>RZIQ01000017.1:254840-366387 GCA_003992365.1 Aureobasidium sp. P6
ATCGATATGTTTGTCAGGAGTTTCTGTGTTGAAAAGAGCTTGGTATCTCTTGGACTGTTCTTTTGGTTCACTCTATGTCAAGAAGGCTTTGCTGTTGCTTATGAGCTGTGCTCTCGACAAGCTGTTCATAGCGTGGCTACATCGATCATCTCTGCAGTGGATATGTAGGTACCTTTTTCAACAAGCGAGAGCTCGGCAAAGACTGGCATCAAAGCAACTGTCAATCTTTACTTCTGATAGAGCGAATGTCGAGGAACGGGTTTATTGCATGGTTCAAAAAAACCCAACAAACCTTCTATCGGAAGCATTCACAAAAAGGTAGACTGGGTCATGAAAGAGTATCGACAGACACAGTATGGTGATCAACTGTGCAAGCAACACTTTTTCTGGCAAAGGATATACCAACAAACGACGTCAAAAGCTCAGCAAGCACTACTTTCGTCCCGTCGCTGCGTATGAATCGGCCATTGTCGGACATTTTTCATGCCCATCACTTCCGACAAGGCAACATCTCACAGCGAGCAATTGTCGACGACCGGGGGAGCGCCGAGAGGTATGACCCCTCGACGAACGAGGCTATCGACGAATAGAATGCAATGGATGCCGAGAAGATTGTTGTCGTTCGTTCGACATGATGTTCGAACACAAACAAGCAAGCCATTGTCCTCAGTCTACACTGCCATCTCTTTCCTTCTTTCAACACCTCCTCATCTTCTTGTATCATCCCTCGAGACAAAAGGACCTTTGGCATTCAGCAATCAGCAAACACGAGTAAAGATCTCTCGCTATACCACCAAACCCCTCTTACCCTCTTCTAACCTCTCCTTTCTGCAGTCCATCCCCTCAATCACACCTACACACACACACTTGTCCAGCCAAATCATAATGTCCTGGTCAACTCAGATCGGCTACGCACGCCCCCTCTCCGAGATCCCCTCTCTCACCCACCGCGCTCCAGCACTACTCCTCCAACTCCACGGTCTCCCCGGCAGCGGCAAAACCCACGTCCTCAACCACCTACGCGCCTCCTTCCCGTCCAAATACTTTGTCTTCTTCGAAACCAGCGACATCATTTCAAAACTATGTTCAGGGATGGACAAGTTCCTGCAAGCCACACCCGCAGACAAAGCAAAAGGGAGAAAAGACGCATTGAGGGAGATGCACCGAGAATGCGTCGTCGCCGGTAAAGTGGGTGTTATTGCCGGCTTCGCGCTTCAAGAGGATGAGTGGACGGGTGAGGGCGGGTGTCAAGAGGTGGATATGCCTGTTGACACGGGCGTCGTCACGCATGTCCTGTTTCTGCAGGTGCCTGTTGGTGTGCTTGAGCAGAGACGCATGTTGGATTGCGCCAAGGGACGTAAAGCTTTGCATGCGGATGGCCAGATCAACAAGATGCTTTTGCAGGAGTGGCAGGATGTGGAGAGGGAAAGGGTGCAGAAGATTTGTGGAGACGAGGGCGTGGAGTTTGAGGTTAGGACGTTTGGTGAGGGTGAGGGTGAGATGGAGGAGATTGTTAAGTTGGTGGGTGGACTTGAGAAGAAGCTTTTGGATTCTCGTTGAGGAAGGGGGAGAGGTCATTTGGAAAAGGGGCATGATGGTTGGTTTTTGCCTTTTTTTTTTGGTCGTTGGATTCGACCTTTTCGATGCATTGATGAGATGATGAAGAGTTGACGTATACACTCTTGCTGTTACAAGTCGGGAGTACTCTGGCCATGGAGCGGTTGCCATGCTGCTTTTCGGTATTGTCCAAGAAAAGATTAATTGCTCTTCTGGATTTGCAAATACTAGACACACCTTCCTCTTATTCATTGTCTCTTTCGAAATGACTTGTTATCCAAAGACGACTTTTTCTATGAGGTATAAATGCGGGCGGCTGTCATGGACTGTACGTATGTTTCCTTCTACTTCTTGTGGATCAAAGGATACATCCAAATGGTTGGAAGAGAAAAAGAAATATTAAAAGAAAAAAAATCAGAAAGAGAAAAGGAAAAAAAGAAAAAAAAAGGAGAGAGAAAAGATGCAACTTTCTTTAAACATCTTTATCACTACCTTGATAGATCCATCCGAGTCTTTTTCTACAATCTCTCTTTACGTAAAGAAACATCATCTCCATCGTCCTTTATCAACTGTCTTAATTAGTTATCTTTTTCACAATTCTGCTGTGGATCGCACAAATTTACTTGCAGCATCAACTAATCTCATACCAACTTACCAACAAACGACGTCTCGATACGTAAAAATCCACACCACGCCTCAACCAACGACTCAAAGATTTCAAAAGACTCACAGAATCATATCCGCAAGCTTGATTGAGCCCATTGACATAGTAAAAAGTATATGAATTGTTGTAATGGTCGCAAAATAACACATTCGTGTACAAAATGCTCGTTGAATGTACAACCCTGTCAGTATAACCATTTTGCCAGACTTGAGACAAAAAAACAGAAAAGAAAAAAGACCAAAACAAAAAACAAAAATTGGCAGGAAGGATGAAACAAAGAAAAGGAAAAGAAAGATATAAAAAGCAAGGTCACAATAGAAGAGACGAGAGGAAATTGCTAAGAACCTGGAAAAGTGCGATGTGAAGGGCGGGAACGACCTCTTTTCAGTCTCTTCTGTTCCAAGGAGACGCCATCCCATAAAAGCGTGCTGCAAAAGGCAAAAAGGACAAGCGCGTTCGGCTGATTCGTCTTTTCATTAAAAAGTTCGAGAAATGTTGCTATCCATGCTGATTTCCACGTCCGCGCTTGCCATCTTTCTATGAGTACATTTGAAGCTCCCGCTGCTTGCCCAGAACAATCGCATCCGCCGAAATGTATTCAGAGGTTCATCTTACTCCAGCAGACTGGCTTGGTTGGTGTAAAGCACGTCGACGACATTGCTCAACTTGTCGATCGTGTTGAGAGCAGCGTCGTATCCAGCATCACGCTCGGGCTCATCAAAGATCTCAAGACAGCCCTGACCTTGATCGAGGACGCCAATGATGACACGATCCAAGATCATTTGGCTCAGCTTGTGCTCGACCTGGTGAACGTCCAAACCAACCATCTTGGCAATGTGGGTGATTTCAACGCGGCTGAATGGCTCAATAACCTTGATGAGGTTTTGTTCGAGCATGTTGTCGTAAAGTCGGCGCAGGTGAGTTGCGATGAAACGATCAGAAGCGAGCTGATGGCGGTAGTCGGCGAGAGCAGTTTCGTACTCTTCCAGCGAACGGTCCGTGTGTGCTTTGGCTACCTGCTTCATAGCGTCCAAACCCTTGCCACCATACTTCAGTGCATGCTTGGACTGCATGAGATTGTTGACATCGTCGCCGGCGTTCAACATGATCTTGCAAAGAAGCATGTACATGAGACCGGCGGTGGCCTTTTCCGACTCGTCCTGAGCGTGATAGCCGTCGAGAGCCTCGATAAAGTATGAGTATGCAGTGTTGAAGTCGCCATCTTCTGCGTGAAGCATACCACTCTGCATGTCGAGGTTGGCTTGCAACAAGGGCGGGCAGTAGACAGAAGCGGCAGATGTGCGGGCAGAGGTAAGGGCGGCGCGGCCTTTGGGGATGTTGCCGAGAGCATGGTAGACCTTTGATTCAAGGAGTTGGACTTCGACCAGGACCAGCTTGTCGTCAAGACGCTTCAACTCTTTGAGGAGACGGTTGATGAGGGTGAGGGATTCGTAGTAGCTCTGCTTTTGCATGTAGAGCGAGACTAGCCGTGTCTCGAGGTTTTGACGCAGGAAACCACGACGTTCTTGAACGGCCCAGTCGATACATGACTTTGTGACGGCGATTTGTGTTTCAAGCGAGTCGGGGATGGGTGTAAAGAGGTCGAGCAGTTGGCGCACTGGAGCACGAGTGGGTCAGTTGATGCAGAAGAGCGACAAGAAAGACAAGACTCACCCAATTTTGCAGTCTTTGCCTTGGCCAACGACGAGAGAACGCTCTTGGTTTGCTGGACAAGGTCGGCCAGGTCATTCGTGCGGCGTTGGTCGCGGTAAAGCTCACCAAGACCCATCAAGGCGTTCTCATAGTCGCGAGCGGCAGCATCGGACTTGCCAGGGCCTTGTTCCAGGACGCTCTTGAAGGTCTGCTCCGCCTGCTGTGGTTTGTCCTTTGCCTGCTTCTTTGCTTCGGCGATGCGGGCGGCGTTGTCTTGTTGCGCCATGACGGAGTGAGGCGAGAGTGTGTCGCTTGAGCTGATACGGTGACAACAGATACGATCGCTGTGGGCAGAGCGATGGACGGAGCGAGAAAGAGGATGCGGTAGATGGGAGATGCGGCGACAAAGGCGGATGTTTGGGTGGATTGAGATGGTGTAGAGGAGCTCTCGCAGCTACAGCCAGTCGATGCCATCACCGCTCACCTCCGTCAACGCCAAGCTTCCCTCAGCCAAACGCTTTCACCAGAACATGTCAAGCAATCTTGAACAGCATATTTGTTTTCTTTTATATACAATTTATCTGGCTTTAAACACCCAACTATGTAAGAGCACCTTTTGATGTTCAGGATACTCCAGATTGTCGACCTTGGTGAACTGAATGTTCAGAGTCGTAGACAGTGGCCAAACCAGGCTCGGTGCAATATGGTTCATGCCAACTAGTCATTCCTTCGAACGTATTCAAGTCTTATTCCATTCAGGCAGCGGGAAGCGCTGTTGATGGAGCCGTCACAGGAGCCGCTGCAGCAGTAGTCCGAGCCTTTTCGTCTTCCTCTTTTTGCGCCTTCATGTTCAGCCAGCTCAGATAAGTCTGCCATCCAATGGCAATGACACCCGCAAACACACTCCTGTATTGCGGCGCAACAAATGTAAAACTGAACGCCGTGACCGCCGGCCAAAGTTTCCAGCTATTCCTCCAGCTCACTGGTACCGTATCTATGACTCTCTGTTTCGTTTGCGCAAGAGTCTGTCCTGACAGCAAACTCTGCATGCCGAAGAAATATGTGTTGAAGCATGGTGTAAAGAAGGTCTGGTTGATGACTATCTTTGTCGCGATGGACGCCACATGTGATTTGTAGTTGAAGTGGTTGCCCAGAAACATGAACCACTTGTAGTTTGGTATTGAAGACATGCCGCCGATTATGAGTGCTCGCAGACCTCGAGATGGCTCATACGGCTCATCGCTTGAAACCTTTTGTGCTGAGAGGTCGCCCAAGAAGTAGATGATCAACGTCGTCGACAGTTGGGTCATGTACGGCGAGCGATGTTGCATGCGACCATATGCCCGGAACGGTTCTTTCAAAGGCTCAATCCAAGCCATTCCTGGTCCTGGAATCGTTGTTGAACTGGGCACATGTTTGGATTTGTCGCTCGCTTGGGGCTTGGTCGAGTTGAATCGTCTCTGGCCGTTCAATCGTAGTCGTAATAGCATTCTACTGCCTGGGCCAGTAAAGGCAGAGGTGTTCATCTCGGTATCTTCTTTCTGAGAGACATTGTTCGCCTTAGAGGAAGAGAGAATAACATTGTTGGGCTACTTCGGCAATCGGCTCCGGCTGCTCGGTGGACAACGCGCTGGGGTTGACGTGTTTGCGCCCGAGATTCTGTCATCGATAAGAGCATGTCGTCGACTCATCGACCAGCAGAGCTGCCGAGAAAGACAAACAACATGAAGAGTTCAGTGTGGTTGTATCTGTAGTATCATTCTCAAGAAGGATGCCTCGCGAGTCACATCCACCTTATCGCCATATGTTGCGTGATATACCATGCTTCATGCCGAGGGACAGGAGGAAACGCAATCTTTTCCAATGCTAATGTCTTACCAAGAAGATCATCCCAAGAGACTACTGACTCTTCAGAGCAAACAAAGAGATGGTCAAGAAACGTGTCACATCAAAGAGGAAAAGGTATTGAAGTCGAATCAAAAGTGCCCGGGCCCGGCCTTTTGGTTGTGTGTGCATTTCATTATGTTACAATCAATGCTCTCTTGAATCTCTGTGCACGCTTTCGTGCACCCCATGATAGTAAAAGAACCCCGAATCCCATGTCATTTCCCTTGCTTGTAAAAATTGCAAAACTCAGTAGAAGAAAGTCAGAAGAAAACCAACGCCGACCATCCCATCAATGCCTCCCTGACCATCCATCCTCAAGCTTCTTGCCGGTGGTATATGGATGCTGATGGTTGAGAGCGCATCAAATCGTCATGATGGTGTGAAAGAGCTTAAGAGCGCTCACCGCGGAGACGGCGGGCGAGCTGGATGTCCTTGCTCTGGATGGTGACACGCTTGGCGTGGATGGCGCAGAGGTTGGTGTCCTCAAAGAGAGAGACGAGGTAAGCCTCGACGGACTCCTGAAGAGCGCCGATGGCCGAGGACTGGAAGCGGAGGTCCGACTTGAAGTCCTGAGCAATCTCACGAACAAGACGCTGGAAGGGCAGCTTGCGGATGAGGAGCTCGGTCGACTTCTGGTAGCGACGGATCTCACGGAGAGCGACGGTACCGGGCTTGTAGCGGTGAGGCTTCTTGACACCACCAGTTGAGGGGGCGGACTTGCGAGCAGCCTTGGAAGCGAGCTGCTTACGAGGGGCCTTGCCACCAGTGGACTTGCCTGTGAAAGAATGTAAGCGACTGGTGATCGAAGTGGAGTGAAGGTTGTTGTTGATGCGAGGTGCGGCGGCGACAAAGCCAAAGACGCGTCGAAAACGCGCCCGGCAGTGACGTCGCGCAGATGGCGGCGGCGATGATAATAAAAGGAAGAATCAGGTGCAAGTGATTACTTACGGGCAGTTTGCTTGGTGCGAGCCATTGTAGATGACTGTTTGATGTGTGTTGATGAAGATGTTGTTGTTGTGGATGAGAGAGATGGAAGTGGATGATGAGGAGAAGTAGAGGTGGGTGGGGGAAGGTGCTTTATAGGCGTTGGGTGGCGTAGACTGCGGGTTGGAAAATCAAAGCCAGAATCAATCACTGCTGATTCACTGGCTTGGGGGGGCTGCTTCGAACGCTCAGAATCAGCAACATCAAACTCGCTCTTTCTTGCTTGTGATTTTGCTGGAGACGGAACTTGGAAGCTGCGACCATGGTTGGCCCGTGCTCAGATCTCGCTTCACCGGCCAATCACATGCAAATCTGAGATCACAGAATCCCTTTTGGGAAGACGGATTGATCTTTGGAAAGAGTGATCCTTCTCGCAACGCGTCAACCATAAACACCTCTTCGCTCCACACGTCTTCAATCTCCATCTCCATCTCCCATCTCCTTCACGTCCAACCACAACTCCATATACAAGACTTCGTGTCTATTTCAAAACCTTTTACCTTTTCTCAAACAACTTCTATCACAATGTCTGGCCGTAAGTTCTTACCCCGCTTCTCGGCTACTCATCATCCATCTCTTCATCCAGCTAACGCGTCTCCTGTATAGGTGGCAAGGGTGGCAAGGGTCTCGGAAAGGGTGGTGCCAAGCGTCACCGCAAGATTTTGCGTGACAACATCCAGGGTATCACAAAGCCCGCTATCCGTCGTCTCGCTCGTCGTGGTGGTGTCAAGCGTATTTCCGCCATGATCTACGAGGAGACCCGTGGTGTTCTCAAGACCTTCCTCGAGGGTGTCATCCGTGACGCCGTCACCTACACTGAGCACGCCAAGCGCAAGACTGTTACTTCGCTCGACGTCGTCTACGCTCTCAAGCGTCAAGGACGTGAGTCATCTCTTGCTTTCCTCTCGTCTCGTCCAGTCACTGACTTTCTCTCCCAGGTACCCTTTACGGTTTCGGTGGTTAAGCGTTTTCTTTTCTTCGTCATGGGTTTTACGACTGCTCCAACTGGCCGCCACATCATCCAGCGGGCCGGGATCGTTATCAATCATCATCAATGGGTTTTCGGGATGGGAAGTGTGTGTTAAATCACTGTGCTACTTTGGGATCAATGCCGATGTACAATCATACAGGCAGGGGAGTTTATGGGAAATGCAATGCAATGATACCAGTTTAATCCTCAACAAATTCGCTCCAACTTCTTTTCTCTCTCGTCTTTGTGATCTTGTATCGGTTCAACGCGAGACGCGTCTTGTTTCTGTCACGGTCTGACGTGTTTTTGCTGATGCTCCTCCGCATACCCGAACGCTCCCGACAGATCATGCCTCTCCGCTCTGAATTCGTGATCAATACTCATACACTTCAACATTGTACATACTTCTTCATAGTCCAGCTTCTCGTTCAACTCATCATGGAAAACGCGCGTGCTCTTCTCTTCGATGTCTTTGGCACCTGTGTGGACTGGAGAACGACCGTCACCAATGCTTTGATCAAAGCGTGCCAAACGGCTTTGATGAGGAGATCAGCAATCATCTCCAACGATGTACGAGCCAAAGCAAGTGCAATGAGTGATGAAGACTGGGGTTCTTTTGCCCAAGAATGGAGAAATAGCTACTACAAGTTCACTCGCTCCTTGGCCGCTGATTCCTCTCTCAGCTGGAAGACAGTCGATGATCATCACCTCGAGTCTTTGCAGGAGCTTTTGGTCAAGCATGGCTTAGGGCGTGAAGACGGTGACCTAGGAGGTCTCTGGAATCATCTCGAAGTCAAAGAATTGAGTCTAATCTGGCACAAGCTCGATCCCTGGCCTGATACCGTTGCTGGCCTTGAAGCTTTGAACACAAAGTACGAGACTTGCACTCTGTCGAATGGAAACATTACTCTTCTTGAGGATATGCAACGGCATGGAGGTATGCCATTCAAGCATACTTATTCCTCTGAGCTCTTCAACTCGTACAAACCCAATCCTGCCATCTACCTTGGGGCTGCAAAGAGACTAGGCTTGGAACCAAGTCAGTGCGTCATGGTGGCAGCACACCTGGGTGATCTTCAGGCAGCAAAGAACTGTGGTTACTTCACCATCTATGTTGAACGATCACAGGAAGAAGACAAGCAGGCAGAACAAGAGGCCAGAGAGAAGGCTTTTGTGGATATCTGGGTCGGGATCGATGAGAATGGATTTGTCAGTGCTGCAGAGAAGCTTGGCATCCGTGTATAACGGAAAGTCGAAATGGCTTTGGATGTCACCCTGCCTGAACATACGACCTCAATATATCTTCTTCCATTCAATTTTACTCCGTGACACGGCTTGGAGGCGGTGTGAAAGAAGGGTATATACATCCTTGATATCTTTGCTCTCTTCTCCGTCGGATTTCTGAGAATCTGTTTCTTTTCTGCCGATTTCTATAGTGCTTTCATTTTCTGATTACAATATCAGTAAGCATTATTGATAAAGTCTCGATACAAGTGGTATTTTGGGTATATCTCCTCACAAACTCCTTTTATCCACACCAAACTTGAGTAACGATATCTTGATGACTTGCTATATAGCTTGTCATTCTCAGAAAGTTGGTAAGTTGTGGTTGGCAATCACGATGTGGCATCGAATTATTCGACTGCTCGAAATTATTGCCACTCGTCCAACCCTGACCGGACCTAGCTTCGACTAGCCAGAGCTGTCACCCTGTCTCGAGAAAGGATCTGCATGCCGTACTGCTAACCGCCAAGCCACATCCGTCCGTACCGTCTCGCACCGGCCATACACTTTCATCTCCCAGCCATTCGCTTTCTTGCCCTCTTGGTCATCATGAGAGAAACTGTACTTGGCAACGCGCCAAACCCAGGACTGTGGGCCACGCTTCAAGCCACTGTAGAGAATCAGAGTTCACAGTGTCGAGAATGATAACGCATAGGAAGACTCGCACCGGTTGCGCGCAGTGCAAGAAACGCCGCATAAAGGTATGTCACGCGAGTGGCCGATATTGTTCCCCAAATATTCCTGCCGTCGCCTCTGGCAGTACCTGCGTATCAGGCTGACTCGGTAGTAGTGCGACGAAACCAAGCCAATATGTGAGAAATGCAGAAGGACATCGCGGGAATGTAGTTTCCAGAATCCTCAGCCGGAGACGAATGTTCGCTCTGCAGAGAGTTTTACCATGAAGGAAATGGAGCTACTGCACCATTTCGTCACCCATACCGCCAAAACATTATCGGATCAAACAGAGCACCAACACATCTGGCAAACAGCAGTGGTGCAGATTGCCTTTAAGCACAAATTTCTAATGCACGGAATCCTCGCTGTAGCCGGTCTTCACGTGTCGGTTACGCGTCAATCCGAGGAAGATGATCTCTCGATATTGGCTGCCAATCACCAGGACCTAGGCTTGCAAGGGTATCGCTCTGCTTTGGGCAACTTCAACTCGGAAAACTGTCAGGCAGTCTTTGCCTTTTCAATACTGGTCGTGTGCTACATAATCGCATCTTCAGGCACGAAGATTAATCCTGATCTGGCTACGAAGAGCGTTTTCAACGAGGTTCTCTTGGACGCTGTCGTGGATTGGATTCGTTTGTTCAGAGGAGTTGATCAGATCGCTCGCCGTGGCAGGATATGGCTAGAACAAAGTCCGCTAGCACCTCTACTCATCGATGGAGCGTGGATTAACATCACGCAACCCACGGACGAGGAATCATCCAAAGAGGATGCATATCTCGCCAACCTACAACAGCTGTGGTATCCCGGAAGTCCCTCATCCGTCCAGGGTGTCACTGGAGAAGAAGCAGACATTTATGACGAAGTCTTGCACTACTTGCGAGAAGCCTACGGCCGTATGAGCAGAGCCAAAGCACCAGCCAACAGGTGTACCTGGTGTTACACCAAATCCGTCGACACTGACGAGATACATACTTGTATATCTCCAATCGTTGCTGGCCTTTTCTGGTTCATGCAAGTGCCGCCCGAGTTCTTTGAGATGCTAGAACAGCACAAGACTGTTGCCTTGATTCTACTATTACACCAAGCAGTCCTCATCAAACGTATCGGAAGCCTTTGGTGGAATCGAACACCAGCTATAAAGGTTGCGAGTTCGATAGCCTCGACGATGCCTCCTGAATATCACGCTTGGCTTGAATGGCCCCTTCACGAGATTGGCTACCCTCCTCAGGATACTCCTCAGAGCATACCCACCTGATCTGAGACTGGAACGAAGAGCTCAACATACGATTGCGATCATTTGGCGACCACAAGCCTTGCTTACAAGGTGCTACTCGTCAAGTCAACCACGACACACCATGCATCGCAGTCGTGTTTGCAGGAGCCGATTTGGTTGTCTCGCCTTGGGGTGAGCGGGCTTGGAGCCCCTAGTCTCACAAACAATCAGTCTTCCGCATTGAAAATGGATTCAGAGGTCGATATCACCAAATCAGAGCACTTTCGACTGGCATCATTTTTGACTTTTGGGTTTGCCCTTGGCCATTCCAACGCGAGTCATGACGATACAACAACAAACCCCGCAAAATTGGACGTGGGGTAATCAAGGCGGGGTTTCGGTCAAGATGAGCTCAAAGTTCAGCTCATGCCGCTGACCCGAGTAACCTCGTGTAGGTGCGGCTATGCAATCAGGGTATTCTGTCTTGTGTACGACGACGAATCTTCAAGTTTCAGCATCATATTTTGCAATCGCTTTTGAAACAACATGACAAACGCACATCCTCAAGACGCAGCATACGCCGCTGCACTCGACTCTCCAGAAACCTTTTGGTCGCACGAAGCCAAACGGCTTAAATGGGCTGTTCTTCCCAAGACCATTATCGAACGAACCACAAAGACATTACAGTCTGGCACAAAACACCAACATTGGAAATGGTTCCCAGACGGCGAGATCTCGACCTCATACAATTGCGTTGATAGACACGTCGATGAGGGGAATGGCCAGCGCACAGCAATCATATGGGACTCGCCTGTCACCAAAACACAAGAAAAGATCAGCTATGCCCAGCTGGCAGAAGAAGTCGCAACACTTGCAGGCGTGTTGCGTGAAGAGGGGGTCAAGAAAGGAGATGTTGTTCTGATATACATGCCCATGATCCCTGCCGCCTTGATCGGTGTACTTGCAACTGCAAGACTGGGCGCGATTCATGCTGTCGTCTTTGGCGGATTCTCAGCTCCCAGTCTGGCACAGCGTATTGATGCGTCCAAGCCTCGAGTAGTCCTGACTGCTAGCTGTGGTATCGAAGGCTCGAAAGGGCCTTTGCCGTACCAGCCTCTAGTACGTGGCGCCGTCGAGCAAGCCAAGCACAAGCCGAGCAAGACCATCGTTTGGCAGCGCGAAGAATGCAGATGGGATCCTGTCGTCAAAGAGGAGGGTGAGCGCAACTGGCAACGGCTGGTCAAGAGTGCTAAGAATCGTGGGCTCAAGGCAGAAAATGTGCCAGTCAAGAGCAATGATGGGCTATACATCATCTATACCTCTGGCACCACCGGAGCACCGAAAGGTGTGCTGCGCGAAGCAGGAGGTCATGCTGTCGGACTGAACTTCAGCATGCGTTATCTGTTTGGCATCAAATCTGGCGATGTCATGTTTTGTGCATCAGATATTGGGTGGGTGGTTGGTCACTCCTACATCATCTATGCGCCATTGCTAGCAGGCGCGACGACTGTGTTGTTTGAAGGCAAGCCTATTGGCACACCAGATGCTGGCACTTTCTGGAGATGTGTTGAACAGCACAAAGTCAATGTCATGTTTACTGCACCAACAGCTTTACGAGCTATTCGCCGTGAAGATGGAAAGCACAAGTTCTTTATCGAGAGAGGAGAGAAGGATGGACTCAGATCTCTACGAGCGCTGTTCCTTGCTGGAGAACGCAGTGAACCTGCTGTTGTTAACGATTACACAGATCTTTTACAGAAATACGGCGCGCCTGGTGCCGCTGTCGTCGACAATTGGTGGTCATCCGAATCTGGGTCGCCCATGACGGGACTAGCACAACTTCCGTCTTCATGGTACGACGGTGCTCGCCATGGCAATGTCAAACCTCTGGCAACACGACCCGGTAGTGCAGGAAAGCCAATGCCTGGCTTCAACATTCGAGTTGTTGACGATGAGGGCGAGGAAGTACCTCGAGGAAAAACTGGCAACATTGTCCTCGGTATGCCACTTGCACCTACAGGATTTACCACACTCTGGAAGGACGAAAAGCGCTTTTACAACGGATACATGCTCCGATTCAAGGGCAAGTGGATTGATACTGGTGATGCTGGTATCATTGACAAAGATGGATATGTTCACATCCATGGTCGCAGCGACGACATGATCAATGTTGCCGCTCACAGATTGAGCACTGGTGAGCATTATTGATTGGAAAGAAAAGTGTTTTCAAAGTATACTGATGTTCTCCAAAGCCACTCTCGAGCAAGCCATCTCATCGCATCCATCGATAACAGACAACTGCGTCATCCCAGCTCCAGATGCTCTCAAAGGGCACGTACCATTTGCCTTTGTTGCCCTCTCGTCCTCGGCTGGCTCGATACCAGAAGGCGAATTGCTCTCAGCCATCAACTCACGCGTGAGAGCAGCAGTAGGACCCATCGCAACGTTGGGCGGAGTGATTATCGCACAAGGCGTGATCCCACGAACGAGAAGCGGGAAGACTTTGAGAAGAGTACTCAAGCAACTGGTAGAAGACGCGAGCGAAGGCAACTTTGACAAAGACGTTGAAGTTCCAGCAACGATCGAAGACGTGGAAGTGGTGGAAAGGGCGAGGAAAGTGATCAAGACTTATTTTACGAGAAAGGCCAAGCTGTGATGGCTTTGCTGATATTGCTACATGTTGGTCCTACTTGAACGGTTTACTATACATTGAGTTTGTTGTATTATTCCTCGCATTTTAGTTCAATGTCTCGGCGCCGCGCGTCCGTGTCCGTACCAAGACAGCGCCGACCCTGTCACACACGCAAGCGCTCGGCAGTCGGCAAAGAAAGCTGGGGAGCGGATCGCGCGGGAGACGAAGAACAATGACGCTGCCTTGTCTTTCTTTCCAGTGGCAAAGCAAGTGATGAAGCAGAGCAAATCAATCACAGCACCATTGATAGAAGGAATAGAGCATTACGAACAGGCAAGTGGCTTTGGAAAGGGAAGCGACCAGAAGTGACGACGATGTGGAATAGATTGGAACAGCGACGGCGGCGTAAAGTCGAGGCTTGGTAGAGGACTGCGCCTAGAGGCTTGGAAGTTTCAATAAAGGCTCCGAAAGGCGACAACGACATTTCTATTGATCTACCTTTCGTCTCTTTCCTCCTTTCGTTTCTTTCATCGTTTTCTGTGCGCATCATTCAAGTTTTTCTCATCTCAAACTGTCACAAAAATCCGCATCTTTTATCGACAACACCCACGACATTGTTTCGCGCGCGCCGCAATTTTGAATAAACAACAACCACGCGCATATTTCGAACGTCTATACCACCACCCCTTTCACTCCACACATCCTTCTTTCGCGCGCAAAAAACACCAAACACCATGGGCCAATACGTACGCAGTCTTCTTCTCCTTCTTCCCCGTCTTTCCATCTGACAAAACCTCAAAGGACGCACCCTCGGGCCCCCCACCAAACTACTCTTCCCACCCCACCGGCGGCGCCGCACCAGGCGAAGCCGCAAACTATTACAACACCACCTCTTCCACCCCTGCCCCGCCCCAAAACTCTTACTACCCGCCTCAACAAGGGTACGCCTCTCCCGCGCCCGATGCGAATAGAGGGTACATGCCTCCGCAGCAAGGGTACCCGCCACAGCAAGGTTATCCGCCACAGCAAGGAGGGTATCCGCCACAAGGCCAGCCGATGTACTATCAGCAGCAGGGGTATCCGCCGCAGGGCTATCACCAGCAGCAGCAGAGCAGTAGTGGCGCCGGAGGTATCTGTGCGGGTGTGTTGAGTGCGTTGGCTTGTTGTTGTTGTTTGGATATTTTGTTCTAAGAAAGAGAGGGGAGATTTTGATGCGGGTTGGGGACTCCTCCTTTCTGGGATTGCTGTTTTTTTATTCTGTGGATGGTGTTTTGTTCTTGGTTTTTTGTCGCGTGGGATTTTGATATCATAGTGTTTCTGGGTCTTTTTGTATTCTTTGCTTTAAGAGTATGCGAGGAATTGCTCTCGTTATCAAATTTGAGCACAAGTAGCAAAGAGAAGTTTAAAACATGCTTCTGTCAATTTTGACGTCGCTGCTTTCTTCTCACAATGATGCTTGTTCTATCTACAACTCCCACCGTACCACCTCCTCAAGTCATCTAGGTGACGGGAATGTTCCTGACAAGGTAATCACGCCATTGCGGCAGCGTCCTCTTGTGCGGCGTGCCAGAACTGACCTGCAAATCCTCAATCGCCGACCCCCACTTGACGAGCTTATCCTCTGCAAACGCAGTTTGCATAAGTGCCAATCCAAAAGGCATACCGTTCTCGTGCGTGCCAGCCGGCAACGTAAGCATAGGGTACCCGGCTTGAGCGGCAATCTGCGGTGCCTGCGCTACATCCGGAGGAACCAACAATCCATCCAACTGCGTGCCATTGGGCCCCATGGCTAGCACGGCATCGATGCCGGCTTCGCGGGTGGTGTGGCGGCAGAAGTTGAGTGCGGACCAGTATGTTGCGTTTTTCTCGCCTTTGCTGGCTAGAGAGGCCAAGAAGCCATCTTGACCTGAAGTAAATGCTGGGATGCCACTGCCGTTGGCATAAGGGTAGCCGCCTTCAGTGCCATCGTTATCGTAGTTGAACTGTACGAGGTCCTCAAGCGAGCGAATGTTTGTGTTGTTGAGATCGGCCAAGTAATCGCGGATGTTGTTGTAAAAGTCGACTTTGATGTAGCTGTACTCGCTCTCGTTGGGGTAGCCGCGAGTGCTTCCATAATCCCAGTTCCAGCCGTCGGGCGAAACGATGGTCTCGTAGTATGGTAGCTCGGTGTTGTTGACGATGGTGGCGCCAGCGGACTCGATCAGCGAGACGAGGTCAAGGAGGACTTGTTGCTCGTGAGCGTCGGCATATACCCAGAAGCTATTCCAAGGGATACCGAAAGTTGCTCCCTTCAATGCAGTTCTGTTGGTCAAGAATTGTGCGTAACCACCGTGAGGAGTCTTGCCGATCTGGGCAGAAGTCTCATTGTCGTAAACATCCACACCATAAATGGCGTCAAGGACATAGGTCACATCGCGAACGGTCTTGCCAAAGGCACCAACAGTGTCTTGGTTCAGAGACTCGGGGACGACTCCGCCACGAGAAGTCAGGCCAACGGTGGGCTTGAAACCGACAATGGCGTTGCGCTGAGCAGGATTGATTACTGAACCGTCCGTCTCGGTACCAAGAGCAAAGGGGAAGACGTTGGCTGCGACACCAACACCACTACCAGAACTGCTACCTCCAGGGTTGACAGTCAGATTGTAGGCACTGCGGCATTGGCCACCACGACCAGAGTAGCCCTCAGAGTAGTAGTTGCTGCGCATGTCGGCCCATTCGGAAAGAGTAGCCTTGCCGAAAAGTACAGCACCTGCTGCACGAAGTCCAGAGATTACATGAGCGTCACGAGGGACAATCGACCCCTGCAGAGCCCACGATCCAGCAGTGGTCTGCATCTTGTCCTTTGTGGCAATGCTGCGGGCACATGGTCAGTCTCAAATCATGAAACGGCGAGGAGCTGAGAAACGTACTTATCCTTGACCGCAAAGGGAATGCCATGCAGAGGGCCACGGACCTTGCCATGACGGCGCTCTTTGTCCATGGCAGCAGCAATCTCAAAGACATCAGGGTTGATTTCGAGGATAGGGCTATGCTGCAGTCAGCTTTGTTTTATTTTGGTAAGGGTATACCGCAAAACACATACTTGAGATAGTCACGAGTCTGGAACAATCTTTGAAGATAGCAGTTGGTGAGCTGGACTGATGTGAGTTTTCCGTGGCTCAGATACTGTTGAAGTTCCTCGATGCTCTTTTCTGCAATCACGACGCCGTGACATGCTGGCATGGGAAACAACAGCTCAGTATTGTTTGCATCTTGCAGCAAAGGAAAGCCAGATTCTGGGTAATTCTGTGTCGCTTGTTCAGTATGATCATGACCCTTCAAACACCGTTTCAAGCACTCACGATCGAGGCGTTGTGGACACTTTTGGCGTTGGCCAAGCCAAGCGCGACTGCAGCCGCGAAGCAGTTGATGATCTGCATGCTCGAAACCGTTGCAGAAACAGAGAAGCGTCACTGAGATACCCAGCCCCTCCTTGTAATAGATGATATGAAATGAGGGAAACAAGACGTTCGAGTTCCAAAAGAAAACGAGTCCAGCTCAAGAACGAGTTAAAACACCAGGTGATCGATAAGCTTGGACACTATCAAAACCACGCGAATCCCTCCGACAAAGGGCATAGTGAACATGTTCGGCGCCGATTTGCCAATAATGGTTCGGCGCCGAATTGCCAATGGGCGAAGGGGGGCCGTATGGTGTTCCCAGCCCGTCGAACTTTAAGCATCTTCGGGCAAACCTTGCCGAACCACGAAATGCAGATCTGATGCCGCTATTGAACATCATAGGCTGATTCCATTCAACTGCCACACGTAAATCTCCACTTAAAGGTCAATAAGGTCTGTTCAACCGACGGATGGAGCTCTGCCGCAACGTCCGTACGTAGAAAAAAGTTTGAAAGTTTGGCGTGGACCCTAATCGGAGCATGTCGAAGCATCGTGTATTAGACCCGAGGGTCAAGGATCTGGTGACCCTTTGAACAAGACAGTCCCACAGCACTTTTGTTCCAGAGGGTTCGCTCTCTCGTGCATGGTCAATCTATCGCTGGGCCCACAACTTGCATTGCACCGTCTACCTCGCCTGACACCGCCGTCATGGTCGCCGCTGATGTCGCTCAAGCCTATGCCGATGGAAGAGTGCCCACCAATATCTCGTACATCACACCGGATTACCTGAGCGAATCGCGAGATGGACCAGCAATAGCAGGGATTCTGGCAATATACATCATTACTACCATTCTGCTAGCATGCAGATTTGCATCTCGTGTCTTTATAGTCAAGAGCTTTGGGCTGGATGATGGCATTGCGGCTTTCTCCTGGGCGTGTTTTACTGGTTTCATGGCCCTCTGTCTGGTTCTGATTTCGGAAGGAAGTGGCCGGCATATCGAGTACATCCAATATGTTCTCTCCATGCCCGAGGTCGAGAAGACGGAGGTCGTGGATTATGCGGCCCACTTGATCTACACGGCGACTCTATACTTCTGCCGGATAAGTGGTCTGGCATTCTTCAAGCGCCTGTGCAGCTCACATCCGACATTTCGCAAATCCATCTGGGCCTGTTTTTTCTTTTTGACTGCATGTGTCATTGTTCAGTTTCTTCTGATTCTTCTTCACTGTCTTCCAGTGTAAGTATTTCAGCACCTGAGATATTGTAGAAACGTAGCTGACTCCCTTTATAGCACAGGACTATGGCCATATGCATGGCAAACCACTGACAGGACATATCAATGTCTGAATTGGGGGGTTGTCTATGTCACCAACAGCGGATTGTCCTTGGTCTGTGACTTGGTACTGTTCAGCATCCCCATTGCAATGATTGCAATTCTACAGCTTCCGAAAGGCCGTAAAATAGTCCTATCTTTCGTGATGCTTCCGGGAACGCTTGTCATCGGGTAGGTCGATGATACTCGAGAGTGATGAGACAAGTACTGACTTTGACTGCAGCATTTCATGTGCGCGACTATGGCTTTGCGTCGTAGGTCAATGGCGATCTGATGGCTCCTGGTATTACAATCCTCAACTGGTTATCGAGGTTGCAGAAATAGGAGGCACTTTGATCGCTCTCTCGGTACCCAGCTACAAACCGATATTGAGTCGATGGTACGGCCAGATGAAGAGTACAGTCGAAGCATCTCGCGGACCAAGCTCGAAGTATGGCGAAGGAGGGTCAAATCGGAAAAATTCAGTCCCGGCGCTCTGGAGCCCGGAGGGTATCGACTCGAAGCTGAAAACATCGATTCAAAGCGGTGGACAGACTGGAGCTTCGAGGGACTCATCAGATGATAGTCTTCTCAATCCGGATGACAATATCTATGTCACAACAGACGTTGATATGAGGTCCATTCCGATGACCAGGGTGAGGAAAGATAGCGATTTGGTTTGATAGAATATCTGCTAAGTTAGGGATCTTAATGTCTTTTATACCACTCCGCTACTAGCACCAAGTCGAGAAACTCGGTGGGAAAATCATCGGCTCCATACTAGAGCAACGTATTTTCTCGTTGGACAATGCGGACTTACTTTCCGAACTGCTTTTTGTGTCTCGGGATGAACGTTGCATTGGCAGCAGGGCGTATCATGGCCCAAGCTCGATGCCAAAGTGACCCCGCAGCCGCCATTCAAACATCAAACTGCTTTGAGAACGGGCAAACGTTCAATCCATATCATGGCTGGCGACACAAAAGTCGTAAAGCACAGTAGCAAAAAGAGTGAGAACTCGTCAGCAAGTACTATATGATTCGAAGAAAACTTTGGTAGCGAGCATCGTGTTGGCTTTTTGAAACAAATGGCCTGGATAGTAGTCTTACCAGCCACCCCCAGCCGCCTCTTGCAGCAGCACTACGTAAGGTCGGGCAGAACCTGTATCTGGGTCGTTTGTGTTTTTGTCTACTTTCTTGTCACTTTTCCTTCACTTGTCGATATCATCCGAGTTAGACATATTCACTCTTTCCTTGCCAGCAACCAATATTTTAACCTGCCAGCTGTCTCACTGAAAGCGACCTCAAGCAATCGTAAACACTCGAGCGGCACCTACTGGACTCTGTCTGTCCTCAATCACCCACGCCAACGGAAAAGAGACGCAACATCACGAGCTCAATCGTCAACACCTTCACACACCCTTCTCTACTGCATGATCGAGGGGAGCCGCATATCATGTCAGTCGCCGATTTTAGCAGAAGCTCGCCAGTCGAGGCCAGAACAATCAACGCGCTATCAGTTCCATGGATTCTTGTCAAGAGAGCGCTGCCAGGCATTGTCGGACGTCAGACAAGCCAGCCTCATTACTTGTCAGCAAGAGACAGCATGGTAGCCATCCCTACCGTCTACTACGGTCTTGACAGCGGACCCGCGGCAGGCACTGTAGTCGGCGCAACACTCGGATCAGTGGCTGGGTTCATTCTCCTAGTGTGGCTCATCCAAACACTCGCAAGCGGCCGCAACAAACAACCCGACGAAGAAGTCATCATCCGCCACGAACGCTCGCCCAGGAGACGCCGCAGATCCGAAATGCGCTCCGTCAGCAGGGGACCGGAGCGCATCATCAGACAAGAGAGAATCGTCAGAGACTCGAGTCGCGCACCTCGACCGATGAGAAGCAGTTTTGTCGTCGAGCCTGAGAGAAGAGTGGACGGAGATGACATTGTCGAGGTCATCGAGGAGCAGTCGAGTGTGGCACCCAGAAGAAAGAGCCGCAGAGGTAGTGGCACATATCGGTCAGTAGAAGCTCTTTTCTGTTGGATCGGCAGTAGACTAATGTGCGTCGGCAATTACAGATGATTGATGGGTTTGAACGGGTGTATGTCAGACAGTCGTTTCTTTCCAACATGCGACAGAAATATGATGATGATACTTGGGCTTGCAGGAGGCTCTTTTTCCTGCATGGCGTTCTGGGCTTCTTAGAGATGGGATGTCGAATGTAAATAATGGTCCAGACACAGGAGGCCTTCCACGGAAGGCGGGATCATGGTTCATGGGGGTTCTTTTCTTGCTACCATAATAGCAACAGTGTTTATATCACTTTGAAGAAGATGATGCAGTAATTGCATTGCTTCTTGGAAGAAGATGAAGGATGCTGTGCAAGGATGTTAGACGAGTGCAACCAGTAAAGAGAAAGACATGAATGGGCAGGCTTCCCCAGATTTTGCAACCAAGTGACGTGGTTGCTTTGAACTTTCCGAGACAAGCGCAGCAGCAGCAGCAGCAGCAGCCGCCTCCTGACACAAACCATCTCTTCTTTTCCTCGTTCTCCCACCTACGCAGACACTTGGCCCACCATGTTCAACCGCAACAACATGCCCGCCATACCGAACCCCTTTGGCGGCGGCGGCGGCCCGCAGCAACCCTCTCCGTCACGCCGCCCTCAGCAAGCCCCTCCTTCATACCACGACCAGAAGCCGTCACGACCACCACCACGAGCCATGAGATTGCGCCCATATCAGCTCAAGGAGGCAGCCTTTGTCTTTGGTAACATGTGAGTCGACACCAGCCGCCCGCCCAGCCTTTGCTCGAGCTGACGGCCGTCTTCCAGTTGCGCCGTGTCACCCCAAGATTTTGCACCGAACCCTGACGGCAGCGACCTGTACCTCCTCATCAATGGCTTTTTCGTCATCTCGGCCCGCATCAAGCAGGGCTTCCCCGGCGGTCACATTAGCATGTCTGACCCGCAACGAACCTGGATGCAAATCGCCCTGACCGACGAAATCGACGTCCAGCCATACGATGCCTTCTCACAAGGTGCTTCGAGCTATCTGGGCAACCTGGATGTTGAAGTCGGCTTTGCCGGGAAGAAGTCTACAGAAGTCCCGTACGACCAGGATGAGCTCGCTGCAGCTTTCATCCACACCTTCCGCAACCAGATCTTTGCTCCTGGCCAGCAACTGCTCATGGATTACAAGGGTATTCCTCTGCGCATGATGGTCAAGACGGTCGAGTTGGTAGACCTGTCCATGAAGCCTGGGCAGGACGCTCAAGGTCCATCTCCTGACCCACGTTCTCGCGGCATTCTTACTCAAGAGTCACAAATCAACTACTACAAGGATGTCAAGACTGGAATCAACATCAAGGGCTCGAACCGTCGTCCGGCCGCCAACTCTGTCGTCCGACCAGACTTCAAGTTCGAGAGCATGGGCATTGGTGGTCTCGACACCGAGTTCGCTGCCATCTTCCGTCGTGCTTTTGCTTCGAGAATCTTCCCACCCGGTCTTGCCGACAAGCTGGGTATCCAGCACGTTCGCGGTATCTTGCTTTACGGCCCTCCCGGAACTGGCAAGACTCTGATCGCCAGACAGATCGGCAAGATGCTCAACGCAAGAGAGCCAAAGGTCATCAACGGTCCTGAAGTTCTGAACAAGTATGTCGGTCAGTCTGAAGAGAATATCAGAAAACTCTTTGCCGATGCCGAGAAAGAATACAAAGAGAAGGGCGACGAGTCTGGTCTACACATCATCATCTTTGATGAACTGGATGCTGTCTGTAAGCAGAGAGGTTCTGGAGCCGGTGGCGGTACCGGTGTTGGAGACAGTGTCGTCAACCAGCTGCTGTCCAAGCTTGACGGTGTCGACCAGTTGAACAACATTCTGCTCATCGGTATGACCAACAGAAAGGACATGATCGATGAAGCCCTTCTCAGATCTGGTCGTCTCGAAGTACACATG
This sequence comes from Aureobasidium sp. P6, assembly GCA_003992365.1. NCBI lineage: Eukaryota > Fungi > Ascomycota > Dothideomycetes > Dothideales > Saccotheciaceae > Aureobasidium > Aureobasidium sp. P6. The sequence continues at coordinate 277,007 of RZIQ01000017.1, forward strand.
GAAATCTCGCTGCCCGACGAACACGGAAGAGCACAGATTCTCAAAATTCACACGACCAAGATGCGCGAGAACAATGTCATGGGCGACGACGTCAATCTGCAAGAGCTCGCACAACTGACACGTAACTTTAGTGGTGCTGAGATTGGTGGTCTTGTGAAGAGCGCCTCAAGTTTCGCGTTCAATCGTCACATCAAGGTTGGCACGCTAGCCGCAATTGACGACAACATTGTGAATATGAAGGTCATGCAACAGGATTTCTTGAACGCGCTCAATGAAGTACAGCCTTTGTTTGGTGTGTCGGAGGAAGAGCTGGACCGTTGTGTTGAGGGTGGTATTATCCACTTTGGCAAGCATATTGACAGCATTCTCGAGCGTGGTCGCCTGCATGTCAACCAAGTCCGTTCAGGAGACACTCCTCTACTTTCTGTACTGCTTTACGGCCCTCGTGGAAGTGGCAAGACTGCTCTCGCGGCGCAGATGGCACTGGACTCGGAATTTCCCTTCATCAAGCTCATCAAGCCGGTTGATTTGGTTGGCATGAACGAAATTCAGAAGATCCAATATCTGCAAAAGGTCTTTACTGATGCATACAAGAGTCCTCAGAATGTCTTGGTCATTGACAACATTGAGTTACTGATCGACTGGGTGCCGGTTGGGCCTCGTTTCAGTGCGAGCGTGTTGGCCGCGCTGAAGGGTATGATGCAGAACAAGCCACCAAAGGGACGTCCTTTGCTTATCTTTGCTACCACATCGTCACGCAGTGTGTTACAGCAACTCCAGCTCGACTTTTCAGCACAGATTGCAGTACCAAACGTCCAGACGCAAGCAGAGCTCGCAGCTATCATGAAGCATAGCGGCGTCTTTGGCGATTCCGACATCAACCGCGCACTCGCAGAGGTCGAGGAGACGACCGGGTCAAAGACCATTAACGTTGGTATCTCAAGCATTTTGCTAGCTATCCAAACGGCCAAGCAGGATCAAGACAAGACTGGCAGGTTCGCTGAAGTGCTAAGCGAAATGTGTGCGGATAATTCGGTCATGTAGAAAGTCCAGCTGTAATAGATAGAGATAGCTAGTCATGTAAACCTATGTATGCCTTCTTGATTCGATTAGTCAGCAACCAGATGTGTACACTAACAGACTGCATGAAGGATCGAGGATTAGTCGCGCGCTATGCACCTCGCGTCAATAGACAAAATCAGGCAAATGCATTTTGTCTCTCCTCTGTCGTCGTCGATCGCTCCAATCCTTAGGGCAGCAGAGATTTTTTTCGCCAAATCTCTTCGTTCTAATCTCTCTTATTATTGCCCATTGTTCTCTTGATCGACCCTTCAATTTGTTCGTGTTTTCTCTCTCCCTCTTCATTTCACTTCTAGATTAACATTTTCCCAAGACATGTTCTCGAGTGGGCTGTGGCGTGCGCCCGTGAAAAACACGATAGATTACGGCCGAGAGAGAAAGCGATGAAGAAGCCTTTTTTTTTTATAGAAGAAAGAATATGATAGTGCTTTTTTTTCTCTTTTGCTTACGAGCAGAATACGAAAAGCGAAAAAAAGAAAAAAAGGAAAACAAAGAGTCAAAAGAGAGATACAGAGGGTGAAAAGAAAAGATTTAATAGATTAAAACTAGGGCTTTTTTTTTAAACATGGAAGTTTGTTTTTGAAAGTCTTATTAGAAGGGAGGGAAATTGTTAAGGGTAATTAGGAGGTCTTACGGATCTGGATGAATTGGTACTGGGGCTTTCGGAGTCACCGAGATCTTCCTATTCTGTTTAGGTAGAATGTGGGATATTGGAAGGGTTACAGAAGTAAAGTATCCAGAGGTTTTTGATGACGGGAAAACAGTCGCCCAGGCGGCTTGAGGATTCAGAAATAAATGGTTACATTTGATTCTTCCCACCTTATGGCTTTTGATAAACAGGTTGCGTCTGGGAAGAGTTAATTCCCGGGATACAACCTCAGTATCTTTTTTGATCATTTCAGCAACAAAATTCACAGCTGAGAAGCATACGTTGTTGGTGGTGGCTGATATGAATTCCTTCCGGTCTGAAAGTTCGGATCGGCGTGAGAACCCATGATTGAAATGGATCTTCTTTTTGCGCAACACATCATTTCCCGATCAAGAGAGTACATCGCAAGATCATCTGAAAGAATTTCCTCGTGAAGAAGAGATACGAACGGGAAAATCAGCGTGAGAGCCATGTGCAATCCACGCGAAGAGCAGATGAACACCCTCCCCCAAAAAAAAACGTGAGCGAAAATGACGAATTTGTGCGTTTGAGAAACAAAAAGGAAAAAAAAAGGTCAAAAGAGAAGCAGTTGTTTTTGAACATCCATCCCACTTTTCGAGAAGCTTATCCTATCATTCATTTTCTTTTCTCTGAGTCGAGGTGCTACAGCGCTGGGAACAGCCACCGACTCATACTTGCTTTCCGTCTTGTGTGCGATCGTCACTTTTTCTTTCACTGCCGTCATTCGTGTCGGCTTTGGCTTCTCGTCACCCGACAGCAGGTAAAAAAGCATTTACTTTTGAACGTTTGTTGAATAGAAATGCTCGCTTGTAGGTTGTCACTGGAAGAGAATCACACATCAACTTGTTCTGCAGGACGGAGAATCATTGCCAGCCTTGCCTCCGGTCGCCATAGCGTTCGGATCAAGACTCCTCTCCATGCAGGCCATGCAAACCCGGTCAACGTTCTTTTGAGCGGTGAGACGTCCCTGCAGATGTGGAGGTTTAAAAAAGGCGTTAGTAGACTTTACAGTAGCCAGAGCATGCAATGTTTGTGACGGCGTCTGTTTCTGAGGTGGTTTGTCTTCCCGCCTTCATGCGCGTGCCGATGTGCAAGCTCTTGGGAAAGTAGAGGCAGATGGTGGAAGAGGAGGGGGGGCCACCGAGCAATGGCTGGCTGTGTTCTTGCAAACTATAACGACTCGAGCAACAGCAAGAGTCTAGACCCACAATCCTGGGAAGCATTATTGTTACTATGACTCTGTGAACCTCCTCCCAAGCCCCGAGACCTGTAAAGTCGTTTTGATCGAAAAGAGCATGTTTGTACTCGAGTATGACGGCAAGATGGTACAATACCCTGCCTTTGGGAACGGGTCAAAAACTGTTGTGTTTCAGGTTGATCGAAAAGAGCAACCCGAACCCAGCCCAGCAGCCCTCAACGGGAACGCGCGCGTAACAAGAGACAAAGAGAGGGCGAAACGGGCGGGCGCCTACTTGAACAGGTTGGACGATTCGGAAATTTGACGTCCTCCAACCTCCTCCAACCCCCCTTGTCTCGCGTCTAAGCTGCTTTGGTTGCTGAGATTATGGAGCGGAGTTGTATCTGCTGCTCAAGCAACCGCACCGGTTTCTTTCTGCGCAATGACGGGCAGGGTAAGTGAAAGCTTGGATCCTTGTCGCAGACCCGTATTGAGCAACGCATCTTTTACTCGGTAGCATGTTCGTTTTTGTACAAAGTGATGTGCCACGCCAAAGTGGAAGTTCCATCCAAAGGTCAATCCTTTGCAGATCGGGTACTCGAGTACATGTAGCGTGCGCAGACGCACGCAGCAGCAGCCGCAGCAGCAGCAGCAAAGACCACGCACGCGTGCAACTCTGTTGATCTTGTCTTTTTGTCGATCACTTGGAACTGCGGCGGCTTGCGCGAGTCGCAACGTGAAGTTGCCTCCGGCTAAGTCTGCACATCGACAACCCGTACGAAGCGAGAAGAGAGTTCAAGCCTCGCCTGGGGTGCAACGGCCTGTCAGCAACCTTCTTCCATCTTTCTGTTTCGGATACGAAAGAATCTGGGCATGTTGAGCCGTGGGGATGTGCGATGTTGCACACCTCTTTTCCAACCGTCACTCTTTCAAAACGTCTCGCACAGTCCTTTTATGCTGTTTGCCGCGATGGAAAAACCCGTTCAAGAGGATTACTCACTCCGTCTTGTCCGCAATCGGCTCGAGGAAAAGATCCCGACAGACGGGCACACAGACGGCGGAAACTCCCATGTTTCGTGCACCCGCGGCAGAGGCAATTCAAACGATTGACAGGCGGGAAGCTTTTTTGGAACCATTGCGACGACAGGAACGAGACATGATCAAAGCGCTGCGGTACGGCTGCACGTAATAACTGACCGCCACGAGTGACTCGTGCAGCAGCAGAAAAAAAGTCGAGAACGAAAGAACCTCTCTGACCTTCTGACGATTGTGGAGAAGAGCTCATCTGGGACAATCATTTCGCAAGCCACCAAAAGCTGCAGGAAATAAAAGGACCGCCGACTAGTATAACTATGTTTTCGGTCGATACATATTAGGAAAGCGCTTCGGCGAAAAGATCTATGGAGGGTTATAGATGGCCAGCCCTCGGTTTTTTAATATACAGCGGAGTTGATAGGACGACTACTGGAAGACCAAGCAAGAATGGCCGAGCAGCCGTTGCATTTTGATCTCGAGAAAGACGTTTCCATTGCGATCCGAGGAGTCAGTCAGGGCTCGGATCGAAAGTGATCAACATCCTTTTGACTGTCAAGGCTAGCCGCATGAGCATCAAGAAAAGATCCTTTGCCCGGTCGTGGTGGACGATTCGAGAATGGCAGGTGCCTCGCAAGGATTGGAAGTGATTGCGTGGTTTCTCCAGTTTTTTTTTTTGGCTCGAGCAGCATGTTAATTTCCCGGAGCTGCCGTGGGTTCGCCAAAATGTGTCAAGGGGAGATCGAAAAGAGGTCATCGACATGCTCCTACAGTAATCTTGTTGGACCCGTTCTTGCCGAAATCAAGCATTGTGATGAGGAAGGATGGATCGTTTTGGGACGACATGATGACATGCAGGATCAAGCAGTGAGCACAGGTTGTGAGTTCTGTTGATGCGATGGAGCGATGGCTTGAACGCCACTTGATTTCTGCCCTTTGCCAAAGAGGAAAAGCCCACTTTGTTGTTCGTAAAACGGGGCCCCCATGGCCCATCTATCAAACCCTCCGGATTGAAAACTGATGGACCGTTGTGTTTCACGAAGACGTTCTGCTCACCTGCCTGCCTGCCTCTATTGTTTGATCCCATACGCGAGCTTGCTCGGTTCTGTCGTGTCGACATTGTATGGTCAGACAATTGCAGACTTATTAAGTGGACGCTATCTCACGGGAGAAGAGATACAAAAGCTCTAACGAGTTGTAGCTTGCAAAACATCCAAAGAAGAAATCCCCAAGCACCGACCCCCTCCTTTCATCAATCATCAATCATCATTATTATCCAAACTTTGTCATTCTTGTGGTCAGAAATCTCACGAGAGGGCCACGCAGCAGTCGCACGCACGCACGCACGCACACACGCACGCCGAGGGATCACTCATCAAACCCGACAGAAGGAGTGCTGTAGTGCTACATACCGCATTAAAAAGGTGCACCGAGTCTAGCCTGTTCGGATAGTGCAAGCCAGTCATCGGGTCGTCCCTTGACGAGCGTAAAAGCATCCACCAGAGCCGGCCAGACCTGCCTTTTGATCGCGCATGCTTCGAAACCCGGTCGCGGGCTAAAGCTGACTAGTTGCAACGGGTATACTAAGGCGAACGAATCAGTGTACCGATCTGCATCTGCATCAACATCACAACCCCCCTCTCTCTTTCAGGGCAAAAGAGCAGAAGAGACGTCACGCAGCACGCTCATCCCAAAAACTGTATGTTGCGCGCCCCCATTTCCTTTCTGCACACATTTTCCTTTGAGGGCTTGCGCTTGTGGTTTTATTTATTTTTGTCAAAGCCCTTATTACACCATTTCCACATCCTTTCCCTTTTCAAACCTTTCCTTGCTCCTGTCATTTCCAGAAAGAAGAAAAGCACACCCGATCGGATCGGTTCTGTTGTATATACCAATCTAATGCTCGGGATCGATCTGATTCATCAAACCTAACCCCGGACCGGACAAGGCACGACCATGTTGCTCACATTATCACAGCCCGGGAAATCAGATTTTGGCGCACGTACTACGCATGACTTTAAATCACCTCAATTGCCCAGATATTCTCCAAAGTCGACAATGAACGACGCTGTACGACCTCCACTGCCGGCCAGTATCACCCCGACCATGTCGAATCAACATAGAGGCTTGCCTCCACCAGCGGCCATGACCCTGCCGGATCCAGGGAGAGCCCCGCCAATGATTCCCCCGCCACCTCCACCGGTGCAAGCGCCGGCGCACATCCACCACGAAGCACAAAGGCCGCAATGGCAGGATGATGGGGAATCATCGCGCAACTGGCACGCGACCCGGGTTGAAGAGGAGAGACGAAGGCAGGAGGAGGAAAAGACACGGCAAGAGTCATTGAGACTTGAACAGAGACGGGTCGAACACTCGATGTTGAGAGAGTCGATGCAGGGTGGCATTCCTCCGCACATGGTGCCCATGATCTTTGCAGGAATCGGCGGTGCCAACCTCGCAAACTTCAGTCTGGAAGTGCTGCAGCAGTATACGGCTCAACTACAGGCCTCACAACAACACATCCAAGCCGGACAGGAAGACGGCAGGGAACGAAGGAGTATCAACCAACCTCCTGCCCCATATGCATTGCCTTCGCAGCCTCCAACGCAAGCCCATGCTGCCCAACAACCTCCACCGCCGCTGGCTGCTCATCAATCGACCTTTTCTGCCTTCCAATCCACATCTCCTCCAGGCAGACGTATCCCCGGAGCGCCCCGGTCGTCGGTGGCCCAATCCACCTTGCCTCGTTTGACAACCGGAGACATGCAAATCAACCCACCGCCGTCTGCACCGAGCAGTGCTCATCCTCTGCATCAGACCCAGACCATCCAGCAAGACCAGCCGGCCTCGTCACCATCCATTTATTTCCACCACTGGGTGCCACCGACGTCACAGGCTGACTCCAAGTCGGGTAACCAGCCGCAGACTCCAGTCACGGGCACAGGTGCATCGCAGACCTCGGACGGAGGCCACCACACCGACAGCCCTCGTAAGCGTAAGAATCAGCAAGCCCACCAGCCGCCTCCACCACCATCGTCGCTTCCAACTCAATCTCACTCAAGCCCGAGTTTTTCCACAAACTCCTCCGGCCGTAAAGCCGGTCCGGCTCATGATCTCTCCCGCAGCAATGCTTCGCCTCGTGCTGGCCCAGCTCCGAGTCGTCGTGACAGTGGTGCTCCTGGTACTCAGATTGACTTTGTTTATGAGAGAGGTTTGCCTTCCAACAAGACTCAGCAGCAACACCATCACCCTTCATCACATCACTCGACTGCTCCTCCCAGTCCAAAGAGGGATGTTCGTCATCACTACTGATTGCATATTTCCTTGATTTTTCTTCACTTCTTTTTTTGAGGTCGCCTTTAGGGATCAGAATGTCTAATGACCCTCACCGCGTACACTCTTTTTTTCCCCAATATTCTCACCAACTTTCGGCACTGGAAATGTCTACAAGACGTCTCCACTCGCCTCCGGCCTTCGTTTATGAACAGCCCGAGCAGAAACAACCATGCTCAAAACATCTCCTCTCTTGCCTATAATCTCTAATAGGCTCGAGGTCAACAAACCTTTTATGGGACACCATTGATTTGGTGAATTCCACCCTTTTCTTGCAGGAGCTTGCTCCTGATCGAATTTGCAAACATCTCCTTTGTGTGTTCAATCTTCCGAAGAAGAATGATACCCCTCCCATGTCCGAAATTTTGTCCATTGACCATTTTGCTGGCATCTTCTTATATATATCCTACCCACACAACAATTTTTGTTGGCCTTTGAGCTGAGCTCGAAGTGTTTGTTCTTTCCTTTTCGCCCCCCTTTCCCAACCGCTGGCTTTTTCTACTCTCTTGCTTGGTTCAAGAGCTGGACATTGAAAACGGTAGGGAGATGGAAATGGAAAGGAGAAAGCACAGTACATGTATTGAACAGGGCTGTTCTTTTACAAACACGTCTTTTACTATTTTCTTTTCTATGTCAAAGAAATCCACGTGTCAATTTCTTGTTGCTTCTCATCTTTCACACTTTCTTGATCTTGACTGTGCCCCTGTGTAATGTCCGCCATCTTTCTTGTCAATCCACGGCGTCATGGTTCGGCGAGAGATGGTACGGTACAGTACATGCTCCACAAAAACACGCAATAGTCAAATGCCCGAACGTTTCTATCAAATTGGTCCAAAGCAAGAAAAGGGTTTGATCTCCTTGACTCTTGTTGTGTGTTCTTGCCCTTGCCGTGCCGTGTCTTGCATCAGCAAAACACATCCAGAATCTGGAAACATCCTTCTGCACCGATCATCTCCATCTATTCCTTCCAGCCACACTCTGAACCATACCCAGCAAAAGTTCCACCGTGTTTATTGTTTCGGCCCTATTCCTTGGGCTGTACACTTTCCCAGATAGTCGGGTGTCGCTGTCAAGTTCACCGAGACATCCAACAAAGATCTGGAACAGAGCTGAATTGGCGCACGGCACGTAGTTGATCAAGTCTATGCGTCTCGAACTTTTGATGAAAAAGCAGGTACGCAAAGCCAAACAAAAGCCTGTTTTTTTGAACATAGAGTTTCAACTCTTTTCGAGCATCATCAAGCCCCTCTAATTCCTCTTTTTGGTCCATCAACCAGAAAAAAATTCTCCGAACAGATAACAAGATCAACTTTTGTATTGATGAAATCGAAAATGCAAGTCGAACCGACAATTTTTGACATGTTGTTTTCTAAACGCGGGAGAACAACTGAGACATCTGGAACAAGCTCCCGCGCCCGCGAGCACGCAAACTTGTCACGTCAAGTCTTGCCGTGGATTTCTTGTCTCAGTTTGTTGCTCAACCCCCAGTGAGAGAGAGCATTTTCTGTGATTGGTATTCTATTCGGTCGATCTTTTTTGATCAGTGGAAAAAACGTGACTGCATGTGTCGGGATAGCCACTATCGAAAGACTTTTTGATTCTGCTGACGCTTGCACATGACATTTTTTTTCCGTTCTGATACAGGGGAAAAAAGAGGGTTTCGATTGATTGACAAGGCGTTAAGCGAAGGTCCCCCCCCGATTGCAAGTGTACTTCTATTGCCCTTATCCATACATACATGCATATGTGTCCGGATGTGGACTTGATTCAGGGGTGGGGTTTGTGGATTGCGGGTCTGTAGCCTTGACTCAACTTGAAGAGTTGGAGTTTGTGGAGATTGTGATGGGCGGTGTTTTGTGATGGGGGGAGATGAGAGTGGACGAGGGGGGTTTTGATATGGGGGCTAGATTATGTGCAGGATGTGGAGAAGGATGAGAGTCGTATCTGGTGATGTTTGCAGCATGATGTACCATTTACAATCTGTCACGGTTTGGTGGGAGCGCGTGTGTTGAAAAGGGAAGACGATCTTCAGATGCGCGTGCCAAGACATTTGCGACTGAGGTTGAAGCTTGTCATGGAATTTCTTTCATCGCACTCGCATCTGCATCTATCACGAGAATGAATCGTCTTCGCCAGGTGCACCGACAGCTCATCACTCATCATTTCAAGACGCTTGGCCTCCTCCCGCCGCTAGACTCGCCGCTCCTCGCAACCCCTGCTTCACCACCTACCCACCTCACATCTAGAACCTCGATTGCCCCTGCATCCAGCTCCTCTACGCGATGGAAAACGCGCCAGACCCGCGACCACTTTGCCCGGCAAGCCAAGGTCGATGGATTAAAGTCACGCGCCGCCTTTAAGCTACTCGAACTCGACTCGAAACATCACATTTTCCGTAAAGGCGGGACTGTTGTGGATCTGGGCTATGCCCCTGGCAGTTGGAGTCAAGTCGCTGTGAGCAGGACGAGTCCCGGGGGTAGGGTGCTCGGTATTGATATTATCCCTGCACAACCGCCGCGAGGTGCTTCGAGCATTCAGGGTAATTTCTTGAGTCCCGAGGTTCAGGCCGAAGTGAGGAGATATGTGCGCGATCCGGCATTAGGACGGGCGAGGTCGCGTGCCATCTTGTCCAAATCAGAAGATGAAGAAGGTGCAACAGAAGAAGACATTGAAAGTGAAGGTCGTGGAGTGCTACGCATGGCTCAAGACACGCGACCAACAGAGGACCAACAATCAGATCAACAACCACTACAAGAGGCAGAAAAGGAAGAAGCACAGCTCAGCGTGCGGAAAAAGGACCTTCGCGACGGCAGGGTCGTCGATGTTGTGCTAAGTGACATGTCAGCACCCTGGGAGCAGACGACCGGTCACTGGATCAGGAGCGTTAGTAACCCGTATTTCAGGATGATGAACACAAGCGGCACCGCCTTTCGTGATCACGCCGGTAGCATGGTAAGCCTTTTTTTTAATCCTTTCTTTGTCTTTTTTTTTTCTTCTTTCCTTTTCTCTTTCATATACAAGACCTTGGCTGAAGTAATGGGCCTTTGCTTTCCACTGGTAGGATCTCTGCAATGCTGCCCTCACTTTCTGCTACGACACCCTCCGCACCGGCGGCCATTTCATGTGCAAATTCTACCAAGGCGCCGAAGACAAGGCTTTCGAGAATCGACTCAAAAAGCTGTTTGACAAGGTGCACAAAGAGAAACCCGAATCTTCACGAAAGGTAAGCGTTGACTCTATCCTCGACCTCTTGGTTGTAAGGGATGGAAAAGAAAAAGGTGAGGAACATGAGCTAATGTTGTGTCTGTTTTTTGTGGGCATGTAGGAGAGTAAAGAGGCGTATTTTGTTGCGCTGAGGAGGAAGCCCGATGTCCCCAGGGAGCTGATCTTTCCTGATGAATATCTCGAGGAGAACGAGTTCCCGGAATGAACGCAGCCCAATTGTACTCTTTTCACGATATCATTCTCTTGCTTTCTTTTGCCTCAAAGTATCACCGACTGGTGGATATGGATGCAGCTCAACCAAAGCATAGAGTAGCCAAATCTTGGTGTGCGGGAACTGAAAAGCAATGTCGCGATATTTTTGCTATTGGTACAGCATCCGGAGATGTGAAAGGATACCTGCATAATGCTCACGTTCGTCAAATTGTCTTTTTTGTTGGCACTGTCTCACACTTGTTTGCCCCAACACACCGCCATATCTCTGATCTTCTTCTTTCGATACTCTGTCGCGTCGGATTCGCTCCTCTTCCATCAACACAACCATCAGAATCGAGCAACATAACCAACGTTTGAACCATGGCTACCCCGCCAGCAAAGGTCTATGTAAGCCAACAACAACAAGAGATGCTCAAGGCCTGGGATGAGCACGGGGCCTGTGGACTTGCAGAAAAAATCCTCGAGATGGAGAAAAAGCACTCTGCTCAGCTTTCCAATTCTAGGATCATCGACCAGACTCAATTCTTCCATCACGCAGTTTTGCTGCTAAGCCAAGCACAATGACACCACCATGAGAAGTATCTTGCAGAACAGAATCATCGAGGATGTCGAGGATGTCCAGCCAGGTCACCCTCGCTGCTGAGGAGAAGACCGAGTTGAAGCAACTCCGTGAAAACCAAGTTCCCTTGGCCACCATGGTCCAGAAATTCGAATCTTTCCGTCTAGCTCAAGATCAACTTGCTGGCAAATTGGATCAAGCAAGCAAGGAGGGCCGCCTGATCGGAGAAGAGCCTGCGAAGCGACACATGAGCGGTGCAAGTCGCAGTCCAACCACTCCCAGTTTTCCTCCGACCGGCAGTCGTCAATTTGCTCAACCCCGCAGCACGTCTCGGGGCGGTTCTGTTGGTGCGAGTCCAGCAACTCGTCGATCCGAGCGCAACTCGGCATCTTCTTTCCATTCTGCCGAGTCTGGCACAGGAGCCTCGCCACAAGGGGATGTCACTCAACCTACTCCCAGTGGTAGTGGTGGCGCTGACCTTACTGGCCCTGCCGAAGCTGGCGCCGCCGAAGAATCGGAGCCTTTAAGCAAACCTTCTTCGGCAGACGAGCCCGCTATGAACGTCCAAAACCACACCCAGGTAGATGATGTCATCTCAAACATTCTGGCGTGGGATGGCACCTCCATCTTTCCCTTGGACGACCTTCACGGGCCTATCCTCGAGAAGCTCAAGACCCAGGTCACTGAATCTCTTTGTTCACTCGATGGGCCCAAATTCCGTCAAGCCTTTGTCGCCAATGTGAACAAACCGGGCATGGTTTGCGTCTGGCAGAGAACCAGAAACGATCTTCTCAAGCAACCCAACGGTTATCATGCCTGCAAGGTATGTGTCTCACAGAAACGTCTTTGTGTGGTGCGGATTCAGAATCCCCGGACTGGTTCGGCAGTGAGACCCCATCTCGCCCCCTTGCCTGACAATCAACGCCCCGAAGGGGCCACAAAGACTGACATGGCATACTGGGTTCTTCCTGACGGCTCCGCTTGAATGAAAGCTTCCATTCAGTTTCGTGGACTCTGCTCGATTTTTCTTTTTTGTCAAAAACATCCGCTGTGGCCCATGTTTTCTCCCTGCTTGAGTTTCAGCCATTCGTATACGGTACATCCGTCAAAGTTTCTGTACCCTGATACATTAGCTTAGACCCATATATCTCCCTACGGTAGATAGCACATGTCAAGTTTTTCCCCCAACAACATCATCGTCTGTCAAAGTGCTTTGCTGAAATGCAAAGAAAAACAAAAGTCAATACTTTATCTCGCTTGCTGAGATGATTGCCTCACCAGCCTCTCATCCGATGACACAAGTACAAAGAGAATATTCTTGCATTTCTACAGGTCATAAAACAAAGGAGGGTAATAGGGTGAGCAGGCATGACGGGTAAGTTCAGTGATCTGCCTTCTTTCTACGTTTCCTACTCGATACGATTACAAAACACCAGACTTGATGCTTTCCTGACGATGTACGCATGATCAATTTGCAAGCCTGGGATTGGAAGAATGAACATGTTGATTCATCGGCCCATAGACCCGGGGCCCAGAACCGATACGGAAAAGAAAGCGACAACCAAAAAATCCCCTCCTCCTCTGCAAGTGCGACAACAAGGACTTGAAACACTCTCACAGCCCACTATCAATCTGATCGACGACAACCTGTCCCGTAAACGCACTCCAATCCCTACAACTCTGCGCCATGACGCCCGGAATGCTCATCTCTCTGATATCATCCGGCCGTTCCAGAATACTCACGTACAATCCCGCACTCACATGCCACGCGATATGGCAATGAAAAGGCCACACGCCGGGATTGTCTTGATCGATCTGCAGCACCACAAAGGCAGGCGTGTCTTTGTCTTTGGCCGCTTGCACCCAGATTGTGTCGCGGCGTTGGGGGTTGGAAGGGTTGGTGACGAGGTTGTTCCATTCGCCGAAGCCTTCTGCTAGGACGTACCTTTCGAACACGTTAGTCTTGAGTGTGAGAGAAAGTGGAGGGAAGGGGTACATGTTGTGCCCATGCATGTGCATAGGGTGTCCGCCAAAAGCAAAGTAATTGTACACCACCAACCGCACAGTCTTGTTCGATCCAAAATTCAACACGTTGTTTTCGGTCGGAAAATCAAGATTGCCGAGTTTGGCTTCCAGAAGCACAGGGTTGTTGTAATCGCCTCTGAAACTGACATTATTTACAAACCAGAGGTTGTAATCTGTTTCATTGGTGCGATATTCGATGACCAAGTCTTCGGTAGTCGAAGGGTTTGGGTCTGGTGTGATGGGGAAGAAAGGTTTGGTTACTGAGAGGTCGTCGTTGTTGCAGTAGGATAATTGCGCTTTCGTGACGGACGAGTGAGAGGTGGGGATGCTGGTGTTGTCGGCGGATTCGTAGTAGATGGCGGCGACGGCTTCGTTGACCGTGCCGTCGGTTAGGGAGCAGTATTGGATGTTGGAGCGCATCCAGACGCTGTCGGTTGGTGAGCCATTGGCTTCGACGATGATGTCGGTGCGTTGACCTGGCGTAACAAATCAGCGATTGCTCTGGGGGATGGAGAGGTATTTACCTACCGACTGCAAGAGTGACCACGGCAACCTCATATGGTTCAACAGGAACAAAATCGTTCGCAATGACAGTCATTTTATGACCGTCGATCGAAAACTTTTGCATAGCTTCGGCGCTCATGTTGATCAATCGTAGTCTGTGCTTCTTGCCAGAGGTAAAAGAAAACTTTGACACGCCGGCATTGGCAGTACAATTCGTGTCTTTGTAGCAAGGAAAATTCATCTTGCCATTGATCAAATTGTTGTTCGATGCTGGCTGAGGAGTATTGTCTGACGCCTTTGACATGGTCAACTCGACGAGAGAATAGTAGTCTTCATGATACCAGTCCGTGAGGATGACAGGCCCGAGGTCAATGTCGTAGTCTTCATTTTTTGGTCCGTAGATGATCATTGCTCCGGCTGCACCGCCTGCATACTGTGCGCTGAAATGGCTGTGATACCAGGAAGTGCCATAAAGGTCTGCTTGGAAAGTGTAGGTAAATGATTTTCCGGGTGCAATTGGACATTGCATGATAGACGGCACTCCATCGTACCAAGGCGTCGCTTTCTGGAGCAGTCCTATGCCTAGTCAGTGCTTGTCATGGAGGGGAATATGCCTTTGTCTTACCGTGCCAATGCATGGCCGTACCCTCGTCCAGCGAGTTTTTGACTGTGATTGATATCATATCTCCCCAATTCGCCTCGATTGTAGGACCCGGAAATTGTCCATTCACAAGAATGCCGTCTTTGAAGACACCATCGGGAGCAATCTGTCCAGCAGAAATTTCAAAGTCGTAATAGCGAGTGACTCCAGTATTTGGTGTCTCTGTGTAATAGTTGGTGTTGTTGGCCGTTGCTTGACCCCAAGGGAAACCGAAAGGAAGAGGAGTATTTCCATCGGTACGGAAATCAGGAAGCATTGATGCATTGAGCCGTCCGAGCATAGAATTTCCATCTTGCAAGTGTGAATCAAGAGCACTTTGTAATGATTGCATTCCGTTGGATAAGAAAGCAGGTCCATGGAACGAGTTGCCATTTGACCCTCCCAAGGTGTTTTTCGGGGGCTGAGTTGCTGGAGCGGCGAAATTTGTCTTGTCAGGCTGATATATCTTTGCAAGACCGTTATCGGACAAGGGAGAAAAGGAAAAAGCGTGTAGAATCAGGCGTCCCCAGGACACCATGATGGCAGAATATTATGCAAGAAACGAAAGATGAAAAGATAGCTTCAAGCTACAAGAAGAAAAAGGGGACCCAACTGAGGAGAATATGATGTTACGAAGGCAATGGAAGGGTTTGTAAATGAATACATTGCTTGGCCTTTTTTTTTTTTTACAAATATAGACGAGGAAACACATCCGACACAGATCTGGCACAGCGAATGGTATGATGTTCAGTCCAAGCTTGCTCGTAAAGGTGTGTTGAGCAGCGCATCCTCATCAACGACAAGGTATTGACAAAGTTGCAGAGGTTGGAGACATTTTTAGCAAGTCCGAAGGATGAAACGCGGCTTGTTTTCTTGGTCGCCATGTCGTGCTTCAGACACGGAGCAGCGTTCATGAAGCGGAATCATGGCGAGCGCGAGACAGGCCGATTTATGCGTTGATGAAAATTGTAGACTCGTGCTTTGCGGATCTGTCGGACGGAAACGTGATTCAATCGCGCTTGCCGAAAGGTACATGAAAGAAGGAAGGTGCAGAATTCAAGGAAAGAGGTTGGTTGCGGTGTGGGGATGGTTGGCAACGTCGGATGTTTGGGTGAATGTTGCAGATCCACGGACAAGGTGTACCGTATGCACTGTCGAGTCTCGGAACCGGCCATTCTGGAATTCGCACCGTCTATCCTCTCTCTTCCCACACGCACATGGCAGACGTCTCCAACATCTACAAGGCCTCGTCTGTAGCCGAGATCCGAGCGACGCTGGCAGAGCTGGGCCAGCAAGAAGCCAGCGTCACTGCTCGTCTGGACGCCCTGCTGGCATCGCAACGAGACCTCGAACGCCAACTGACCAAACTCGACCTTGCAAGAGCCCACCTCGGATCACACGTCATCCACACACGCTCCATCAGCAATGGCATGCTCTCATCCGCCTCGTCGACCGCCTCACGCATCTCCAGCGCCGTCACCCAACTCGACCGTGAACAAGCCGCCGTAAAGTCGACTCTGCACGTCGTTGACCAGGTCGCCGAGCTCAAGGCCTGCGTTCTGGGTGTCAATGGCTCCATGGGTGCTGCCCAGGACTGGGAGACGGCCGCTTCCTACCTCCACCGCGCCTCCCAAATCCCCGACCATGTCATCGACGGTGCCTTTGCCCAAGAGATTGTCCCCACCGCCGAAGTCCCCGATCCCCCACGCGTCACCCTCACCGAAGCCTCGGAAAGTCTGTGTGGTCTGTTCCTGCGCGAGTTTGACAAGGCTACACGCGAAGGAGACGGCCAGAGGGTGACACGCTTCTTCAAGCTGTTCCCCCTGATTGGCAAGTCTGATCAAGGCTTGGATGCATACGGTCGCTACGTCTGCACTGGAGTAGCGCAAAGAGCAAGGAACAACTTGAGTGCGACAAATCAGCGGTCCGACAACCTCTTCTATGCCAGCGCCTTGACAAAGCTGTTTGAGCAGATTGCTCTGATTGTTGACGGCCACGAGCCGCTGGTTGAGCGACACTACGGTCAAGGCTCTATGGCCAAGGTGATTGAGCGGTTGCAGGCAGAGGCCGACATGCAAGGTGGCATTGTGCTTGACGCCTGGGCTGATGACCGCAGTCTTGCGAGGAAGATCAACGATGTCAAATCATACGCTTTTTCTTTTCTTGTCCAGAGTTTCCTCCCGACTCAAAAGTCTACTGCTGCGCGTTCTTCTTCGCCAGCATCAAGCCGTGCCAGTGAGGATGAGGGCGTCAACATGAAAGAAGTCGATGCCCTCCTGAGTGAGACTGCCATGATGTTGAGTCGATGGGCTCTGTACACCCGTTTCGTTGCTACCAAGATAAATGTGAGTCTTTGATCATCCCGAGGCTAAGATGCCAAGTTGCTAACATCCATAAAGCCACGAGTCGAGGAGCACATGGCCATGCCGGATCTTCTCGCCAACAGCAGACTATACAAAAAGATGGCCGACGCTCTGATCGAACCCTTCAACACCATGACTACCTTTTTCTTCCGCCGATCCGTCGAAAAAGCCTTTCAAATGGACGAATCTCCTTTCGACCTGACTCTGAATCCCAACAAGCCACTTGGGTCAAATCCGCCCTTCATCACTTCCGCAGTCGACGACGTCATGTACATGGTCAATCAAGTCCTTCAACGCACCCTCGCAACCTCTCAAAGATCCGTCGTTGCTAGTGTCATGCCCTCCATCAGCCGCGTACTCACCGGCGACTTCTTTGGCATGATCCAACGCAAAATGCGGGATGAGAGCTATCCCAAAGCCGCCATCCAAGGAGCCCTGCCCCCGGAAAGCGTCATCATCTCTTTCCTCATCTTAATCAACAATTTGGACGTCTCAACCGACTACCTCCGCCGCATCGTCGATTCCAACCTCGGCAAACCAGATCCCAGTAACCAAGGCCAACGCCAATCAGCAGCCATACCAGACCTCTTCCCTTTCGCCCATGATGCCGTCTTTGTCGAAACAGCACTCGGCAACATCCTCAGCACTTTTTCGTCCAAAACCAGCGACCTCATAATCGAAGCCATCGAAGTGCTCCTCAAACAAGTAATGCGACCCCGCCTGCGTCCAGTCTTTGTCGAAACCTTTCGCGATGTCGAGTACATTCTTGACGACGACAGTACAGATGCAGAAACAGATTTGACGGTGCCTCAACGCTTCGAAAGAGGTTGGATGCAATTCACACTGCCCATCAAACGTATCCTGACCGAACGCACGTACGACATGCTCATCACGTCGACCACAAACTACCTCGCCCGCGCACTCGAAAAACGCATCTGGAGCTACTATGCACGTGTCAATGAGCGTGGGGCCGCAAAACTCGAGCGCGATGTGGCTGGGATCGTGAATGCGGCCGTCAAAGGTGGCAAGTATGCTTTGAGGGACGCTTTCCAGCGGTGTACGGAGATGACGTTGATTTTGAATATGGAGGAGGATGAGTGGGAGGAGGTCAGGAGTGCGGGTGTCGAGCAAGGGGTGGAGTGGCATTTGGATGCCGGTGAGAGGTTGAGGACGAGGAGTATCATGACGGATTCGAGATGATGAAGTGGGAAAACGAGACACAAGGGCTTAATGTCACATGAGATTGCATGGCAGTCAGAAACATGAATGATGGCTACATCCCTTGCTGCCGTACGCGACTTTCGAAATCCGCATCTAATGTTGAAGCAGAAGAAAAAAAAAAGTGCAACTGAAAAGTGACTATACGACAAAGTTGACATATGGCAGAAAGAAGAATTTTGTACATTGAACCAAACAAAAGTGGTATCAAGAAAAGAAAAATGCATGGCTATGAATTCTCAAATATGGATATCGCCGTTTTCATTGTAGAAGATCTCTCTCGCCTTGACACAGCGCAAGTGGTTCTTGCCGCCCGAAAGCGAAGAGTCGTGGTAAAAGAGATACCACCTCCCCTCGAACTCGACGATGGAGTGATGGGTAGTCCAACCGACGACAGGCTCCAGAATGGTGCCACGGTGGGTAAACGGACCGTACGGGCTGTCACCGACCGCATACGCCAACAGATGCGAATCGCCGGTGGAATAGGAAAAGTAGTACTTGTCCTGGTACTTGTGCATCCAGGCCGCCTCGAAGAACCTTCGCTTGTGGTCGTCGGCTTGGATGGGGTTGCCGGCTTGATCGACAATCGATATCTCGCGGGGTGTCTCTTCGAACTCGAGCATGTCGGCAGTCATCTTTGCGACGCGGGGGCCTTGGGCGGCCACGCCTTTGCCCGTGAGCTCTTGGGGTCCGCTCCATGCAGAGTCAAAGTGTCCCTCCTTTTGCCAGCATTGGAGCTGGCCGCCCCAGAGACCGCCAAAGTAGAGGTAGGCGGAGGCGTCCGTGTCGACGAAGCAGGCGGGGTCGATGCTGTAGCTGCCCTTGATGTAGTTTTCCTGAGGCGTGAAGGGGCCTTCGGGCTTGTCGGAGACGGCGACGCCGCAGCGGAAGATTCCCTCCTTGTCGCGGGCGGGGAAGTAGAGGTAGTATTTGCCGTCCTTGGTGGCGGCGTCCGGGGCCCAGAGTTGCTTCGACACCCATGGGACGTCTTCTTGCTTGAGGACGACGCCGTGGTCTGTCACGGGCCCGTCGAGAGAGTCCAGCGAGAAGACGTGGTAGTCGTTCATGTCGTATTGGTCGCCATTGTCGTTGTCTTGGATGTCCGTCTCGCGATCGTGGGAAGGGTAGATGTAGATTTTGCCGTTGAATGCGTGGGCCGAAGGGTCGGCCGTGTAGAGGTGGGTGATGAGGGGTTTCTTGTCCGACATGGTGTCAAAGTACTGTCAAGATCAGGGTGGACGAGCTTCAGAGCGTGCAGGAGGCACGGCAGATGCGTTTATAAGAGCAGGCTTCATGGTGTTTAGCCTGGCCGGTCTGCTTGTACAGCCTGTGCCTTGAAAGCGGCTCTGGACCTGTTTGGCAGCGGCCATGTGGGCGGTCATGGTACAATAGACTGCACTTTAGCCTGCTCGGCAAAACTGGGCCGGTTCAGAAAGAGGAAGCTCCAACAAGGGTGGAGGGGTCCTTGGTGGGGCTCCATTTCTTGGCGAGTGCCTCGACGACACGTCCTCAATCACTACTCGAGCATACTCACCTCCGGGTCGCAGCTCAGCTCAGGTAGAGAATTTCTCACTCACTTCTCCAAGATCGACCAGAGAATTTGACGTGCTTGCTTTTCTGCAGTTCACTTTCGTAGTTGAGACAACCAATATGAGTAGAACCTTCTCCGTCAGTCTTCATATAGTCTTGCAATACGTGAGCCTGTATTTCAATCCATCTTGCTCTCATTCTGTCTCTTGCGTCGCAAGCTCCATCACTCTTTTCCTCATGCACAAATCATTTCTTTGCGCTCCATTCCATCCCTCCTAGCATCACAAACTATCCAACAATGTCTTCTTCCTCATCCAAAGCTCTCGACCGGCTCATCAGATCAGATGCCGCCGTTTCTCAATCATCAAGAATGTCGCAAATCGAGCAGCAAGCACAACAGTTTTCAGAATGGGCAGAATACAACCAGGCTTTGTCGGAAATTTACAACAAGCCGTTCGATCAGGATGAGTTGGAAACCGTCAAGCACCGACTCCTGGACGATGCACTTCAGCTCAATGGCCTGCTTGAAGATGCCAGCAAGCTCGGCCAGAACCTGTTTCACGTACGCCGTGAACTCGACAACGCCTGGGCCGCAGCCGACAACAATGCCAACATTGCTACGAGTCTAGGCCAGAGAGTTTCAGAGCTGGAAGCTCAAGTCAAATCTGCGTCATCTCAACAACCATTGTTTGAGCTTCTTCAACGACAGCAAGAAGCATTGAAAGCAAGCATCGATCTTACTGTTCAAGAAAAAGCAGAGCTAGCGCAGCTTCGTCAAGAAAAGGACACTTTCCAGCAGCAACAAAATCTCCTTGGTCAAATCGCCTTGAGCGCTGACGAGAGAGCCGAGCTAAACACTCTTCGCCAAAACACCAGTCAAGTCACAAGAAAAGACATGGAGGAGCTCATCACCAAGCTCGACATTACAAGAAAATATGGTACTCTGGAGTATACCCTGGGCCAAATTGTCGACAAATTGGAAGAGGCACGCAAGGATGGCCGTCTCGTCGGAGAACCAGAGGATAGGACTTGACGTTTAAGTGAGTCTGGACGCGTTGCTGGGATGAAATGTGCAGTCAAAAGTGTCTTTTTTTCTCTCTATAGATGGGTTGTCATGAATGCCATTGCCATCTTCCAGCACATATCCATCGACTTTTCGTTTGTTACTCTTGTGTGTTGGCCGATCAGATAGTTGGCAGAAACGACAACACTTTAAAGATGACCGTTTGACACTCTGTTTCGAGATTGTTTGTTGAAGACGACTTCGTATGAAGACTACTTTGAGTGAAGACAAAGTTAGAGGAAGTGGTTTATGAGAGCAGGCACTCAAACACGAACCGCGCAAAGGTTCTAAGAGATTACAAAGAAATCGACTTCGAATTCACCATCCAAAACGAACAAGGCAATGAGCATGAATGCGAGCAAGAAGTAGGTTTTTCATTTCTGAATCTGTGTATCGAGCAAAAAAGCGAATGACTGTCCTCTGTTTTTGGTGTTTGTTGATATCTTTTTTCTTCAAGGAGCTTCGTTGTGTGCTTATTCGTGCTCCTTCTCATTGACTTCTTCGCATCTTCTCGATGTTCTCGAATATTGTTATAAAGGGATCGCGTCCTCTGATGTAGAGCAAAAGATGAAGCTGAGCCGACTCAAGCCTACCGACAATCAGCTTTTGCAGACCTCAAAAGAACACCAGACACATACTTGCATGATGACCCGGGAGGCGATGCTACCAGATGCCCTAGCAAGAACAACTGAAAGGGACAATATCAACAGCACTACCACGGTTGATAGCCTGGTTGTTGATGACATTGTCGGGATAAGTAGCAGCAATCCAGCCACGGATGGTGCCCTCGTTCGAATGCATAAACTCGACGACATGGTCAAAGAAACGCTTGACACTGCGGAACCTTCTGCCGGTGGGAAGGCCATAGAACTCCATGATCAGAGCACCTTGGCCTTGTGCCGTGCGCTGCCAGTACGAGTATCCCTGAGGCAAGCCGTTGATGAAGATAAAGTCGACGCCTGTGGGTCATGTTAGTGGTTGAGATGCAGAGGGGGTGCAAAGGAGAGAAAACACGAACCCCAGTATCCGGCGTAGCCTGGGTTGCCGTTCCAGCGTGAGGTGAGATTGGCGAGTGTGGTTTGCATGTTGACTTGGGTGGAGTTTGTGTTTGGGGCGGGGGTGGTGAAGTCGCCGTTGCTGTTTGGGAGGGCGGAGAGGTCGATGTTGATGACGGGTCGTTGGGCCATGATGAATGTGGTATTGGATGTGAAGGTGAGTTAGTGTGGGTGTGTTGCGTAAGGGGTGAAAGCAAAGTTTGCGCGTACGCAGACCCGGGTGTGGTGGGAGGTGGAGAGAGATGAAAGGAGAGTTGAGGTTGATCGAGGTCTTTAAGTATTGCTGACAGGGCTCGTGGCCGAGACCCGTCGATTCGAGGCTGTCGACAACATTAGCGATCACGAAGCTACACGGCAGCAGACAGAAGATGCCGGAGATTGAAAGGAAGACGACGATGACGAGTGGTGCCTTGTCGTTGCCGCAGCATCTACGAGTTTCCGCTGTCAAGGGCTTACCCATTGATCCGCAGCAGAGCCTCACCAAGAAGAACACGATATATCAGAAGTTTGATGACCTGAAGCCAGTAGATTCAGTAATAGAAAAGAAACATATGAGATTGCAGAGGCTGATTTATGATGATGTGTTAAGGCAGACACAGGGGAATTTGTTTGATTCAAGCAATGTCTGAGATAAGCGAGTGTGTTGTTTTTTCGATAGCCCCTTTTCGATTCGGGCAGTATTGTTACAAGAAAAGGTCATCTCAACGAAGAGAGAAAAGTAAGAGTGCAAGGTCTGAGGCTGATTCATCGGTGCTCTTCAGCCATACAGTCCTTTTCGCGGCACTCACAGAGTCATTGCTCGATCCTGATCAACGGTCTCCAAAAGTACAATCGCAGTAAACCGTGTTGTCAACCGTGGGATCAATATTAGCACGCCACGAAGCCATATTGGTGATGGCAGCATTGTTTAGCTCATTATAAGGTTGGGCTGTCTGCAGAATGACACGAACGTCGTCTTCGTTGGCACGCAGAATCTCGCCAACATGCGGGATGAACTGGGGAGCAGAGCGAAAGATTTTGCCAGAAGGGTGACCGTAAATCTCCTTGACAGCGTAACCTCCAGGGGTTGTGTACGACCAGTATGAGTAGCCTCTGGGCAGAGTTCCAACGAAGTGGACTGGAGTGTCTGGGTTTCATGTTAGTTCATTTTGAGCTGGCGGTTCGGTTGGTGTAAAGTACCCCATATCACGGTGTAGTGGTTGTCTCGATGGTTGTAGATATTGTTCAGGAGCTTCAACATGTCGGTATCAGGCAGGCGAGTAGCTCTGGGATGATTGGAAACCGCACCCGTGCCATCGCTGAAGTGCAGTTGACCGAGATTGACACGGACTGGTGGTCGCGTCTTGTGAGGTTGTGCTTGCTGCTGGAAAGGTGGTGGATAGGAATTGGATTGTTGCTGTTGAGCAAGTGGCTGTGAGTCTGCCATGTTGCTGGTAGATCGATGTGTATGCTGAGAAGAAGAGATGATGTGGTATGCCAGACCTCTACAAGGATCAAACCTGACGAGTCGGGCAAACATCAATCATTTCCATATCAAAGGCAGCGAAATCTTACAAAACCCATACAATTTATTGAGAATTGTGATGGCAACAAGAATATATACAAAGTAGAAGAGAAACCCAAACTCCAAGGGAATGCTATTTTCCGTTCTGTGACTCCTGCGTCATGGTATCATTGCTTGCTCGAATGAAAGGAAAAATGCAAAGACTTTGTCAATCGTCTTGATTCATGTCATGTTGCGAAGAATGGGAAGCCTCTGGGTTCAAGAAAGGATGTTCCAAAGCTTCATCGGCAGATATGCGCTTGGCGGGATCGAGCTCAAGACAGAGCGACATGAACTGGACGGCTTCACGCTCTTCATCCGTCAGTGGCAAATCTGTCTTGCGACGTTCGGTACACCACAACAGAATCTTTTCCCAGCTGTGGCCGTTCTCGCTGATGGTCGGGATGTTGGTTTGTAAGACTTGACCGTGCAACAAGGCAGCTTCATTCATGCGACGCTTGCCAAAAATGCTGCACAACTCGATGAAAGCGTCAATATCGTCGGCAGAATGGAAGAAGGGAAAACGACGACTGAGGAGGGTAAGGAGAATGACGCCACAGCTCCAAATATCGATGATGCAGGTTTGAGAGGTGCACTTGAGCAAGACCTCAGGAGCACGGAAGCCTCTGGTGCCGGCACGGTTGGCTCTTCGAGAATTGCGCGAATCTTCCTTGGGGTATGTGGGAGGAGGTGGTTGTTGACCAGAATCTCTGTATTGTGTGCGGATGGACGAGTAGAGCGAGTTTTGGACGCGATATCTCCGGTCTTCGGACGAATATTGGCAATTGCAATGATGCCAGTCTGTGCCTTCTCTTTCAGCTAGACCAAAGTCGACGAGAACGCCCTTCTGGGTGGTGGGAGAGTAGAGGAAGTTTGTAGGCTTGATGTCGCGATGGATGATTTGGTGGTCGTGGACGGCGCGGACGGCGGTGAAGAGCTGCTTAAAGTATACACGCATGTCGTTGACGGTCATGTCGCGGAAGTAGTCGCGAAAGTCGCGGTGTTGGAAGTATGGAAGGACAGCAACGACCTGGTCTTGATGACGGAAAGCGGTGATGAGCGGGCACACGTTGTCCGAGTCTCGCAAGTCGTGCAGCAACTCGAGCTCGTTGAAGATGCGCATGGGCGACGACGTGACGTAGATCTTCTTGATGGCGACATAGCGAGCGCGTGGTCGGTCCTTGGAGGCTTTTGCTTGTGGGGAGAACGAGACGTTGTTCCAGTCGTTCTTGTACTGGTCGTAGAGGAGGTCCTCGGCTTTGTAGACGGTCGAAAAGGTGCCTGAAGATGAGTTAGCTTGGGACCTGGGCAGCACAGCGGCAGAGAGACTGACCCTCTCCGATGCGATTGATGAGACGGAAGCGCTGAGAAATGTTCTTGAACGACTGCTCAAAGCGGTTGATGTCTTCTTGCACAGAGGCCTCGACTTGCTCCTCATCGCTTCCGTCAGACTGCGTGGCTTGACTCTCGTCCATGCTGTTCCTGCTCTCGTCCATTGCGTCTTCGGTCTCGTCCTCGCTACGTATGTGACAGTCTGCAACAGCCATCGCCTCGCGGACCGTCTTGGAGCCACGCATGCTAGCCATCTCGCCTGCTCTTTTCTGGCGCAAAGTCATCAGTTGTTGATGTTCCGAGACAAAATAATCAATGCCTGCCCCTCGTCATGCACAAGGCGCCTTCCCGCATCGGGCAAGACGTCAACACGCGCTCCTGCCTTCTCCGCAAAACATCAACACAAGACGCCGAAAGAAGCCGTGTGCATCGCATCGTTCCTTCCTGTTTGACCGACCCTGCAACACCTTCTGCCCTCAGGGTGCGCCTCGCCCATCATGGAGGCTCTCTCGCATTTCGACATCAACCACGCCCTCAAGGTCTACCTAAACAACCCCCTGGAGACGCAGACCCCCGACGCGCATCCCGATCTGCTGGAATGCGAACACAGCCCCGAAGACTTGACTCCCGCCTTGGTCAACACCGTCTTGAACCCCATCGTCGATGCCATCACCGAGAACCCCGAAGCTGTCGCCCGTTCGTCCAACTTTGACTCGCTTCGATTCCTGCTCAAGTGCGCTCCCACTCAACAATCTGATGCTTCTCAAGCACATGTGCCTGACAATCCACTCAGAAATCCAAACACCATCCCCACCCAGTCTCTCTCCAAACTCCTCGACCTCATCCTCTCCGCCCTTTCCGCCGAGGCTGACACCGTCCACAATGACATCGAGTCCGACGATCAAGATTCCCTTCCTCAGCATAAACTGCTCCTCGAGATGCTCTCCTTTCTCCTCATGTGGTGCTTCACCAGCGTCGAAACAAGAGTCTCATCCGAAAAGTCTGCCGTACCCGCCGCCCGCGCCAGAGGAGGAAAGGCTGCGCCAAAGTCCAAAGCTGCAAAAGACGCTCCCTGGGATCCTTCGATGCAGATTCAGTCAGCTTTGAACACCATGGCCAAGGTCATGAAACTCAAGCTTGCCAGAATCTTCGTCACCACATCCGAGCGCGACACTTTCATTGGACTCTTTACCCGCCCAGTCTATTTGATGATGGAGAACGAAGCAAGAGTCAAAAACACACCCATCAAGATGCACGCTTTCAAAGTCTTGTGTATTGCCATCAAGCATCATGGCCATGCATCTGGTGCTCAGACCAACATCATTCAGAGTTTATTGTACTTTGAACACTTGTCAGAGCCCATGGCTGAGCTGTTGAACATCCTGGCCGAGCAATACGACTACCCCCAACTTTCCGAAGAAGTCTTGCGAGAGTTGAGCAATCAGGAATTCAGCAGCAGCGATCTGAAAGGACCCAAATCTGTTTCGACCTTTATCACAAAATTCTCAGAGTTGGCACCACGACAAGTCATCAAGCAGGTCATGCTCCTGGCAAAATTGCTCGACAGTGAATCCTACACTTTGCGCTGCTCAATCATTGAAGTCTGCGGAAATTTGATTGCCATGTTGAGTAAGCAGGAAGGTGAGGAGCGTAGCGAGAACCACAAGGGTCAGATCAATGCCTTTTTCGAAGTTCTCGAAGAACGCTTCCTCGATATCAACCCTTATTGCAGATGCCGCGCCATTCAGGTATACATGAAGCTTTGCGATCTGGAAACAAAATATCCCAAGCGCCGACAAACAGCTGCGGAGCTCGCTTGCAGAAGTCTTGAAGACAAGAGCAGTAATGTTAGAAGAAATGCCATCAAGCTTCTCGGAAAGCTCATGGAAACTCATCCATTTGCTGTTTTACATGGTGGTCAACTCTCCTACTCGGACTGGAACTCACGTCTCGAGGCGTGCGAGGCCGAGTTGAACGCCCTGAAGCCACCTCAAGAAGCTGCCGGCATGGTCGAACAACAAGACAACACGGTGGATGAAGAGCTCCTCGACGATGCCACACAAATGTCGCCCGTCAAGGAGAAGCCGCCCATGACCGAAGAAGAGAAACAAGCTGCCTTTGAAAAAGCTGCTGCTGAAGCCGTGACATCAGAAATGATGAGCAAGCTCACTTTGACCCGTCGCTACTACATTGAAGCTCTCAAATTCATTGACGTACTTCACGAAGCTTCGCCTATCATCACTCAACTGCTCGCGTCAAAGAACAAATCCGAAGTCATCGAAGCTATGGACTATTTTGTCGTCGCAGACGCATACAAAATCGAGACTGCCCGTTCTGGCATTCGAAGGATGCTTCGTCTCATCTGGACCAAAGGCAACAGCGACGAAGGCAAGGGTGTACAAGCCCATCTCATAGAATGTTACAAAGGCTTGTTCTTTGATGCCCCAACCGGTTTTTCTGCCAACGACGCTGCAAACTTCATTGCGAGAAATATGGTCAGTCTCACATTCGGAGCAACCGCTGCCGAGTTGACCAGTCTGGAGCAATTACTTAGCACCATGATGCAATCAGACTTTATCAAGGACGCCACCATCCAGAAGCTATGGCAGATCTATGGTATTGAACGCAGGGAGATTTCGAAAAACCAGCGTCGCGGTGCTATCATTGTGCTCGGTATGCTTGCATTGGCTGATCCCGAGATCATCGTCAAGGAGATGGAAACTTGCCTTCGCATTGGTCTTGGCGCATACGGTAGAACAGATCTTGTTCTCGCAAAGTTCACATGTGTGGCTTTGATGCGTATGAACAACCCCAAGCACACCAAAGGAATCCAAGCAGCGCCCACTTCGACGAGGTTGCCTAATGACCATGCTGTCCTTCAGAAGTTGGCTGCTATGGCTGACGTCAAGTCTTCAAGTAAAGAATGGTACGGGCTTGCCGAGCAAGTCATTGGTGCCATCTATGCTCTCTCCAAACATCCTGATGAGTTGGCTTCCGAAATCCTCAGATTCAAGACGAAAAAGGTTTTCTCGCCAGCTGTGATTGTCAAATCCGAACCCGTCGAGATTGAAGAAGACGGTGATGTGGAAATGAGCGGTATGGATGATCAGACTATGGAAAATGGACCTCCAATCAAGAAAGAGGAGGAAGATGTCGAGGTACCAAAAGCCGAAGATTCTGCACTTCCGTTGTCCCAACTGTTGTTTACAGTAGGTCATATCGCGATCAAGCAGATTGTACATCTGGAATTATGCGAAATGGACTTCAAACGCAGGAAGATGGACAAGGAGAAGCAAGCAGCCGTTGCTCCAACGCCAGCGAAGAAGGGCAAAGGTGCAAAGAAGGACGCCAAGGATGCCAAAGAAGAGGAACAAGATGATCTCGACTTGATCACCGGCACAACAGAAGACGACTTTACAGATGCCATTGCACATGTCCGCGAGCGAGAGCTTCTGTTCGGAGCGCAGTCACTGTTGTCAAACTTTGGACCTCTGGTGCGCGAGATCTGCATGAACAACACATCTTACGCAAACCAAGAACTGCAAGCGCAAGCTGCTCTGTGTCTGGCCAAGCTGATGTGTGTCAGCTCTGAATACTGTGAGCAAAACTTGGGACTGCTCATCACAATCCTGGAGCGAAGCCCTGATGCCACGACGCGCAACAACTTGGTGATTGCACTGGGAGACATGGCTGTATGCTTCAACCATCTGATTGACGAAAACACCGACTATCTTTACCGTCGCTTGTCAGACAGATCGTTACCAGTCAAGCGTACCTGTCTCATGACACTAACGTTCCTGATTCTGGCAGGCCAGGTCAAAGTCAAAGGACAGCTCAGTGAGATGGCCAAGTGTGTTGAAGACGGTGATGACAGAATCAGAGACATGTCACGAATGTTCTTTAGTGAATTGGCAGGCAAGGACAATGCCGTGTACAATCAGTTTGTCGACATGTTCAGCTTGCTCTCACGAGACGAGGAACTCGAGGAAGACCAGTTCCGCAGGATCATCAAATTCTTGTCGGGCTTCATCGAAAAGGACAAGCACGCCAAACAGCTCGCCAACAAACTGGCGGCAAGATTGCCTCGTGCTGAGAATGAGAGACAGTGGAACGATGTTGCATATGCACTTGGACTTCTTCAACACAAAGATGAGGAGATTAACAAGGTGGTCAATGAGGGGTACAAGGTTGTTCAGGCGACGGCTTGAGGGAGGCATTTTATTCTTGAAAAGCGGCGCAGGTGATGGTTCACGGATTGTACAGGTTTCGTTTTCTTTTGATACCCAATGAATCAAGATTTCTACTCTTAGTTGTCGTGTTCTGACAGTGAACGGTGAAGATGGAAATGTTGTTGTTATGTTTCGGCAAGAGTCGGGGCCGGACGGCGAAAGATGTGGCGGGATTGAGCAGCTTCTGACCGAAGTTGGGTGGCTTGGCACGGCTTTGACGATTCGCCGGGTGGTTAGCAAGAAAGAGCTGGCCGTGGTCGTTGTCGTTGATCGAGATTATCTCACTCTACCTCAATCCCTCTACTCGTCGACGCCGTGTCTCGTTCGTTTCTTTCCTTTGCCCGTCGTTCGCCATGTTCTCTCACATGATCCCCCGCGCATCGCGCCCGCTGCTCCGTTCGGCAAACAACACGTTCCGCGCCTCGCCTTCGACCCTCTACCTCGTCGACAGAGTGCAATCAAGGAGATCATATGCCACCGAGACTGGTACGCTTGGACTGGCTACATGAGCTGAAGAGAGCCGAGACTGACTCGTTTGCGCAGAGGAAAAGGACTTGGTCATCATCGGTGGCGGTGTTGCCGGTTACGTTGCCGCCATCAAGGCCGGTCAGGAAGGCTTGAAGGTGACTCACTCGATCCAGTCATGACATGGATCAACGCTGACTGGCTCTTCTGTGCAGGTCGCCTGTATCGAGAAGCGTGGCACCCTCGGCGGTACCTGCTTGAACGTCGGCTGCATTCCCTCAAAATCCCTGCTCAACAACTCGCACCTCTACCACCAGATCCTCCACGACACCAAGAACCGTGGTATCGAAGTCAACGATGTCAAGCTCAACCTCAAGCAGATGATGAAGGCCAAGGAGACATCGGTCAACGGCCTGACAAAGGGTATCGAGTTCCTCTTCAAGAAGAACAACGTCGAGTACATCAAGGGCACCGGTGCCTTTGCCGACGAGCACACCGTCCAGGTCAACTTGACCGAGGGCGGTGAGACTAGCGTCCGTGGCAAGAACATCCTCATCGCAACCGGTTCCGAAGCCACTCCCTTCCCCGGCCTCACCATCGACGAGAAGAAGGTCATCACTTCCACCGGCGCCATTGCTCTCGAGACTGTCCCCAAGAAGATGGTCGTCATTGGCGGTGGTATCATTGGTCTTGAGATGGCCTCGGTCTGGTCCCGTCTCGGTTCTGAGGTCACGGTTGTCGAGTTCCTCGGTCAGATCGGTGGTCCCGGTATGGATGCCGAGATCTCAAAGAACATCCAAAAGACTCTTGGCAAGCAGGGCATCAAGTTCAAGCTCAACACAAAGGTCACCGAGGGTGATGACAGCGGTGCCGATGTCAAGATCAAGGTCGAGGCTGCCAAGGGTGGTAAGGAGGAGACTGTGAGTGCCTGGCCTACCACAACAATCACCGTTGCCGCATACTGACACTGAACTAGCTCGACGCCGACGTCGTCCTCGTCGCCATCGGGCGTCGCCCCTACACGGCCGGTCTCGGTCTTGAGAACATTGGTCTCGAGACCGACAACCGTGGCCGCATCGTCATCGACCAAGAATACCGCACCAAGATCCCTCACATCCGTGTCATCGGTGACGTGACATTCGGGCCAATGCTTGCCCACAAGGCCGAAGAAGAAGCCGTCGCCGCCATCGAGTTCATCACAAAGAACTACGGCCACGTCAACTACGGCGCCATTCCTTCCGTCATGTACACACACCCCGAAGTCGCCTGGGTTGGCCAGAACGAGGCCGAGCTCAAGGAAGCCGGCGTCAAGTACAAGATTGGCTCATTCCCCTTTTCTGCAAACTCGCGCGCAAAGACCAACCTCGACTCTGACGGCATGGTCAAGTTCCTCGCCGATGCCGAGACCGACCGTATCCTCGGTATCCACATTGTCGGTCCCAACGCCGGTGAGATGATTGCCGAGGGTGTTTTGGCATTGGAGTATGGTGCTTCGTCTGAGGATGTCGCCAGAACCTCGCACGCTCACCCCACTCTTGCCGAGGCTTTCAAGGAGGCTGCCATGGCCACCCACGGCAAGGCCATCCACTACTAAACATTCACATCAGTGGTATATGCGGATGAAGAGAGAAAGAGGTAGAATGTACAAGGATCGGGGAGTGTGAAGGGGGAGAAGGGCGTTTGTTTGTTAAACAACCCCTTTCTTGCATCAAATCATTTTTTGTGTTTCTATTTTGTGAGCTTTTTTTTAATGGCAAATACCTGTGTGTCTTTTTTTTTCCTTTCTTTTTTTCGTGTACATGTCATAAAAACATCCCTCTCGAGGATTTTTTTTTAAATATTCGAGCTTCTTCTCACTAAAATCATCTGCAAAAGTCTTAGTTGCCTTACGGAAGAGGTTTCGATCAAAATGAATTTCGATATTTCCGGAAACTGCACATCAGAGGTTTTCAAGTGGGAAACATTGCTTTAATCTTTTTTGTGTACGCTTGTGAAGAAGTTTTGTTCCCGCTAGACGAGGGAGAAGAAAACAAAGAAAAATCAAGGAGTGCAGCGACCCATGTAACGAGGGTACAGACAGCAGTCACGGACGGTATGCTGTTTGCACAACCAAGCCAGGAAACGCTCGAGACCGAGACCGTAGCCACCGTGGGGAGAAGAACCGTATCTGCACAAGGAAAAAAAAAAGACCGAAATTAGTAGAGTGTAAAAAAAAAAGAGTCAAAAGATGATACACACCTGCGCTGGTCGGTGTACCAGTAGTAAGGCTTGGGATCGATGCCCTCGCGGTCGTAAGCAGCCATCAACTCATCGTAATCGTCCATTCTCATCGAACCGCCGACAATCTCACCAACACCGGGCATCAGACAGTCGACAGACTCGGTGACACGACGGTCATGCTTGTCCTTTTGCATGTAGAAAGCCTTGATCTCGACGGGGAAGTGGGTGAGGAAGATGGGTCGGTTGATGATGTCTGTCATGCGTCTCTCGGCCGCCTCTGCAATGTCGTCGCCGAACTTGTGCTCCTCGCCTTCTTCGTTGGGGATCTTGTGCTCGACCAGCCAGTCGATTGCTTCTGCGTACTTCATGCGCATAAAGGGGCGTTGAGGCATCTGGAATTCCGGGTTGAGTTCCTTGATGATGGCGGCGATTTTTGGATCGCCCATGACAATCTCCAAGACGCGGCACATGACCTGTTCGAGGTGGATGAGCAGGTCGTCAAAGGTGATGTAGTCGAGTTCGGCTTCGACGTGTGTGTATTCGGACAAGTGGCGGCGGGTGAGGGACTTTTCGGCGCGGAAGGACTTTTCGATGCAGTAGACGTCGCCCATAGAAGGCAGGACGGTCTCGAGGTAGAGCTGGGAGGATTGGGTGAGGAAGGCGGATTCGCCGTAGTAGTCAAACTTGAAGAGAGTGGCACCGCCTTCGACCTGGGTCTGGACGAGAGCAGGGGGAGACACCTTGCGGCAGCGCACTTCTCTGTAGACCTGGTGGAAGGCAAACTCGACGGCATCGCGGACGAACATGACGTTGGAAGCGATCTCACCACGCAGAGTCAAGTGGCGGAGGTCGAGCAGGGTCTGGGCGTCACCCTTTGCCTGGACCTTGTTGGTGATGGCGTCGTCACCGCCGGGAGCCTTGAACAGGACCTTGAAGTAGTCGGCGTGCAGCTCGCGGTTGTCAGGGGCGTGGGCGCCTTCGGGGACCTGTGCGAGTTCGCCGACAATCTCCATGCTGCTCTCGCGGGTGAGAGTGATGGCGTCGTAGGCCTTTGCAAGGTCGCCTTGGAGGATGCACTGCATGAAGCCGTAGCCGTCGCGCAGAGTGATGAAGATGAGGCCCTTTTGCTGGCGGTAGCGGTGGACACGGCCAAAGACGCGGACGCGCGTGCCCTTGTCGACGCCGGATCCGCGAAGCAAGACCTCCTTGTTGTCGAGCTTCATCTTCTTTGCTGCGGGCAGAGAAGCGTCCTCGGTGATGACAATCTTCTTTGCCTCTTCAAAGACCTTCTGGCGATCGTCCTCCTCCTTTTGCAGACGAATGGCGAGATCCTTTTCCTTTGCGGCCTTTTTCTTCTGGGCGTCGGCGTAGTTGGCGGCCTTTTTCAGGGCGGCCTTTGCGGCGGGCTTCCACTCGGGGTCTTCGGCGCTCTTGCGGACCTGATATTGGACCGAGTCGCCATGTTGGAGGAAAGCGTGCTGGACGGACTTGTAGGGAGCCTGCTCGGTGCCGGAGGCTGAGTCGGCATCGACGCCCTTTTCCTCGTCAATGTAGATGGACGGTTTGTCTGCCATCTTGTCGAGTGGATTGTGCTTGAATTGATGTGCGAGAGAGAATCAAGAAGGCATTCACAAGACGAGCGGAGGGGAAAAGAGTCACAGCTGTTTATCGGTCATGACTCGAGCGGTGAGCGATAAGGGGAGAGCGTGATTCGTGCGTGGATGGAAGCGTCTGTGGAGACGCCGAGCGGTGCCGAGTTGGTTGGAGCAATCGCCAACGACAACAAGTCGTAACACACGGCAGTCACCATTCTTGGGCAGGACCAGGAACAGGAGCGAAGGAAGGAACAACCCATGTCGCATCTCTCGTGACAGCAAGAATAATGCGCCCGGCTTCCCGACAAGCCAGATAAACCCGCAACCATGGACGTGTCTGTGCAAAAGGCGCTGGCCGACAAGCTGTACGACCGTCGCAAGGCAGGCGCGCTGGAGCTGGAAGCCATCATCCGCGACGCTCTGGCTGCCAACGACCACGCCCGCATCGAGAAGATTGTCCACCAACTCTGTCACGACTACGCCTATGCCGTCCACCAGCCGCATGCCCGCAATGGAGGTCTCATCGGTCTGGCCGCTGCAGCCATCGCCCTGGGCGTTGACGTTGCCCGCTACCTCCGTGATATCGTCCCTCCGGTCCTGGCCTGCTTTTCCGACCAAGACGCCAGAGTCCGCTACTATGCCTGTGAGAGCATGTACAACATAGCAAAGGTCGCCAAGGGTGAACTCTTGCTCTACTTCAACGACGTCTTTGATGCCTTGTGCAAGTTGGCTGCCGACACGGAATTGTCCGTCAAGAATGGCGCCGAACTGCTTGATCGTTTGGTCAAAGACATTGTCGCCGAATCTGCTGCTTCCTATGTCTCTATCGTCGACAACGAGGTTGATCCCAACAACGAGGATCCCTTTGCAGAGCAACCCACTGCTTTTTCTCTAGCTCGCTTCATTCCGCTTCTGCGCGAACGTATCTTTGTCATCAATCCTTTTACTCGCACATTCTTGGTTGCCTGGATCACCCTACTCGACTCGATACCAGATTTAGAACTGGTTGCTTTCCTACCAGACTTCCTCGGCGGACTGCTGCGTTTTCTCTCGGATCCAAATTCAGATGTCAACACCATGACAAAAGTCTGTCTTGATCGTTTTCTTGCCGAGATCAAAAAAATCTCGGCCATCAAGAAGGGCATCGCCGAGAGCAAGAGAAGTCTGGTCGCAGAGAGCCAGCGCAAACCTTCAATATCGAGCAAAGATGAGCAAGAAGCCGGCGAGGAGGACCAATCTTTGGAAATTGACCACGCAAATGTCAATCATGATGACGACAAGGCAAGCTCCGAATCAGCCTCCTTTGTCAGTTCAAATCTGGACGAAAAGGACGACAATGATGCTGGTGACGAGTGGATTCCTGGTCAAGATGTGCAGATTGATCATGCCAAAATCCTCGACATCCTAATCCAATTCTTGAATGACTCGGATGAGGAAGCAATTCAGATGACCACTCTTCGCTGGATTGAAGGCTTCTTTGACATTTGCGCCGAAGACATGCTGGCTTTTGTCCCTCGCCTACTCTCGCAAGTCTTGCCAGCCTTGTCGCACCATGTTGATACTGTTCGACAGGCTGCAAACAGAGTCAACAATGCCCTCATGGCTCATATCATGTCACTTCCCGAAGACGGACAACAACAACAGCAACAGCAGCAACCACCAAAGACTCCTGTTGAATCATCAAGGAGAGATTCAGTACCCATCAGATCCCGAAAGCTGACCAGCCCTGAACTGGTGGCTGATTCCGCAACCACCGATCAACACGCCACTTCCATTCCTCCAACCCCGCAATCCTCACCGCCAGTTCTGACAGAGCTCGATTATGAAGCTGCAGTAAACTCTCTGACGCTACAGTTTCTCAACGAGCACGAGCAGACCAGAGTAGCTGCATTGGCTTGGTTGATTATGCTTCATCGCAAGTCTCCACGCAAGACTCTTGCCATTCATGATGGAACATTCCCTGCTCTACTCAAAACACTCTCGGATCCGGCTGATGCTGTAGTCACGCGTGATCTGACTCTGCTCTCACAAATCTCGAAAAACAGCGACGACTCTTACTTTACCTCGTTCATGGTCAATCTCCTGAAACTCTTCTGCACAGATCGCAAACTCCTCGAGATTAGAGGGAATTTGATCATTCGACAACTCTGCTTGAACCTTAGCGCTGAACGCATCTACCGTACTCTGGCCGACTGTCTTGAAAAGGATGACGATGTCGAGTTTGCGAGCATCATGGTACAGAACCTTAACAACAACCTCATCACTGCTCCAGAATTGTCCGATCTCAGAAAGCGGTTACGAAATCTTGAAAACAGAGATGGTCAGACCTTCTTTGTCACCTTGTTCAGAGCTTGGTGCCATAATGCTGTCGCCACTTTCTCGCTGTGTCTGCTTGCACAAGCATATGAGCAAGCCTACAACTTGCTACAAATCATTGCAGAACTCGAAATGACTGTGAATATGCTGATTCAGATCGATAAGCTGGTTCAGCTGCTCGAGTCGCCTGTATTTACCTACCTTCGTCTTCAGCTCCTCGAACCGGAGCGTTTCCCTCATCTTTACAAGTGTCTCTATGGCCTCTTGATGCTCTTGCCACAATCTTCGGCCTTTGCGGCGCTTAAGAACCGCCTCAATAGTGTCAGTGCTA
Organism: Aureobasidium sp. P6; assembly: GCA_003992365.1. Taxonomy (NCBI): domain Eukaryota; kingdom Fungi; phylum Ascomycota; class Dothideomycetes; order Dothideales; family Saccotheciaceae; genus Aureobasidium; species Aureobasidium sp. P6. Next base: position 312,725 of record RZIQ01000017.1, read on the forward strand.
TAGGTTACTTGCACATTGCACCAAGAACGTGAGTTTCATTCATCTCATACATTGGAATTTCCTAACATACTAATCATTCACAGTGCCCCATCCACACCATCAGTCTCGACCTTTGACCGACCAAACCGCCTCAAGTCCCGCGAAGACCCCGGCATCAAATGGTCAGAATTGCTTGAAAAGTTCAAGTCCGTGCAAGAAAAAGCAAGACGCGCACAACAACGACCTCCACCCCTCACTACCCTGCCCAATGGCCTTACACTTCCCGACTTGGATGATGATGCGCTTGACTCCCCGACACTACCAAAAGAAGCACCTCCTGCGAGGGAAAAGGCAAGTGGACGATTAAGTGGACTGGGAAGACCGGGCAGCGCGGCTAGTATCACTCGTCCTACTGCTACACCAACTCAGGGCCAGGGCCATCAGAAGAGTAGGAGTAGTTTGAGTCAGTTGGGCAGGTTTACGAGGAGTACGGCTGCTAAAGCTACGGGTGGGGCGTTGAAAAAATAGAGTCGTTGCGAGAGTGTGTAATTATCTTTTTCTTTTCGACTCTGGTACCACAGTACTTTTTTTTTTACCTTTTTTTCGCTTTGCATTGATTGTGTGTCTGGGACTATTTGATGGAAAGCTTGGTTCTTGTATCGGTCAGGTTTGGTATGGCATGGGCGAATGGTTGTCGATTGATTTGAGATGCAGGGAGCAGAAGAGTCGAGTCATGTTTCTCAAGTGTAATACAAAAGGAGACTATTCATCTGGTAATTTCAGTTGCACTTGGTAGAAATGATAGATCCGCTCGCAATTTATACATGGGCAGTTTGTCTGTTTTTCTCCCATACTACTTTGAACAAGCTGGAGAACTTTGAACTCGACATTGTTGACAGAAATCGTATATACATGAAAATCACACAACTCGCGGTAAATCTCTCAGAAAACCTCATCAACAAAATCTTCCAACATCACGTACTTTCCGACGTACTCCTCCAACATCAAACACCCCTGACATCCTCAATGTTGGACGTACACTCCTTTTGCAGATCCTTTTCCAACTCAACCGAAACCCGTCTGGAAACCTCGGTAACGGCGACCTCACCATCGAACACGACAGCAATTTCCTCCAAAGTGCGGCCCTTTGTCTCTGGAAACACAAAATAAATCGTCGGTATCATGGCCGCGAGGGTGGCGATATAGACAAAATAGAACTTCCACTCGATGGCCTCGAGAGCGATGGGATTGACATATTGGTTGAAGAAGCCGGCCGCAAAGACCGTGGTCAGATTGGCCGAGAGACCTTTGCTTCTGAGATTGAAAGGCAGGATTTCGACGGGGTATGCGATCGAAAGCGGCGTGAATGCGATGTCGTAGAAGCCGAAGAAGATGAAGAGGAACGCTACTGTGGCGCCTCCGGCAGCTTTGATGCCGTGTTCGGCAAAGGTGGCACTGAGGGCCGTGACGATTATGAACGAGGCCAACATGCCTGAAGCGGAAAGAAGCCACAGCGGGCGACGACCGTAGCGTTCTGCGGCAAGTGCGCCTGCGAAAGACAAGCCGGCATTCCAGAATTGGAGGGCGAGATTGATGCCGGCTTGGGTGATGGAACTCGTGATGCCGACGCTTTTGAGGATGGGTGCAAGATAGTAGGATACGATGCCGTTGCCGGCCCATTGGATCATGAAACCGACCAAGATGCAGATCAGGAAGCGATGACGGTTGCCTTTTGTGGCGAAGAATGTAGACCAGCCGGTGGATTTGGCTGCTTGTTTTTCCATCTCGATTGCCTGGCAGATTTCCTGAAATTCGTACTGGACGAGTTCGTCATCTTTGTCGCCATTGGCGTGGTATCTTGCCAAGATGTCGAGAGCTTCTTGGTCGCGACCTTTGGAGATCAGCCATCTTGGAGACTCGGGCACGATCAAGAGACCCAGACATTGGATGGCGGGGAACAGGCCTTGAAGGAGACATGGGATGCGCCAGCTCCAGCTGTTTCCCAAGAAGAGTGTGCCGAGAGAGATGCTGGCAGACAAGATGGCGCCCCAGTACCACGTGGCCTGGAACAAATTGGTGACATTTGCTCTGTGTTTGGGATGAGCAATCTCGGTGGTGAGAGGAGGAGCAGCAGTCTGGGAGAAACCAAGTCCGATACCGAGCATGATGCGAGTGCCGAGGAACGCATAGATCCCAGAAGTTGCACATTGGATGATCGAAGCAGCCAGCATGATGAACGAGCCAAGGAAGACGGTGAAGCGACGACCCATGTAATCGCTGACATAAGAGGCTGGTATGAAAGAAGGCAGTCCACCAAGACTGATACCAGCAAGAGTGAGGCCCAGAAGGCTAGAACTAGGATCGCCGAGATTGGTGTTGAAGTAGGGAATCGCAAGCAATCCGTTGATAAGCGAGCCATCATATCCATTAGCAGCGGCAGATGCAAACATGGTAGCTACACCTATGTTGAGCTTGCGGAGACCAGGATCCTGAACCCATTTGGGGTTGACGTTGTTACGGAGAGTCTTGTAGACTTCGCTGCCACTTGCCGCGGCGATTCCTGCGGGACCACCCATTTTGGATATGAGATAGAGAGGGATTGATGAAACGACTATTCAATGAATCTGAGCCCGATTGCGGGTCGAAGACTGTTGATCTGCTTGTTTGAGTCTGGGGAACTCTGGGGATGGCGATCCATCTTTTTATACACAATCTGAGAAAGTGCCGTGTATGAGAGACATGTCAGGTGGAGTGTAAGCGGTACCGGGCACAGCGGTTGCGGACATGCACGAAACTACCGTGGTCGATTGTAGATGGTGAGAAGAAAGTTCGTGTCCGTGTGGGCATCCAACTGTGGCTGGAGGCAAACTTGACAAACATTGCGAGAATCTTTCCGAGATTCATCACGAATTTTGGCACGAACCTTCTTTTGCAGGACCGGCCTACGAAATATGTCGCCGACAAACCTGGATTTGGCTTGACGCGGGAAACTTTACGAGAATCTTTGCGAAAGTCCCAGCGATGGTCATCGCTGCCATTGGTCTTACGGACATCAAGCCAAGTCTCATTTGATGATTGCGAGAGTTTCCGCGAAAATCGTTGCGACAACTAGCTCTCTGCATCTGGTCGTTCAGGGCTCCTGAGGAGGAATAGGCAATCATGGCGAAAATTGCCGCGAGAGTCTTCGCGATTTGGTGTCTGATCGAGTCGGTATAGCCTAGTGGCATACGGCAGCTCACGAGCTCGTGCTCCTTGTCCTGTCTGTACTGAAACGGCTGTGCTGATCATCAGCTGTCACTTTCAATACTTGAAGGTGGGCTTTCTTCGTCATTCATTTTTGGTCACTTAGATTCTCCTGCTTCCTCCCTCGTTTCAATCGCAATCAACAAACAACAGAACGATGGCACTCGCCTCTACGTCAGGGAGTAATCATGTCCAGCGAGCTTGGTGGAAAGAGGCCAGCGTCTATCAGATCTATCCTTCCTCGTTCAAAGACTCTAATGGAGATGGATTCGGTGATATCGGCGGCGTCATTGAAAAGTTGGACTACATCAAGACTCTTGGGGTCGACATCGTATGGCTTTGTCCCATTATGAAAAGTCCTCAAATCGATATGGGATACGACATAGCCGACTATCGAGACATCGATCCAAGATACGGCACTCTAGAAGACGTTGACAGCCTGATCAGTGGCCTGCACGACAGAGACCTCAAATTGTTGATGGACTTGGTTGTCAACCACACTTCCGACCAGCACGAATGGTTCAAGAATTCTCGTTCCACCAAAGACAACTCATACCGTGATTGGTATATCTGGCGTGATCCAGTCTATGACAGCCAAGGCAATCGTCAACCTCCAAACAATTGGAGTAGTTACTTCGGTGGCAGTGCTTGGGAGTTCGACAACACAACCGACCAGTACTACTTACATCTCTTCGACAAGTCACAACCAGATCTGAACTGGGAATGTGACGAGATGCGATCCGCTGTTTACGAAATGGTTCGCTGGTGGCTCGACAAAGGCGTCGATGGTTTTCGGCTTGACGTGATCAATCTGATCAGCAAGGACCAAAATTTCCCAGACGCCAAAATTGTGCACCATGCTCAACCTTATCATCATGGGTGCGAACATTACGCCAATGGACCTCGTATTCACGAATTCTTGCAAGAGCTTGGTGGTATACTTGATGAATACAATGCATTCTCTGTCGGTGAGATGCCGTGGGTCAGTGATCCCGAAGAGATCTTGAAATGTGTTGGCTTTGACAGGAAAGAGCTAAACATGATCTTCAACTTCGATATCGTCGACATGGATCATGGATCAGAAGGAAAGTTCAGTCCGAAAGATTGGCAGATGAAGGACCTCAAGGATATCGTCTCCAAGTGGCAGACGTTCATGTGCGACAATGGTGGTTGGAATGCATTGTACTTGGAAAACCACGACCAACCTCGAACAATATCTCGTTGGGCCTCTGACACTGCAGAGTATCGAACACTGGCTGCCAAGATGTTCGCGACGTTCCTCGGTCTTCAGAGTGGTACTGTCTTCCTCTACCAAGGTCAAGAACTGGGCATGTCAAACATACCTGAACACTGGGAGATGCAAGAGTTCAGGGACTTGGAGACTCTGAATCATTGGGAAGAGCTTTGCGAGTCTCGCCCCCAAGACAATCAACTGCAGCTCACTACGAAACAGCAGTATCATCTCAAGTCACGAGACAACGCCCGTACTCCTATGCAATGGACAGCAGAGAGACATGCAGGATTCACTACTGGCGAGCCGTGGTTTCGGGTCAACGACACATATAATATCTGCAATGCGGAATCCCAAGTCGGTGTAACAGGAAGTCCATTCGAATACTGGAGAGCTATTCTTCAACTCCGGAAGGCCATGGTGGACATTTTCGTATACGGCGATTTTCAGATGATGGATGCTGGTCACGAGGATGTTTTTGCATACAAGCGCCACTTTGATGGACAGAGCGTGCTTGTTGTATGCAACATGCGCCTGCGCAGTGTTCAGTGGCCTCTTCCGGCCAATGTCGATCTGACCGAGCTACTGATCTCTAATTATGGCCGCCAACAAGTGAAGGATGGCGTCGTCACCATGAGGCCTTTCGAAGCTTTTGCTTGTGCTCTGGGAAGATCTGTATATAAGCCTCACCTCTAGAGTAGCTTCAGTGCAATTGATCATGTCTGATTCTAAGTCATCACCGTGTAGAGTAAATCTTCATGCTCTTTTGTGCAATCCTACTGTGCTTGCAATTTGGAATAAGGTTTCGGGGGCGATTTGTCCCTTGTCTGTTAGTAACAACTGACCACTTCTCCGACCCCACTTCTCCAGCAACATCCGTTCCTTTTTACACCACACCTCGATAATCATGTCAATTTCATGATCATGTCTTTGAAAAGATCTTCCTTTATATCCAGCAACTGGCCAAGCAATGGACAGAAGGAGAGTATGCGATGCATGCTCAGTCCGACGCATCAAGTGTAATGGTGAAGCGCCATGCAGTGCTTGCACAAAGTCATCAATCGACTGCACGCGTCTGAGACAGAGGTTGAAGTCTGGTCCCAAAGGCGTTCGCAAAAAGACTTTGGATCGATTAAAGACGGCCACTAAGCAGAGTGCACACCATACTACAACAAGACAGCATAGTGCGCCAGAACGCCATGATGGTGAGCCGAGGTCGGATCATGCAATGCATACTTCTTCCAGCACAAGTGAGCCTTTGTATCATGGAATGGACAATGGCTTGCAAGACGTTCTCTCATGCGAATATGCGCCACTATCTGATGTACCGCAAGTACCCGTGTGGGCATTCCGCATCGACCTTACGAGCCTGGAGCCATACCTTGACATATACCACTACAAGCTGTTCCCTGTCTGGCCTGTCGTCAACAAAGATATGCTCATGACAAGACTTCAGGCTAGTGAACCTGATGCAAGTGCATACATGTTAGCGAGCAGCATCTGTGCTGCAACAATGCTACAGCTACAGCTTTCAGTATTCGAATTTGGTAACAATGCTTTGGAGCCAAGTTTGATGCTAGCAGAGATCGAAGACCTCCGTCGGATTCACGACTATCGAGAGAGCCCCACACTGGACCATCTTTCGACGAGCTTTTTCATGCATGTTGCGTACATACACCTTGGCCGCAGAACGACGAGTACGCTGCTGCTCAGAGAATCCATCACTCTTGCTTACATGCTTGGTCTGCACAGGCCTTCTCATTACGAAGGAATCTCAGGTGTCGACAAACAAAACCATCTTCGCATGTTCTGGCTTCTGTTTATCACTGAACGGGCACACGCCACGCAATACGACATACCATGTATCATGAATATCGACCCCGGTATGCCAGAGCTAGACTCTGAGACGCAGCCCTATGTACTCTCTGCATTTACCATGCTATGCAGAATGTTTCGATCGTTTTCCGATGCCTCTTCCGCCGGGCAATTGACATTTAATACTCTAACGTCTTTCAACATGGAGCTTCTCCGCATACCAACTTTGACAGAGCATCATAACGATTTGCAAATTGCCGATCTTTCAGTCACTCAGCAATGGTTGAGACTCATGTTCTGGAAGCTGGCCATTAACAAAGTCGTCATGACCATCAACACGACCGACGATATCCGAAGTGTCTTTTTCCCCATCTCGCTTGCCAAAGACTTGCTTGCAAACATCTCTACGGTATCTATTGACGCCCTAGAAGCACATGGACCAGGGATGGAGCTCAAGCTGTTCGAAGTCACAAACTCAGTCGCCGACATGATATCCTTGAACCCTGTCCAGACAGGATCGACTTTTGAGCTCGGACCGCAAGATATACTGGTGCATCTGGCACATATCATTGGAAGGTTTCGAGGCGGCAACAGAACACTGCTGCCATTGCTTCAATCTCGTCTGTCTGATATGGGACTTGACACTCCGGTCATGCCGCGCATCACGGATGTCACATATGATTCGCCAGACACTAACAGAGAGAAAGGCTCGATTGAGAGCAACGAAGCTCTGCCCGACCAGGGTCTTCTTCACGAGGAGTCAAGAGGATACTTTGATCCTGAAGCCACCTATGACATATCTTCTACGAGCTGGTAAATTCCAAGAATCAGATTGTTGTTCAGCAATCTTCAATGATCGACAAGACTGATGGAGAGAGACTACCCTCCGCAGATGGCTGAGATAGTATTGAATCGTCTGCATGTGCCTGGACTTGAGAGTCGTCGAATACTCTCTAGGGTTGTGTGGCCAGGGGTTTGTCCTGTCCGGAGAACTTGTTCAAACACTTTGTTTTGTCACTGAAATGCGCAGCTTTTGTACCTTTCCTTCAGCTCATCAATCCTCGTCTATCAGCGTCTAGACATAGATCTGATATGATTAGAAACATCGTGGTATGCTAGAACGGATGACTTTTATGTCCGGAGCCGTGAACGGCAGTACGCAACTTGAGTACGTACCATGATAAGTAGCTGAGCTTGGCAGTAACCAAGGTGATAGTGGCACCGGTGGCATGGCTCTCGGCTCTCCTCACCCCGGCTTCTGTTCTGATCTCCATGCGGATCATATACAGCATTAAGCTTTGTGTGAGAGAAGCACGTGGGCAAGCAAGGTTCTTCGCGAATCTGGGGCTTCTGTGGCGTTTTTTTTTGTTTGCAACCTCGAAGCAGCCCTAAGTGGCGAGTATCTTTGTACACAAGGTACGAGTTGTACATCAGCTACAATCACATGTACAAAAAAGCCCAAACGGTTCGCGCAGGAGATTTCGAGCTTCGGTTCGGGTTTGGAGTCAAGCTACTTGTAAGTCCCGCGACATGTACGGAGAAGCAGATCGTGTCTTGCGGCTGAACCTACTTGCTCAGTCGCGATGTGGCGGCTAATTATCTCTATAGTAATTCCCCAGGTCCTCTTATTTCGGCCATTCTACTCGTTTACCGTTGCGCAACTCCCTAGTGAAACAACTCGAGACTCATGTCTGGGGCCTTGAGCACGAACGGGTGATATCCAGTGGATCAATATCAAGATTGTCGTGCAGTGTGCGATGGAACAAAAGTACTGACGAAGTCGCAAGATTCCACCTGAACACACATGTCGACCATGCAGGGGTTTCGGGGATTGCTGTGCTCTACAAACACGGCGATGTATCTCAATCGTGATTCGCTGCTGATACCAATGTGTATCCAAGTATTCCCCGGACGACCTCCTGAAAATCTACGTACTAGTCTGGCCTTGGAGGATCCGCGATGCGGGGTGCGGCTCATGCAAGACGAGCAGTTTTGTAGTAGCTGAATAATGATTGAGTGGGACAACTTCACGTGTTGCACCAATGGCATACAAGAAATTCCTTTGAGATGACTATCCCTTAGCCAGGTGGCACACCTTTTCGGAAGGTACTCAGTCTGAAAGATGTACAGATTGCATGTAGTGTTGCTACATAGGCTGCCTGGGCTGGCTGACATTACGGTCCAGATAAAACGCACCATTCTTCGCGTGTCGCGTAAATACATATAGAGTACGCCCAACTCGCTGTTAGGTCTCAGATTGAAACATCTCGTAATTAGATCTACGGTGATTGCTTTTACTCCCACCCGTGTTCCAGCCAATACGAACTTCTTTACGAAACAAGTGCTGACAAGTCCTGGAGTGGACAAAGAGGCTCTTATATCACCATGAATCCCACCAACGAGCACAGCCATAGCGCATCCGCGCAGAGGGCTTTGTCTGTCGGAGAACGCATTAGCTCGGAGAAGTTACTATCTGAGGATCGCCTCGAAACCTCATCCACTCGCCGCTCTTTGAAGAACAGTTGGAGACGCTGGTTCAAACGCAATACTGGCCCCAGAGACTCTGCTGTCAGCTTCAGATCTTCCATTTTCGACAGTCACAATCCTGATATCGAACATAACAATTCCTCTCCTGCCACATCATCTACCACTTGTCGGAGCACTTATATCCCTCACAACGCCGGCAATAGCTTCCTCCAAACCACAACCCCGCGGACTGCCGATTACAAGAGGGCGAAATACCCCAAGGCCAGTGTGTATTGATCGAGCACGAGTCCTTTTTTGGATTTCGATTCGGACTGGCTCGCAGGTCTCTCACTCAGGTTCTCATACGATTTCAAATACACTCAAGACACAGCTGAAGCATTGCGTCTGGTTTGCTCCTTATCCTCGAAGCGCTGAAATCTCCACCCTTTTGTACTCCATCTCCCAGATTCGATGGTCTCCATCCCACGATTGGAGCCTTTCTCATCAGAACCTGCAAGATATTTCTCGGGAACGATGAATCGCAAAAGCAGACACAATTCATGATCTACTCCTCTTATCTGGAGTTGGTCGTCACACTTGGCAAGTTCTTCTCCATACCTTGATCACGAAAAGGAATGTCCTTGTGAAATATTCTTCTCTATTTTGCTCGTTATCACTCTCTCCTTTTCCGCATCCTTGCGCGAGAGTTTTCACGATGCATATAAAATGGATCATACAGCTCTCTCTTTGTTGAATCCACGACCAGGATTAAGGATATCCAATGGTTTACATGATCACAAGAGATGTCAACAACACACTCCAAGCACCACGGTTTTGCAATCTCGTCGCCCCGCAGCGACAAGAGATGAAAGCGAGCAAAAAGCGTACAAGCAGTCCTGGCTACGAAATAGGACTATCTGCGCAGCACTCTTTTGCATACAAGCGCAGGAAGTCTTCTACAGAGACTAGATTCACTCGGGCGTTTGCTTTCGACATAACGCTGATGTGTGGACGCCAAAGTGTCAGATGTGGGTGTTGGATGACACGGTGCCGGAAATGGATGAGGTTGAGCAGAGGGCGCTGTTTGATGCGATGTTGAAGCAGTGTCTTGTGCAAGGGGGTATGGGTTGCGCATACGCTTGCTTGGCGGACATGTGGGTGATTTGTTTGTGGAGAGAGGGATCTTGAATGCTGGACGAAGGAAAAGAATCTAGAAAAGCAATGGCAAACTCATGGTCATTCTAGAAATTTCAGAGTTGTGGTCAGAAGAAAAAAAGCAAAGAGCAATTTTTGCCCTCTGCATCTTGTCCGTGTTTGTTTTATTCGTTCTGATTGAATCCTGGAAGTCACCTCTGCAGTGATTTTGGTGATTTATGGTCTCGTTTATTGTGTTTTTTGAGTCGGGTCGTCACTGCGTAGCCCAAAGGGACTGAATGCGTTGGATGGAAATTTCTGCATCCATCAGACAGCAACATCTCTTTGTGATTCTAGATCGACTTGTGCAGGAATTGGACACGGGATGGCTGTGGCTGTGTTCTGTCGGATGTGAAAGAGGCAGACCGCACGATTTCTTCTTGATTTCCTGCGGATCCACGATGCCACACATGTGCCCCAAAACGACAGTATCCCAGGCGCGCGATATCAAGTCATCTTAACAAAAGAAATCGCGGATCGTGGACGTATAGGTTACAGACAAGAAAAACCTTACATTCGAAATCAGGGTATCATTGTATCAAAGCGGTGTAGCTCTCCAAGAAGCGGCTGAGGGTATCAAAAAGATTTATGCTCACAGTGAAGACTTGTTGTTCATATGAGGAAAAACATGTTGGAGTCCATCGGCGGGTGGCTTTTCCTTTTCGCCGGCATTCTCATCATAGCGCATCGTTTTTTCACTTGTAGACGAGTTGTTGTTGATTTGATCCTCCAAACGATCTCTTTTGAGCTGATCTTGATGCCATTTTGAAACGTCCAGAGTCTTGTCGACTTCTTTTGTGAGCTTATCGACTTCGTCCTGGAATTTTTCATCTCGGCTCTTTTTGGCTTCTTCTTTTGCAATCTCATCCTTGCTCTTGCGTGCTTTGCCGGGTACGTATTCGGGGTCTGTTTTGGCCCACAAGTCTTCGAGGTCGTCTTCCCAGCCGATGGCTTTTGCGAGCTTGCGGACACCTGCGTCGCAGTCGCCAAGGAGCAAGACATCGTCAGACCGAGAGCCTAGACCACCGACTCTTTCCATGTTGATCAATACGCGAGGGACGCCGGACTTGCAAGCACCAGGAAGACTTGCGAATGGCTGAACTTGCAGCGACGTTCCCAGAACAATGCAGAGGTCTGCTTCGGTAGGCACGTCGATGTTGTCGAAAAAGGCACTGGGCAGTTGCTCTCCGAAAAAGACAATCTCGGGCTTCACGAGGCCTTTGCAACTCGAATCTTGACAGTACGGGATGGTTTTTGCGTCGATGTGTCTTTTCAGTTCTTCTTGTGGGTAGGGTTTCTTGCAGTCGACGCAGCTTTGGCGGGCAAAACTGCCGTGTGCTTCGATGATGGACTCGTCTGGTACACCGGCTTCACGCTCCAAACAGTCGATGTTCTGGGTGAAAAGCTTGAGTAGCAAGCCCTTTTCATGTAGCAGACGAATGAATGAGTGCGTCACAGTCGGGCGGTATTTGCCAGGATATAGTTCATGAGCCAACGTGTAAAATGGAGTAGGGTTCTGGCGGAAGTAGGAAATGTCAAAGACGGCTTCGGCGTATGGGAGATTGAGTCTAGCAAGGTTGGCATAGAGCCCGGTGTTTGGCGAGCGGAAATCGGGAATGCCTGCGCTCGTCGAGATGCCCGCTCCAGTCATGACGACGATGCGCTTTGCGTGGCCATGCTTGATGTATTTGGCGAGACCTTCCAGCGTGCGAGACTCGAGAGTCTTTGAGGGGGCGCTTTCGTCTACAGGACTCGATCCGTCCTGGCCCATTTTGGAACGTGGTTTGCCAGCTTTTCCTCGATCCTTGTTGGGGGCGCCTTGGTGGCGGGGAGGTTTATTCTTGCGGCCTATCTTGAGGGTTTCTCTGAACCAGCGAGCGAATGGAATGTTGAGACGTATTGTGTGTGGAAGCGACAAGTTCAGCGAATTTGGATGTTTTTGTGGATTATTGCAGCGCACAAAAGAGGAAAAGAAATGTTTCTTGGAGAGTTGAAACCCCGCAAAGTCGAGCTCCAAATTTTTGACTCGTGCGAGGCCGCCATGTTGCGTCATGGCGACTCGCTACGCGGCCACTTCTCCGAGCCTTGATATACGCTTCTGTCATTCTTCGACCGACGACTTTCCGCCACTTATTGGATGACGCTCCTGGCGATCCGAGGAGGCATGGCTCTATCTAAACAGAGCCTCTGTCTGTTATGGACGTCTGTGGACATCTACGACTTTCTACTCTGATGGAAGCGGACAGCGGAGGAGAGGCGGGAACGGAGCTCTCGGCAGCTTCATTGCTGATTGGTCAGGTCTCGGTCACGGCATATGTACAATAACGACCTTCAGCCATCAACGCACAAGAATTTGGTTTGGCGTAACAAGCAAAGCGGCCATAACAATGGTCTTTTCCATACCCTGCTGTCTACCATGGCCACGTAACAAATGTCTGCTCGGATGGTGACAAAGAGATTCCCCTACATGACTCTCGCGTGTCAGGCTGCGTCATAGCAACATCGTCAGCCAAGCACCAGAAAAGCACCAACTTGTCTGCTGCAAAGCACGCCAACGACAACAAGGCCCCTAGAAATTTCGTCCGTGTTTGCCGTATCCCGCATATTACTGACATAGTGCTGTGGATTTCGGCCCGCCCTGGTTCCATCAGACGCTGACCAGTGACAAGATTGCGACATGGGCTGTCATCTCGTCGTCGACTAATCCTGCATCCTTCGTCCGCCCTCACATTCATCCTCATCTTCATCCTCATCTTCCAAACCATGGACGGCCTGGTGCAAGAGGCTCGTCGTCCGGTCTTGCAATTAAACAACACGCTCGATGCACAAGAGTTGGTAGGCAGCCTTGATCAAGACGGCACTGCCTCGCTCAAGCCACGTCACTCGCAAACCACGTATGCTCAAGGCGTCACAACCTCCAACAGCTCGTCCTCTACCTCGCTCACTTCCGACGAAGACATCGAAGACTATGACAAGATCAAGCTGGATCCTGACACGATCGTAGACGGCAGCAGTGGTGGCCATTTGGGTGAACCACAGACGCCAGCTGCCTCGGAACCAGACCATGACCTCTCCTTGAAACCCTCTTCCTCCGGCGTCGGTCACATCAGACCAAAGTCCGACTCTCCAGAGCGTCAACTTTCACCACACTCTCGCCGCAAGAGCATCCAGATCAGACTCGAAAAGACGGATCGCAAAGGCCACTACATCCTCACCGCCGATGACCCCGACATTCGCGACATCCTCAGGAAGGGCATGGAAAGAGAAGAAGCCTCACAAGACCCCAACAAGAAGGCGAGAACTCTGCGCGACCTCGTCTTTACCCGTCAATTTACCACGTTCGACCGCCAGAATCCTCTCAGCGCAGAATCGCCCTTTCATGGCTTCTTCACCTTGTTCTGGCTGGCCATGGTGCTCATGTTCTTGAAGGTATCGGCATCCAACTGGAAAGAGCATGGGAGTATATTTGGTGGTAACGAGGTCTTCAAGATCATGTTTGGCCGTGACGTTCTGGTCTTGGGTTTCACAGATGCTGCCATGGTCTTTTCGTCAGTCCTGGGCTTCTTCCTGCAAAAGGCCATTGTCAAGAATCATATCAGCTGGAACAAGTCAGGCTGGATCATACAGAATGCATGGCAGAGTGTCTTCCTAGCATCCGTCATATGGTGGATGTTTTACCGCGAGTGGCCGTGGTCACACACAATCTTTATGGTTCTCCACACCATGGTCTTTCTCATGAAGCAGCACAGCTATTGCTTCTACAACGGCCATCTATCAGTTGTATACCGGCGACGCAACATGTTGAGGGATAAGCTTCGCAATCTTCGCGACATGAAACCCATTGGGTCCGCACCGACAAGCCCTCAAGGCGTCACTCCCGCAGTGACATCTGCTCTCGAGAGGGTCGACTCGGGCGAGAAGAAGCGTCGTCCCGCAGCTCTGCGAACATCCACCAATCTCGACAACGAAACCTCGGACGTAGCCAGTGTCGCAACCGCCATGCAGTCTGGTCAGCCCCTCACTCTCGAGCAGATGCACGTCTTCCAGCGTGTCATTGAAGAAGAAATCGCCGTCTTGGATAAGGAACTGCAGGGCAAGGCTCAATCTGTTGACAAGTCATACCCAAACAACTTGACGTTTGCCAATTTTGCCGACTGGACCATTCTGCCCACACTCGTGTATGAACTCGAGTACCCAAGACAAGAGCGGATCAACTGGTGGTATGTGCTGGAAAAGTCCATGGCGACATTCGGAACCATGTGTGTGATGCAAGTCATTTCCCAAGCATACATCTATCCGCCAGTCGCCGAGACGGTTCGCATGAAAGAGGCGGGCATGTCTCTGGAAGAGCGAGCCATGCAAATGCCATGGATTGTGAGCGACATGCTGTTTCCGCTGTTGCTGGAGCAGCTTTTGTCGTGGTATGTCATCTGGGTAAGTCGTGATGATGATGCTAGCCAGAATTGGACAGATGCAAGACTGACGGCGATACAGGAATGCGTACTCAACGTGCTGGCCGAGCTCACATGCTTTGCCGACCGAGGGTTTTACGGCGACTGGTGGAACAGTGTCTCTTGGGATCAATACGCAAGAGACTGGAACAGACCTGTGCACAACTTCTTGCTGAGACACGTCTATCATTCGTCCATCTCGGCGTTTCACCTGTCCAAAGGCACGGCGACGTTTGTGACGTTCCTGTTGTCGGCACTGGTGCATGAACTGGTCATGGCGTGTCTGTTCAAGAAGGTGCGCGGCTACTTGTTTACGATGCAGCTGCTGCAGATGCCTCTTGTGATGCTGAGCCGGACGAAGCTGTTAAAGGGCCGCAACTTGGTGGGAAACGTGATATTCTGGATTGGGTTGTTTGTGGGGCCGAGTGTGCTTACCAGCTTCTATCTGTTGATTTAGACTTTGTGCTTCTACAATATCATGAGGCCCAAGGCCGTGACCAATGAGAAGCGGCGGCGGTCAAAGCCTCTGGCGACGTCACAAACCGCGTGTCTTTCAGTCTGCTACATTATTATTACCAGATTATCCATCTTCACTTGATCGAGTGAGGCTGAGCGCAGATTCAATACGCGGAATACGTCAAAGAGGAATCGCCGTTGAAAGTCCAAGTGGAACGTCAGGCATCCGCATTCCGCGACGCATAATTAGCCATCTCGACTACTCTGCGCGTCTGGCTACTTTCTCACCCCCACCACCGCAATCATGAACGTGATCAAGCTGCAAAGGTCTGTCTCGGAATGCAGCGCACACTCGGCAGAGACAACAGCTGACGCATGCCAGGAAATACCCCCAATTCGACCAGAATGAGATCTTCCAGCTTTCCAATGCCTTCCAGAACATGGACGTCGACGACAAGGGCTACCTAGACGAAGCCACCGTCATCAAGGCCACCCAGAACTCGGAGCGCCAGCCCTACGATGTCGTGCGACAGGCTCTCAAGGAGGTCGACTTGGACAGCTCGCGACGAGTCGAGCTGGACGATTACGTCGATGTATACCTATTCCCACCCGATCCCGCGCTTCCGCCGTGGCTCTGCTGACACGCGCCCAGTTGATCTCGAAGCTCCGCACCCCCTCCCAAGCCCAACAGCGCATGGCCACCGGGCCCACTCGTTCGCGCGGTCTCAGCAACGCCCAGCTCCAAGGCCAGCAAGCCTCTCCCGGTCATGCCTCCAAGGGCAGCGTTGGCGGTGGCGCCAGTGTAGGAGGTGGTCGCATTCACGTCGGAGGCGCCACGGCCAGTTCGCAGCACACCATCAACGAGGACGAGCGTGAAGAGTTCACCCGTCACATCAACGCCGTCCTCGCCGGAGACGCCGACATTGGCAACAAGCTGCCTTTCCCCACCGACACATTTGAGATGTTTGACGAGTGCAAGGACGGTCTGGTCCTGGCCAAGCTCATCAACGACAGTGTGCCCGACACGATTGATGAGCGTGTCCTGAACAGACCCGGCAAGAAGATCAAGACGCTCAACGCGTTCCACATGACCGAGAACAACAACATCGTCATCGAATCGGCAAAGGGCATCGGCTGTTCGGTGGTCAACATTGGCTCGGGCGACATCATCGAGGTCAAGGAGCACTTGATCCTGGGCCTGATCTGGCAGATTATCCGCAGAGGTCTGCTGGGCAAGATCGACATCAGACTCCACCCCGAGCTGTACAGGCTGCTGGAAGATGACGAGACTTTGGAGCAGTTTCTGCGTCTGCCTGCCGAGCAAATCTTGTTGCGCTGGTTCAACTACCACCTGAAGAATGCCAAGTGGCACAGAACGTGAGTCTCTTACCCGTAACCTGCCATGCCCGTCTGACAGAGCGCAGCGTGTCCAACTTCTCGGGCGACGTCAAGGACGGCGAAAACTACACGGTCCTGCTCAACCAACTCAAGCCCGAAATCTGCTCGCGCTCTCCTCTGCAGACCACCGACCTCATGCAACGCGCCGAGCAAGTCCTCGACAACGCCGACAAGCTCGACTGCCGCAAGTTCCTCACTCCCAAGTCGCTCGTTGCCGGCAACCCAAAGCTCAACCTCGCTTTCGTCGCAAACCTGTTCAACACCCACCCCGGTCTTGACCCCATCACCGAAGAAGAAAAGGCCGACATTGAGGACTTTGATGCCGAGGGTGAACGTGAGGCTCGTGTCTTCACCCTCTGGCTCAACAGTCTGGACGTCCAGCCCACCGTTGTTTCATTCTTCGACGATCTTCGCGACGGCACCATTCTTTTGCAGGCCTACGACAAGGTCATTCCTGGCTCTGTGCAATGGCGTCACTGCAACAAGCGTCCTGCCAACGGCAGCGAACTCATGCGCTTCAAGGCCGTCGAGAACACAAACTATGCCGTCGAACTGGGCAAGCAGAACCGCTTCTCTCTTGTCGGTATCCAAGGTGCCGACATTACCGATGGTCAACGCACTCTTACTCTCGGCATGGTCTGGCAGCTGATGCGCAGAGATATTGTCAACACTCTTGGTGCACTCGCCCAGCGCATGGGCAAGCGCGAGATCAGCGACGCCGACATGGTCGCCTGGGCCAACGGCATGTCCAAGAAGGGTGGCAAGTCTTCGGCCATTCGCAGCTTCAAGGACAGCTCGTTGGGCAACGGTATCTTCCTGCTTGATGTCCTCAACGGTATGAAGAGCAGTTATGTCGACTACGACATGGTTGCTTCTGGCCGCAACGACGACGAAGCATACGCCAACGCCAAGCTTGCCATTTCCATTGCCAGAAAGATGGGCGCCACAATCTGGCTCGTTCCCGAGGATATCTGCAACATCCGCAGCAGACTTATCGTCACCTTCATTGGCAGTCTCATGGCCACGGCCGAGAAGATGGGCGTGTAAGAATGAGATGCATGTCTTGGTTACCTCGATTATTTCTAATGTCCTTGTCCTCTTCGAGCTCACGCTTGAATGCTTGTTTTATATCCAGTCCAAATGCTACAGAAAGTTCTATATCCAGTATTTCTTCACTTCAACACGCTCGACCCAGGATTTCCATCTGGGTGGTTTGCCATTAGTGAGTCCATTTGAGCTGAATTGTACCTCGTGCCAACCACAGAATTTCTGCGATGAGTCTTATGGAAATTTGTCCTCGATCCGACGTGGTAAAAATCACTGCCATCTACTCCTTTAATCTTCAAACACTTCACGTTCTCAGACGCAAGTCACAGCTCACGAACAACAAAACATGTTTACTGAACGCTTCAATGCGATGGCACGACAGGCCAACCGAATAACAACACTCCGCCTTCGTCAAGACTACAGCCTGAATCTCCATTCGCGATACGTCCGCACCGTCCGACCAGAGCAAGAAAACTCGACACATCCCGCGCAGTTCAACCTCTCTCAACAGCAAACCACACCCAAAACCCCTCTCACACACGACAGACAAAGCATCCTCACAACCAAGGAAACCATCTTCACCCAGCTTCGCCAACAAGTCCAGTGTGCATTTTCCCGCAGCAACACCAAAAGAATCGTCGATTCTGACGGCGTCGGTTGGACAGAGGTCAAAAGCATACCATACCCTGATTTCTCGAGAGGGCTTGTCGATACGGATGGTGTTGGATGGACGCACGGAGGTAGCGCCAAGGGACCTGCGAGGAAGAGGCTTTGCATTGGAGAGTTTTTGGAAAGTATGCCTGTTGGAAGGAAGGAGAGATATGATGTACTGTGAGATGTGCAGAGCTTTGAAGAGGATGTATCAGACTTTGAGGATATGGCAGATTATACTGGAACTAGGCCGCCAGATCATCCACTCTTGCTTTTGCCCAGTAAGAGATACATCCGCAAAGCGTATAAATGAAGCAAAAGCCCCAATCTTTCGTGGTCGAATACATATCGTCGTCGACTGCTCTGCAAGTCTTGTTGAACATCACACCCTGACTTCCATGTCCGCGGATGCCGGAACACTTTCTACCCCACGCTCCCGCCGACCGGTATCTCAAAAAGGTATGGTGTGAACCCCCTCGGCCAGGGTCCACAGTTCTCGATCACGACTGCTCAACCAAGGATTGCACCATTCTTTTATCGCAGAAATCCATCAACGACTTGTACTATCGACGCAAGAAACCGGCTACTAAGGTGTCAAATACTGTAGCCCTGATGACGCGATAGTTCTTCGATGACTCCAAGGGAAGCAAAAAATTTCGCCATCATGGCTATTGGGAAGGAAGCCAAGTGGATGTAAGCATGCGTGGCCCTGGGCTACATATCTCTCAAGTACCGGTTCGTACTCTATCGCCAGCCGATCAACTTTAAAACGGCTTCACGTCCTCTTTTGACCCCCACGTGCTTGTCTCGTGTCGACTCTCCTTTCTCCTGGTTTCTTGAGTTTCTGTCTCGTCGTTGTTCAGCCATGACTGCTCGTGTCGGCGTGGAGGCACCTGGCGTGCAGGCTGCGACATCTCAAGGGGTCGAGGAGCAAGAAACAACACCACTACTACAACACCGAACAAAGGACACACCGGACCTTGAAACCCAAGATCATGATTCAGTGGCATCAGACATCCAAGACGCAACCTCCTCACGCTCCATCTTCGGCGTCATCTCCGTCCTACTCATCGGCGTCTTTGTCTCCCAAGCGGACACAACACTAGTCTTTGCAACTTACGCACACATCACCTCTGAATTCATCCGCATGGGTGGTGGCAGCTGGATTGATGGGAGTTGGATAGTGACGAGTTTTGGTCTTGCCACTTGCGCTACACAACCCATGTATGGACGCCTGAGTCAGATTTTCGGCAGGAAGCCCGTGTTGCAAATGTCGTATTTGCTGTTTTTGGTGGGCACCGGGGTTGCTGGGTTGGCGGAGAACATGGTGCAAATGATTTTTGGGCGTGTGGTGCAAGGGGCTGGGAGTGCGGGTATGGTCTCTATGGTGTCTATATTGCTGACAGGTATTGTCACTTATGCTCGTGTTTTGACATTGTTTGCTGACTAGTCGTTTCAGATCTAGTACCGTTGCATGAGGTAGCAGCATACCGGAGTTACGTCAATGTCTTTTCAACCGTTGGTAGAAGTTGCGGAGGCCTGATAGGAGGTTATCTGACTCAGACTATAGGCTGGCGGTGGTGAGTAGTCTCGACGTAGATACTTATCTAACCTACTAACCTAATTCTCCGGCAGGGCTTTTCTTGGACAATGTCCACTCTTATTGCTTTCCATCCTGCTGGTCTGGTGGAAACTCGAAGAGCCTCAGAAAGAAGATGATCTCAAACAAAGCATCTGGACAAAATTGAAACGCATTGATGTTGTCGGTGCCTTTTTCATGTCAATCGCCATTCTATCTTGCATCACAGCTTTGGATCTTGGAAGCAAGAAGGCTGATACGACTATTCTGGGTCTTCTCGTTGTGGTTGGCATCGTTGCTGCTGTACTGTTTGCTCTGACGGAGAAATTTTGGGCGAAGGAACCGATATTCCCACTTGAACTTCTCGGTCGGCAGGCTGTCATTACTTCTTACTCGATCATCTTCATTCAGACTGGTATCCAGGTTGCGGTAAGTCGTGTGCCTCACTGGAGCTGGTCGTCTCTCTTTCGCTGACATCTCAAACATCAGCTCATGTTTCTGGTCCCGCTATACTTCCAAGTCACCGCCAACGCCAGCATGGGCGAAGCCGGTGCACATCTCGTACCTGCCGTCTTTGGCAACACTATCGGCGGTCTCGCTGTCGGCGCATGGATCAAACGGTGAGTCTGTCAAATACATCATCATCATCGTCCATTGCTCATACATTTACCACAGCACCGGCCGCTACAAGCCCCCAACCATCCTATCCAGTCTGTCAGCCATAACTTGCTTCTCCCTCCTTTTGATATTTTGGCACGGTCACACGGGTACCGTAGCGTCCCTCGTCATCTTCTTCGGCGGCTGTGCATCCGGCATGGCAAACTCTGCCGTCTTTGTTGGCCTTACTGCTGGGATCGAACGAGAGCAAATGGCTATCGCGACTACAGGACTTTACCTCAGTGCAAGTATCAGCGTTGTTGCTGGTGTAAGTGCCGCGAGCGCCATTTTCCAATCTGCGCTGAGGGCGAACCTCTATCGCGTTTTGGGTAGGGTAAACGGTGGTGATGAAGTGAGTTGTATTTGATCTCTTGTGGAAAAAGTCTTTTACTGATATCGTCAACAGATTGCGAGAAAGGTGCTGGCCGATGTTGCGTTTGTGCATACTTTACACGGTGCTTTGAGACGCATGGTCGTGCGTGCCTTTATTGCCAGTTTCCAGAGGACGTTTGGTATGTTTGAAAATCATTTCGGTGCTCATGTACGTGGCTGACGTTGGGTTTTAGCCGTGCAGATCGCTTTGGCGAGTATGGCGCTTGCGATTGGTATACTGACGAGGCAAAAGAAGATCACCCGCTAGACTTTGAGACTGTGTCTCTTGCGATGTGTTACATGGTATCAACATCTACAAAAAAAAAACCAGCAGAATATGTTCACCCAGGCAAGACATGCTCGAAGAGAGCATGTCGAGCTGTCGCTCTCAAAGGGTAATGCCTTCGCAAAGGAATGTACAGTGCCTTGTCCCAACCGCGGGAAGCCATTGCTTCATTTCAGGACATCTGTACTTGTTGACTCACCGCACTAGTACCGGCTTCCACGGATTCAGCTGTGATATGGCACATTCATTTGAGGAATAGTAAGACCTGATTTTCACTGGATGATACGATTATCTCAAAAAAGAAAAACAGCATGATTTCTGATGAACATGAGATAACAATATCCCAGCAAGCTAGACGTGGTATGCACTTTCTCATAGTTCATGTGCCTGCTCTTCATCTTCTCTTTCTCATATTTCTCCGATGCCAGGTCCTGGTAATGATCATATTTACTTACTCGCAGATGTTCTGCCTGGCAGCCAATGTGCCCAATACACAGTAAACGATAAACCGACCTCGTGGTCGTTGGAGAAATCGAGCTCAAGATCGTCTTTGTTCGTCGCTCTTATCTCACCAACCATTGGTCTCCATTCGTCACAACTCACAAGTTGATTCGAGACTACCCGTTCACTCTTTCAAAAACTAAAAGAACCTGCCGGCCACAAACCGGAATCTTCTAACCACGAGCAATGGCCGCCACTCGACATCAAAACTCCACTTCATTACCTGTCCCTACATCAACCTGTTAACTCACCACCAGGAATCCACACTTGCATCATCATCGTCAATCATGCCCATCCCTAAACCACCAATCCCTCACGTGCTGTTTGAACACTCCATCCCCAACCGCGAAATCGACCTCGGCGCCATACAATCCATCGACAGCGATCCCAAAAGCCTTCCCGGCAAAAACACCGATTACACGCGTGTTCCCGATGAAGAGGCGCTTGCGATCTTGACAATGAAGTTCAACAACCATGCCGACGCCGCCGAGATGTGCAAGGAGTTGAGTAAGTCATCTTTCTCCCTCTCCACACACACCTCGTCTCTTTTCCCTTCTTTTCTACTCATGTCACAACGCTTTCTTCATATCCAAGTAACTAATTGTGTGTGTCCAAAAGACTGCAAAACCGTCACCTTTACCGGTCATCTCCCCTACGGCTTCACGTGCTGGAAAGCCACTCGTGGTGACATGTACATTTACGGCCACCACCAAAGCACAAACAAAGGATACGCCAAGGACAAGATTTTCAGATCTTTCCACTCGTTTGTCAAACATGCTTTTTGGATCGTGGTTGATCAGGCCGTCGCTGGCAATGTGCCTAGGGGTTGTGGTTGTCCTGTTTGTGCTGAGGATTAAGATGTGTTTTGCGAAAGGAGAGAAAAGAAAACAAAGAGGAGTCGTGAGAGTTGCAAAACAGATTTCTTGAGATGGCGAACAAGGGGGCAAGATTGCAGATGACGACTTTTGGTTCTTTTGAGCATTGTCACTCTTTCGGATTAGAAAAAATGGAAGGACATTGAGTTTGCAATTGGGTAAAAAGGAGGAGCTTTTTTTTTGGTATCTCGAGTTGGAATATTACACAAACCACACCTTTCAAAACCACCACAACAAAACATAGACTTTTTTTTTTCAAGCCACCACACCGATTCTATCAAAATCAGGTGCAAAAGGCGAAACGCTCGCCAACCCAGAAATGGCAATGGTGTTGTCACCAGCAGTGTTGAAACCGGACAATCTGACCAAGAAGCCTTTGGTCACATCTTTATCCCAATTGTATCCCGTCAACGGGAAACTGACACTTTGCGCAGGTCCGCCGTTGACGCTTATACTCGCACCTCTGACATTGCCGTATCCGCCACTGTACAGGTATCCGATTTCGCAGTCGATGTAATCGAAGCGGACGTCTTGGGTGGCTTGACTGGTGCGAATGCCGGTGAAGGTGAGGGTGTTGCCATTACCGTTGCCTACATAGCCGACTTTTTTGCCGCCCGAACAGCCAGTGCATGATTGGATTGCTGCATTACCTGACAGCGTGCCAGTCTCTGCTTCGTAATATCTGAGGGTGGGTGCAGTGGATGTTGATCTCTTGACGTTGCTGAGACGCAAAGCCACGCTGCCGTGGCCATTGACGGTGGTGAAATAGCTGTTTGCGTTGGATACGACTTTGCCGGTCCAGAGATCTGTCACTGTGGCTGAAGAAATGTTCAAGGCGGAGAAGTTGATGCCCAAGTTGCGTTGTTTGTTTGTTAGGTCGACGAGGAGAACAGCGACGTCGCCGTTTGCGAGAGGTCCGGCGAATTGGTCGTTATCGTTTGAAAAGCGTTGGGTCAAGACGACGGGCTTGCCGAGAGAATCTTGGTTGATGGCGATGAGTGCTTTGTTTTGCAGAATAGCTTGGGTTGAGCTCGACATTTGTGGGACGTTTGTCGAGACCATCAGAGGGCTCTTGAACATGGCCCAGATGGCGAAATGTGTGGCTTGCTCGTCGGTCGTCATTCCAGGCTCTCCGACTTCGAGAAGATCCATATCGGAAAAGTGGCCAGGTCCGTTGAGGCCTCTGAGATTGACATTGATGGCTTCGTTGTAGATGCGCGAGACGCTTGCCCATCCTTGAGCAATGTCATCGCTGACGCGGAAGGAAGTCGATAACGGAGGCGTCCACTCAGCAGGGCCTTGCAATCCGCTAGGGCTCTGGTAAGGCGTGCCCCACTGGCAAACAAGCATGCCTTTGATGCCAACTTGTTGAATGGCATTTTGGAATGCTCCGTAGCGTGAGGGAAAGTCGGTTCTGGGGTCTTTGGGTGCATTGTCACCGGCTGTGATGTAACAGTTGTCTACTTTCATGTACTCGACATTCCATCCTGCAAGCTGGGCAGCGTCTTGCTTTTCGTAACCCAAAGAGCCAGGGCGGGTGACTCCGGTGTCGCAGGCATTGACTCCTTGATCCGTGTACATGCCCCATTTCTCGACGCAAAGTCAGTCTTCATTCTCGATGTGTGCTTCTAAACTGCAATACTTACAAAACCCCTACTGTTGGCAAGTTTGCTCAGCGGAAGAATGCCATCCGGGAATCCGCCAGCATCATAAGTGATGGATCCATTCGATTGTCGCTGTGTCCCTTGCCAACCACAATCAAGACCAAAGATATTGTAGCCCAATGCTGCAAATCCCTTGTCTGCAAAAGCGTTGATGGTGTCTCGGACAAAGGTCTGATTGATGGTGCAGGCGGCAGGATTGTATGTGTTGAAGCCCATCGGCGGAGTGCGGCCGAATCCATTGTCGAGAGCTGCGGTGCGGGTGGCGAGGACGCCGAGAGTTGCAAGAGAGGTGGTCTTGATATACATTGCAGAGTCTTGTTGTGCTTGCGAAACAAACACATCTCAGAGCGGCGGATCATGCTCTTAATATGTTCCGGCCACAGCAATATTGGATGATGCACGAGAAGTATCTGTCCGGCTCAATTGGCTGTGCTACTGTTGAATCAACCGAACCTGGGTAGATCATCATTGCTCCATCAAAGTGTATACGAGACCTTGTGACCGCTATGCTTCCAGTCGTGAATGTCCGGCCGCATTTCAGAAAGCTTGTGGCTGCATACGCGATACTGCGACACTGTAAGATGCAACTGCCCGGTGGGGCTCGAGCATTATTGCTTGAACAGGACAAGGCGACGGACGTGCATGGCATCACATATAGTTGGCATATCTGCCTAATCTCATGATTATACTCGTCTTTTTACGAAAGATCGTCCAGGAGATTTGCGGAGGTGATCAGCGGGGAAGTGCGGGGACGACATGCCACTTTTGCTCGTTGATATTCAGGACTCCACTTGAGTGATTCCCCATTATCTCCACACGTGTGTGGAAGGGGCAAAGATATTATTGAAGCAACTAATCATCATCATATCATCAACACCATAGGATATAACCGTAACGAACAGTGAGATTTAACCGCACCTCCCTCACTCCCGACCATCTTCACACACACACACACATCTACCAAGACCTAGGACCAAAAAACTCTCCCTTGGCAAGCGAAAGTCTCGTACAAGCAGTATCCTCACAACCCTGGTACGAAACAGTATTGCCCCACCAATCCAGACTGACCTTGCCAGAATACTGCACAGAAAAGAAGATGATAATGGCCGAAATACCAATGGCGGCAGACCAAGAAGCGCTGAGCACATAGTTGTACTTGGACCAGCAAGCCAAGTAGCGACTCTTGAGCCACACCATTGCCATGAAGCCAATGGGCACTTGAGGCCATACGTAGGCGAAGTTGTAGGGAGCCCAGGTGAGACAGCCGTAGATGATGGCGATCGGGTGGACTTGACGCAACCACTTCTTCTCGGGGAAGCGGCGGGTGACAAAGTAAAGGATTGGAGGCACGACCGCACCGACGGGGAAGCCGATGAGCAGAAGAGTATAGAGACCTCCCTTGCCAAAGACCTTGTGTGGGCCGAGAGTACCCCAAAGCACCGAAGCAGTGAAGAAAGTGTTGTTTCCAGGGCAGTAGAAGCGGTTGGGAGCATCAGTGGTACAGACGTCCTTGATGTGGATCTGGAAGTTGAGAACACCTGTGCAGACAAGAGTCGACACCAAGCATGCAACCATTTGAGCCCAGAAGGCGTGACGGGGAGGAATCTTGGTGTAGTGTGCAAGCTTGAGATCGTTCAAGAATTGAATGGTGTGAGCGCAAGTGACATAGCCGAAAGACTTGAAAAAGTTCATGGCCAATGCATTGCCTCCGACCCATGCGCCTCCGATGAACTCTGCGAGAACGTTGAGAGTGACTTGAATACCAGTGATGGCCCTGATGATACCAATGGGGATGACAAAGACGAGACACAGGGCGAGACCGTAGAAGACAACTCCGACGGTGGTCTGGCGTATGATCAGCAACGCGTCTCAAGTAAATGTATGATAATGACATTGGCTTACGTAAGTGGGCCAGGCGGCGATACCAGCACAACCGAAGGCGACAGACACGAGAAGGCAGATGAGATACCACCATTCAGGGACTAAGAAAGGTCAGCTTGAGTGATATGCGAGCAAAGAAAAAAGCAATTTCACCTTCAGGATACACCGACATGAGGCGGTTGTGAACGTCATTGTACTCCTCGCGCTCACCACGGTGAAACAGGTTCTTGAAGCCCATCATGATTTCATGACGGTGATAGATGACGGCGTAGGAGATGGTGGCCGTATAGATGGCAAAGAAACATGCATAAACAGTCAAGTTTGCGGCACTCATGTAAGCTGGCGAGTAGTTGCCATATTTCTCAGCATCAAACATGCCGCGTTCATCCAAGGTGCGAGTGACATTGTAGAACTTGCCGAAATGATCAAAGACCTTGTTCGAATTAATGGGCAAGTAGCCAGTGTTGAAGGTGTTGGTGTACCAAACTCCAAGAATGGCGAAAGCAGAGATGACGAGACCAGCAAAGCGGTTGACAGTGTTGAAGAAGGGGACCATCAGAGGGTCCATCTGATCCCAGAGCAGAATGTTCCAATCGAAAGTAGGGAAAGGGTTGATACCAAGTCCGTTGTTCATACCAGTCACAGTAGAGAGATGGAGGTTGTCTGGCGCAATCCAGTTGATCCAGTTGAAGATGCTGAGAGCTCCGAAGATGAAGTTGGGGAACCAGAAATAGAAGAACATTGCACTAAAAGTGAGGACGAAGAACTTCAGCCTTGACATGGTGAGAACCTTCTTGAATGGACCCATAACTGATGGGTTGGAGCTGTCGTGGAATGAGTTGTTCAAAGCCATGGTGACGAGTGAGGTAGGCCAGACACAGTATGCAGGGTAGACCAAGAAGCGTCGGCAGATACCAGCAAGACCGAAACCGATAAAGTTGGTACCGAGAGCAATGACAATCTGATACGCAAAAGAACCAGCCCAGCTTTGGTTGAACATGTGAGGGAGGAACTGGACCCAAACGACGTAGTCGGTGTACGGCAAGTTGGCTCCAACCTTGGCCATGATGGTGATGAGCATGTGTTCCTTGCGAGAGAATGGTCCTGGGTTCAAGCTATGACGAGTCCCAAAGAGAGTGAAACCCTTGTCGGGCAACCATTTTGCAGCGGCAACTCCGACAGGGTATGCCAGCAATTGAGCAACGTTTGCCTCGACTGTGATGGAAGGCTGTCTGATAGAGAAGAGCTGGTTGATGAAGGCGAGAAGCGTGACAAAAGTCAGACCGATGACATAGGCACGCAGAGATGCACAAGGCATGTTCGGATCATCAGTATTGTCGACGACGGCTCTGACCTCGGCGTAGGGAGAGTTGTTGACAATGAGAGCTGCTTCAATCTTGACTTCGGCGATGAGTTCGGCATGCTTCTCGGGGTTGATGAAGACATCCTCATTGAACAGAAACTCCCTGATCTTGTCCAGAATGCTGTCAGGGAAGTTGGGGTCGAGTTCGTGTATCTTCCAGACTTTCTCCATCATTGCTCTAGTTTCCTCGAGGGTGAAGTTTTGTGCCTCTTGCCTGGCATGGACGTAATCGTCGGCAGTGACATTAAGGTCACTGACAAGAGGTCAGCACATGCATCATACAGTGAAAATCACAAGAACGCACTCTTGGAACTCCTTGTTGGGAAGGCTGTCTCCTGAGATGTTTTGCTGGTGCTGAGATTAGTTAGGAGTACAAGGAGGAAGAACAAAGGACGTACAATTTCAACAATGCTGCCCCTGCCGAGGTCCTTGCCAACAGGTTCAATCTCAACCTCGGAGATCTTCTTCTCTGGCTCGGCCATGTTGTGACACGCACAAGTGATTGGTACAAGGTAGACAAGAGATGATGAGATTGATTGACCAAACTGATGAGCTTGTGCAGGGATGACTTTATATCTTGACGGTACTGCCTCTAACCCCCACACAGCGTAACTCTCTTATCTGGTCTAGAAGCCAAACCTACAGCATCCATGCTGCCTTTACCCATCACCTTCTGTGTTCTGAGCGACATGGCACGCGACTTATCTGTGTGGCGTCTTGATGTTGCATACTCCTCGCTTGATTGTACTGCAAGACTTGTCCCGGAAGTAACTCTATCAGCTTGGCAAGGTATTTGGGGCAGCCGCGGTTGGTACCAAGAATCTGGGCTACGCAAGAAGCAAAGCGAAGTGGTATCTTGGAGGGATTACGTTCGCGCTGTGAAGATAGCGACATCTTGGCGTCTGAATCGTGATTGACCAGAGGGCTATCTCTTCAATATGGAGCGACAAAGAACGACAGTTGTCATGCCTGATTAGGAAGGTTGTCAGAACGTCGTCGATAGGACGCGGAGGCCAAGAAAAGGACTTGGCAAGGGTCTGGCCGACTCGATAGTGATATTATGTTTTTTTCCTGCAAGGAAGGCGTTATTAGAGACGAGCAAAGCGTGGATGCACCACGGAGGAATTGGGATCGAATATGATGGGTCGCTTCATGCCGGGAAAAAGTGTTCTAGAGCCGGCGGAAAGACTGGCAAACAAGGCACAGGTCGCCTATGTGGAGGGGTTTCTCATATCTGTCCCAGTGCTGTGGTACGTCGCGCAATAACAGGTTCTGATAGCGTATCATGAACTGGGCATGCAAATGATGCTGAATGTCTCGCCGCGGCTGTCTGGTACCATCTCGCGGCAAACATGTTGCAATTAGTGATGGTCAGTTATCATCTTGGCGGCACCTGTGCAGACTTGGCGAACGCGTTTAGAGTCGTATAAGTGAACTTGGCAGAGGGTTACGGCCGGAGTACTATACTTTGGTCGGAAATAGTAGTATGTGGTGGTCACTGCTTGGATGATGGCGAGCGAATGCAATCTTCGGGACGTCCAGCGTTGATGGCCAGTTTCTGGTCTTGTTGCAAGCTGCCAACACCTCGCGAGAGTGCACAGAATCAGGCTCTGTCTGGCATGTATATCGTACATGTTATTTCTAGACATTGCATCGAGCTTTGCAATCCCTTGAGATCATTGGAGCGCGAGTCTCTGCAGAGCATAAGCGTCCATCTCTTGATAATAGAGGACCATTGCAGGGCCAATCTCCAACCCAGACAAGACTGTGGGGGAATGTAGGATTTTCACTGGACCTCCAAAAGGATCGTAGTGGGCAGTGGATCGACGGGTGGGGGCGTCAGCGATAACCTCAGGCTGCAATCATGTCATTGACAAGTTGGAGTATACGCGGCTGAGCATTTGCAGGAGCGGCGACCATCTCGCTGTTGTTCTCGAATCTCCTGCCAGCGCCAAAGTCGATGGGTTTGCCATCGAGATCGGTGACCTTGCCGCCAGACTCTTCAAAGATAAGGAATCCACCTGCATGGTCCCACAGATATGATTTGTGGCCTTTTTTGCTGTAGAAGCGCAGCATGATGTCACCGCCTCCGACGGCCATGGCGATGTAGCGCATCTGTGAGGACCACATGTTGGTGCCGGGCCACGGAGCACCGAGTCTCCCGGCAACCTTGCGATGGAAATCGAGATCGACGGATTTGCTGCCGGCTGATTCGACAAAGTCGAGGGCGGCTGGATCGCTGGCGATATCGGTTCGTCTTGTCACAGGGCTGGAGGGTTGCAATGCGGCATTGCCCAGGGGTCTGATGATGGCGCCGTGTCCGCGAATGGCAGAAAGCATCTGGCCGTTGCCCAAGTTGTCGGCGTTTTCTTCAGAGATCTTGCCAGTGCTGAGGTCGAGGTTCGGGCAGCCGATGACGCCGACCTGCTGCTCTCCATCGACCATCAAGGCCAGACAGACGGCATACTGCTGGTTGCGCATGAAGGTGGCAGTGCCGTCGATGGGGTCCAGGATCCAGATGCGACCTTTGCGGCCGCCGGGGTGATTTCCGAGGTCTATCGCGTCCAGCATTTCGTCTGGCGAAGCAATGCTGCCCAGCTGTGTGTCCGACTCTTTGTCTTGCAGGTGTGTGGTCGAGACCAAGTGCCAGACGCGGGCTCGGAGGGCTTGGTTGTCGCGGAGAGCGGTGGCCGTCTCTTCGCCGATGAACGAGTCGTGCGGGAAGTTGTGGTGGATGGCGGCAATCAGCAGGGCTTGTGCGCCAAAGTCGGCGACGGTGACGGGAGTGCGATCGCTCTTGTCGAGGGCGCCCTTGTCCAGGTCGGCGAGGACGCGTTTCGTGAGGAGGCATGCCCGTTGCACCGCCAGTTCGGCAATGCGGCGTTCGTGTTCATACGAGGAGCTCATGGTGCGGCGTTGATGTTGATACCGAGTGCTCATGGTGCGGCTGTGTGTAGGGTTGTGGCGATGCTCATGCCGCGGCTGAGTGTAACTGTTGGATTGTGGCAGGCAGCAATCGCTGCATCCAGGAAGGCGCTGTGTGTTGGATTGTCGCAGGCAGCAATCGCAGCAGTTCGGAAGGCGCTGTGTGCTTGGATTGTCGCAGCATCTCGGAAGGCTCCAACTTGATCGTCTGCCTGCACTCACGGCAAAATCCCGGAATCTGCGGCCTGCCACTCGCCTTGTCTTCTCTGCACACATGCTACCTTTGATGCATCTGTCATGAATCGCTTGGTCTTCTTTCGACGGATGCTGCTAAGTGAAGAGCAGACATTGACGCCAAATCTGCAACTCGTCGTCCTTGCATACATACCCTCCTGTAAAAGTCCAATTGCCAAACTTCACCGTCATCTCAGTCTTCGCGCGGGTTGCCATCTGACTGTTGCATGCCGCATGACCTTGTGTTTCCATCCACTCCTCATGTCTAGATCTCTGCAAAGCTCAAGTTTGTAACAATGTAACAAATGCGTGTGTTGCTGCATCCAGCCCGAAGGATGCGCTGGCATCGACCTCGGTCCCGATCAAGGCTGCCACCTGAACTTCGGTCCCGAAATCTCAGCACCTTGAACATATAAACCAAGTACATCTTCTAGTTTCCTTCCATTCTCAGCAGAACTACAGCCTCTCTCTTTCATCTCTATCATCTTACAAAACTCACTTGATCGTTTCTTCCTACTCAAAAACCATGGCCGAGACTCTAACCCACCGGAATATCTCTTCCGAGATATCCAACCCACTGTCCATACTCATCGTCGGCTGCGGCATAGCAGGTCCAGCCCTCGCGACCCTCCTGCTCAGTTTCCCATTTCCGGCATCACAACTCTCACACGTCACAATCCTCGAACGTAACCCCTCCCTGCTCACCTCGGGCCAGAACATTGATCTGCGCGGTATTGGTAAACTCGTCATCCGCAAACTAGGCTTGGAAGAAGAAGTAAAACGGTCCATGACTGGTGAAGAAGGCGTGAAATTCGTGGATGACAAAGGAAATATCTGGGCGCAATATGCGGTCGACAAGAGTGGGAAGGTGGAGGGTGGGACGTCGGACATTGAGATCTTGCGTGGAAGACTTGCCGAGATTCTTCTTGACAAGGTGAAGAGAGTCAGTGAGGACGTCGAGGCAAGAGGCGGGAAACGTGTTGAATTCATCTTCGACGACAGCATCGAGACCTTGTATCAGGATGAGGACAAAGTCTATGTGGGTCTTGCAAAAGGCGGCCGACGGATATACGACTTGGTCGTTGGCGCAGATGGCTTACACAGCAAGACTCGTAAACTGGCTTGGGGAGAGCAGGAAAGAGCATGTCTGAAGAAGCTGCGAATGTATGGAGCTTTCTTCAGTATGCCAAAGGAAGATGGCGATGGGGAGTGGAGATCTTGGTTTCATGCGGCCGGTGGCCTGAGCATCATGCTGCGACCTTCCGGTACAAAAGAGAAGAGCACAGGGCTTATCTTGCTTGCTGATAAAAGCGGGACCTTGGAGGAGGAGGTCAAAGGCAAAGAAAGAAACATGGCGGCCATGAAGGATGTGGTGGCAACAAAGCTGCAAGGTGTCGGATGGCAAGAAAAGCGGCTCGTTGATGCTCTGAACAAGGCGGACGACTTCTACTTCGACACCACCGCACAAGTCAAGTTGGACACATGGAGCAACGGCAGAGTAGTCCTACTGGGGGATGCTGGGTAATGTACCTTCTGCTCGCCTTTTTCCCATTCTGACAAGATGCAGATACTGCGCCTCTCCATTCTCAGGCATGGGAACCACTTTAGCTCTGGCCGGAGCATATCATCTCGCGGGATCACTCCTCAAACATCCAATCTCTCATGCAGAAGCCTTTGAGGCATATGAAAACTCGATGCGGCCGATTGTTGAAAAAGCGCAGAAGTTGCCGCCTGCAATGCCACATCTATTTCACCCGCAGACTCAGTGGGGTCTCTGGGTGTTGAGAATTTCTGTGTGGTTGATCCATTGGTCTGGAATCGGTGCGCTGTTGTTCAGACTCAAAGGACCGCCAGCCCGTGCGGTAGAACTCGACGAGTACGGATTTAATTTTAGACACGATTGAGCGAGGAAATTCCTTCTTCTCAGCCTTGGACGAGGATCGACGTAACCTGAAATGTTCGGACGTTTTCCTACTGCTTTTATACATATCGTCATCTACTTTGTTTATGCAAGACCTCTTTTGATCCTCTTGTTCGTGGTAGAAACTTCAATGCCGAGCATGCCAATTGTGCTGAGGCACCCACCGAAAAAGCTTCGATTGTCCAGCTCGCACTTGACACAAGACGGCGCGCCTACGAGGAAATCCATCCGCACACGCTCGGAAATATGGAAACCCTGCGCAGAGCTTAGTGCAAGAGAGAAATAGAGTACAATTAGAATTATGGTTATGGATAGGAGTTTAACAGTTTCTAGGCGGGCTCGGATGAAGTAGGTGGAAGACATGATGATGTACACTGTATGAATTTTTGGCAATCAGAGGTGAACAACAACTTGATTTGATATTCCTTCCTGAAAATTTAGATTTCGTCCAAACATAACTGGTATCTCGTGATTCTCTTCGTATATACAATGACCCTTACAACTCCTCTACTGTCCAAGATGTTCGAAGCTTTGCATTCTTGCAGTAGACACGGCAAACGAGCACGTTTACTCGTCGTCGTTGATATCGACCTCGTACTTGGCCCACTGGCGTGCAGGGACCTTGCGCTTGAACATAATGTCAATCTCACGGTAAGAGCGACCGTAGAATTCGGGCAAGAAGAAGTAAGCGGTGACCAAACAGATGGCACCAGTACCACCCCAGACGTAACCGCACTTGCCACCGAGGTTTCCACCGGTAGGGTTCAGCATATAAGAAGCCAAGAAGATGCAAGGAATCTCCACAATGTAGTAGACACCGCGACCGAAACCTGTGGTGAGCGGTCTGAGGCGAATAGCCGATGTCTCACCAATGATGGCGTAAGAGATGGGAGCGGCACCCAGGGTGAACAAGACCGAGACGATAAGACCAAGCGATGCCTGAGCCAAGTT
The DNA here is from genome assembly GCA_003992365.1 of Aureobasidium sp. P6. Classification (NCBI taxonomy): domain Eukaryota; kingdom Fungi; phylum Ascomycota; class Dothideomycetes; order Dothideales; family Saccotheciaceae; genus Aureobasidium; species Aureobasidium sp. P6. The sequence continues at coordinate 345,865 of RZIQ01000017.1, forward strand.
TGCTGCATTGGACTTTCCAACCGAAGCAGCAACACCGAGGGCGAAGAGGAGGACGGTGTTAACGAAGGAACCCCAGAGGTAGATGGGACGACGACCAAAGTAGGAACTCAGGAACCAAGAACAGATAACGGCGACGATCTGCAGTGCAGAGGTGATAAGTCCGAGGGCGAAGGCAGTTTCAGAGCCCATACCAGCTTGCTCGAAGAAGTAAACGGCTTGGTTGGCGATGAGGTTACCAGTAAGGTTTTGTGCAGCGTAGACACCAGAGACGATGCAAGTACGGTAGAGGTCGGTACCCTTGAAAAGCTCAAGGTGGGAAGGTTTCTTGGCTGAGGCTTCCATCTCGATGACACGACGCATCATTGAGATGGTCTCTTCCGGGTTCACAGATGTTTTGCTTCCAAGACGACTGGCTGACTTGGCTGCCTCTTCGTAACGTCCCTTGCGGGTCAACCACCATGGAGATTCGGGAGCGAAGAAGAAGAGGATGGCAAGGGGCGTAGGGAACATCCACTGGAGAGCAATGGGAACTCTAGATCGTTGTTAGCCTATGCTGAATTCAAGGTCAGAGATGTTAAGGCCTACCTGTAAGCTGAAGAATTGGAAACTTTGTTGTAACGGTATGTAGCGGCACCAACGATGATGCTACCAATGGCCCAGAACATCTGCAACATCTGAGTGCATGGCGCACGAAGCTTGATGGGCACGATTTCGGAACAATAGGCAGGAGCATTGGCAATGAAAATGCCCCAGGGAAGACCCTCAAGAATCTGGGCGGCGAAGAAGATGGGCAACGAATTACCAAAGTAGAAGATGAAGATAAAGCCGTTCAAAGCCATCAGACCACCGATTGTTGCCCAGCGATATCCGATACGGCTGGTGATGGGACCAGCAATCATGACACCGATCAGAGCACCGAGTTGGCCAGAGACTTGGAGTGAGGATTGCCACTTTGTCGCAATGACAGGAAGACCAGTAGCAGGATCAATGATGCCAAATTCCTTTTTGAATTGTTGGAGAGCCATGAAGTTTCCCATAAGGAAGACATCGTAAGATTCCATGATCTAGACACGTTAGCTGGGACCGGAGTACGTGCGATCATCCATCGACATACAATAGTGCAGGACATGATAAAAGCCCAGAAAGATGCCATAGGGTAGGCGCGAACGGCCTGGAGAACGGTCATGTTGTGTTCCGCATTCTCAGCCTCGATGGCATCGGCCTTGAGACCGGCAACAGCTTTCTCATCGTGATAGGCGCTCTTGTCCTCGATTGCTACGGCATTTTGTTTGTTCGATTCGAGATTGCGGTCGTCCATGATGGCGGTCGTGAGTCCCGAAGATGGATATCACGCGAGAAAGGTGTCTGAGCCGCGAGAGAGACTGGAGTAGGAAGGACTGAGTGATTGCGAGAGGCGCCGATCGTTTGGATAGTAAACGACTGGGGATAGATTGACATATAATATAGTGGAGACAATCATCAGGGGCACGCACTGGGGCAACAACCGGGGCAGGAACCGGGGTCGGTTGTTATCACTGCGTCAAATTGCAGGACTTGAACCGAGCGAAGAGGTCGATTCCGGGGAAACTGTGCCAACTCTTGAGACGAAAAAGCATCACTCGGCAAAGCTTCGTTTTGAGAACGTGGGAGCCGTTAGGCTTACGACTCAGTCCAGGCTAGATAAGGCTAGCGATCTAGTCAAAGAGGTAGAGTTTCTCGCTTGCGGCGGGACAAGCGCAGATACTGCTGTTTACTCGGCCGACAATTCGGCTAAGCTGTCTGGATGTAGAACAATCTTCCGTCCCCATCCCCACCCCCACCGCTCCATCCCCGGACGGACCCCAAAGCCAGGTCACCATGGCCCATGGGGAGCGAAGAAGTCTAGACAGTTGCACGAAGAGTTCGGTTAACGGGTAGAATCTTGTTTGCAAGCTTACCAGTCGGTATAGGACCTGCAGGTCGATATTTGGAGACATCGTACGGGGTGCACGGTCTAGCCCTTGATATCCGCCGGGGAGCATCGATTCCTACCCTGTGCTGTGCATACTCGTCCAACGCAGACCCACTGATGCATTGACTCCTCGTATAACAACGACAAGCGCATCCGATCTTGAATGCGCGAAAGATGGCGCCTTGTACAACGGCAGGTGTCGACCGACCTTGACAGAAATGCTGGATGACAATCGACAAGGTTATCTTCTCAACGACGTTCCTCGCGTGAATACATGAGTGAACCATATCTGATGCGGGCTGAAGGTCATCCAGCCTCGTTAATGTCGGCGAGGGATGTCTGAGAATCTGCACAATTATTTTCTTACCATGGCAAGATGACACAGACCAAGTGTTCTTGCCTGTGATTGTTGTTTAGGATCCAGCACACATGACTCAAAACACGTCGAATCGATGTCGATGCTTCAGAGATGATTTCAACTTATAGCTCACAGCGCCAGCATTTGGCGTCGCGGTTAAACTAGCCGTCAAGGCTCTTCCGAACAACAAGCTGGCAAACGGTACGGTCCAAGTGCCTTTGGAAGTCGTGAAGGTGGTTGCTGTGCCTACGCTACCATCTGTGGGAGGGACTGTATAGGGTGCTGCACATGTGTAGCTGCTATATATGGTCACCTTCGCCGAAGCAGGACCGCCGACTGGAGTGCCTCCGAAAGCCTTGCGGGCTTCGAGAGATGGAGCCGTAGCGACCGAAACGGCAAGAAGCGACAAGATGAGAGACTGCCAGGCGAACATTCTAGGAATGTGCAGAGGTCTAGAAGTCTGCTGTGAAATTGATGTGGTTTTGGGGGGATTGATGAGATCACAGAATTTGCAATTGGAGGCTTGCAAGACTCTCTCGGCTCGATAGCGACGGGCGTCTGTTTCTATAATACCTGCGACAGGTTGCTGACATGATCCAAAAGCTGAAGACGGAATATGTGATGGATCTGGACAGAGACAAATTCTCATGACTTCTGAATATGAGAATAGCGGCCTCGGCATTCCCACCAATCTTTCTGCTTTGCATCGTCAAGCTTTCACGGCTTCACTCCCTCGACCACGACAGCATCGATATCATCGGCCACCACCCCAGAGTCATGACTGACTTCGATTTCAGCTCTCCTCCGATCCCTCCATAGAAGCAATTGAATGGTCGCGGTGACGACGACTGGCTGGCATCAGTACAGAAACTCAATGTCGTGCTTGGCTCACTTACTCAGCAGACCTTGCAGTACAGCAACCCACGTGTATCCCTTGTGAGCGGCTGGGAATTCAGTCGTCTTCCACACAAAGTTCGGCGCCTTTGGGAATGTCAGCTCCAAGTTTCCCGACCCTCGTCGACTCTCCCTGTAAGCACTTACGACAGCCTGCACGACGTACGCCAGGTCGTTTGCCATTGCGACAAGAAGAGCCCGCTTCTCCGTGTCGGCCGAGCATATTTCATTGGTCCAGCTCAAGATCAGTGGTCCTGCACCCATCTGTCGCCAATATCAGTCCCGGAAACGCCGTACACTCTACGCATTTCACCTACCCCGATATTGGCAAACCAATACACCACCATCCGCCCCGTGATATCAGTATACAACGGCATTTTAAGAAGAGCAATGTGGAACACCATCTGAGACTTCTTGTCAGCACATGGGCGACTGAACCTGCATGGTACATACAGTGATGACTGCGCCCGCGTATATGAACGGCCAGCGAGCACCTTTCAGCGGGCCGTCAGAGAGCCAACCCCAGGACAGCGCCATGACGATAAATATCGCCGTGTTCGGAAGCGGTACTGTCGACACATCAGCGAGCGGAATCATGCAAACACATAGCCGAGCTTGTCCTTACGGTTGTTGATCTGTGGCACTGTGTAACTGCGACCAGGCACTGGCGCTGGGTGAGCATTGAAACTTTTCAACCAGTAACCCATGCCTGCTTGAGGCGATCCATTGTTCCAGACGATGTAAAGAAGTGCTTTAGGGGGTCAGCCGTCCATGCGAGTCGCTTTGCCAATCTGTACTGAACTTACGAAGTAGGTAGGTGTGCCAGCTGAGCAAGATCGACTTGACTTTGGCCTTTGTCCAAGGCTGCTTGCCCGCACGACCAACAGCTTTCATGCGCTCAATGGCAAGGTCATGCTCTTTTTCCGTGGTCCACCATGTCTTCTTTCCATCTTGAGGTAGGTTCGGAAAGAAGACATAGCCCATCAGAGCCAAAGGGAGTGTGATGATGCCGTCAATGATGAACAGCCAACGCCAGCCAGCATGCCCATGGACACCACTCAAGTTCTTGTATGCAGCAGCTTGAAGGAACCCACTGAACATGTTCCCCACTGAGCCTGCCAGCCAGAAAATCATAGACCTTTTACCAATTTCTCTTGGCGTATACCACGAGCCTAACATGTAGTGAATGCCTGGGTAAAAGCCAGATCTGTAGGCGTCAGCTCATACTTGCTCTGTTACTGGTACCGTCAAACTTACTCAAAAAACCCTACAAGAAACCTGAGAGCATACAACGCCTTGTAGGATTCGACACGAGACGTGCATATGGTAGCAATCCCCCAGCCCACTTCAAGAGACGGTATGATCCAGCGTGGAGATACTCTGGTCAGCAGAAGGTTTGAAGGGATCTGACCGATGACATAGCCGACTGTCCAAATCGATGTGCCTGTAGCCATAGGTGAGCATGATTCAAGAAGTCATCGATTGATGTGCTGACTTGTAACTAGTTCGTTTCCGTACATGTTCAAGTCCTCCTTCATGCCGCTCAAGAAGGCATTGTTGACATTGGTCTGGTCGATATTCTTGAGGAAGTAGCCAAGCGAAGCAAATGTCAAGACGAAGGCGTCAACCTTGAATAGAAGCCACCGTTGATCCGGTGGCAGCTCCCAAGTGTCCCAGAGATAACCTTTCCAAGTCTTGAGAGGCTTGACGACCACTTGTTCTCTTGATTGATTGGCTTCGGTGTCCGAAGAGTAGATCTCGGTGTCAACATTTCGCTCTGGGTGCTTGAGGTCGGCCATTGTGAGCGATTGCAGGGCACTTCTGCTTTCTGGATCGACATTGATGCGAATTATAGTCGTATTTGTACTATCTTGTATGCTGACCCTTGATTCTCTCGCGCCTCAACATCCTGGCAATACGTACCCCAGCAGACTTGCAGGTTCGAAGCTCTCATCATCAGCTATTATTGCGCCTTCAACAACGCATGCATTCGGACTCAAGCGCTCGTCAAGAAAGAATCGTATATGCCGAAAGGTGTGATATGTCGAGATGCTCGGCATTCGGCGGAGGTCGTTTGCGTGATTCTCGGCGGATATGACACCTTTCTTCGACCCACCTTGATGGCCAACACCTCGATAAACAGCGATGGCTGCTACAAGATCCCACTTTTGTTGCTTACAAGTGGCGGAAGCAGATGACTGATCATAACAAAATCCCGTTGGTCTCTTCCGCCACAGATTTGCTTATCACAATGCATAATCTTTCTCTGCTCGCTGATCAATCCAGGGAGACAGCGACACTTGATAGCTTTCCGTGGACAACTTGCTCAAAGCGAAAATAATCACTTCGAAGACCAATACTTGCTTGACTCGTACGACAACATGAGAGAGGGGTTATCGCCCGTAGCCTATCGCCATATCAATAGCAAAAGTGGAGTCACACCTGCAGATTCAAGATCATCGACCAATACACTCAGTCCGCAATCGGGAGGATTCAAGACGTGCTTATGTCCTCTTTGTCGCAATTTGTGTATTGGTAATCATCGTACATCACAAAACCATGCCGCTGCCCAACGACACAAGCAGAAGATCATACCAAAGTCTTTCGAGCAATATGGCCACTACCGAGTTCATCAGTGTTACCTTCCCTAATGCATCGAATGAATTGAATCCTATTCCGGGAGCAGGTGTCGACCTGGACTTTCTTGTCAGATATGCTCGTTCATTGGATGACTATGGCTACAACTACACGCTCATTCCATACGGTTCAACTGGATTTGATCCTTTCACGCTCGGTGCGACAGTGCTGGCTCACACCAAGCACATCAAGGTTATTATCGCCCTCCGACCCAATACTCTGTACCCTACCGTTGCAGCGAAGGCACTAGCGACGCTGGATCAATTGAGTGGCGGACGTGTGGTTGTCCACTTTATTGCTGGTGGAAGTGATGCCGAACAGGCCAAGGAGGGAGATTTCCTTACAAAAGATCAACGATGTGAGTATATTTCAACCTGGTTTAGGCAAGAAACCACAAGACACTTGGCACGTGCCTGTAGCTGGTTTCTTTCCGTCAATATCTCACTCTGTTTTTGTGGTTCGACGCGGGGCTAATCAAGTATAGATGGCCGACTGGAAGAATACATCAAGATTCTCCGCCGTACATGGCAGTCGAAGGAGCCGTTCGATTGGGAGGGCACATATTATACCTTTAAAAAATTCCACAGTGATGTCGTGCCCAAGGAGAAAAACATTCCCGTGTCCGTGGGTGGCTCCTCCGATGAAGCGTACCGTATCGGTGGCTCTCTCGCCGACATCTTTGGTCTCTGGGGCGAACCATTGAAGGAAACCAAGGAGCAAATCGACAGGATCTACGACGAGGCGGAGAAGGCTGGTCGCAGCGACCGTCCACGCATTTGGGTCACTTTCCGACCAATCACCGCAGAGACTGACGACCTCGCATGGGCCAAAGCACACAAAACCCTTGATGCTCTTACCAAACACACTGCCAATGGTGTGGGTAAGTCGCCGGCTAACGCACCGCCGCCGCAAAACGTCGGATCGCAGCGTTTGCTTGAAATTGCAAATAGAGGCGAGGTGCAAGACCGCGCGCTTTGGTATCCGACAGTGACGGCCACGAATGCGAGAGGCGCATCGACTGCATTGGTTGGCTCGTATGATACTGTAATTGAGTCGCTGCTTGATTATGTTCAGCTTGGTGCTGATCTGATATCGATTCGTGGATACGACAATTTCAACGATGCTGTCGAGTATGGAACACACATCTTGCCTGGCGTCAGAAGCGAAATACAGAAGAGATATGCTTAAGAAGCTGCATGCCACCTTCAGGGCAAGTAAACGATCCCAACACCAGCTATGGAATCATGGTTTGAAGCAATGTCACGCAGTATGCCATGTTGTTCCCACGCCGTTGCAAGGAGAACAGGACAGAACGTACAGAGCAGGGTGCATTTGCTCATCACTTATGCAGTACTCAAGTCACCAGGATATCACTGGAGGGCCTAGTTTAGAGCTTTTTGGTCGTCCAAATAATCCAATCACTAGATGGTGTTGCACACAATCCGCTTCATTCAGCTTTGCACTCCTCTCAAGCACATACCTTGCAAACCTTGACCCTACTGTTGAAAGTTGGGCATGACAGGAAAAGACCAGTCTTTTTTTCTTTATTTGTTCCCTTTTGATTTTCGTTGTCATTTTACTATGTTCTTATCTCTCAAAGGCAGTCAGACAAGAAAGTTTAACTCAGACAGAAGCATCTTAGAATGTTGACTACCCTAGCCATTTGTCTTCAAGAGTTAGCTAGATGTTTTCCATTCTACGTAAGATGCTATCCATCTCATAATCGTGTTCCTTCATGTCACTTTGACCGACCAAATATAGATTTGGATAGCATGAGTCAAAATGACGAACATCTGATGCCTGCCAGGCGGTCTCTGCCATGATGTGTAATATCTGTCGCACAGCATCCGGCAGCTGTACCTCAAGTTGATTAGCCGTATGGTAGAGCATGCGAGCGATGCCTCTTGGTTGCATTTGCTGCACGCCACATGCAAGAAGGCAACGCATGCACTCCTCGAACGCAGCTATATCTTCCGCCACCGAAAAATCGTGCTCGGTACTGCCACCATCCAATGGTCTCTTGGGCCATTTGGGGCTGAGTGCTCGTAGCAAGATGAAGGAGGCAATCGTTGCCTGATGGAATATGTGAGCGGGTGTAGCTTTATAACCATAAGTCCTACGATAGTCACTGATCGCAGCGACAGAACCATGTGTGAAGGTTAGAAGCTTGCTGCGAATCTCTTCTGTCGAAGACTCCAAGAATTCTCCCTCGATTAGATCCGCTGTGCGTGCCTGGAACCATCGATCGTAAAGAGCCGTCTGTATGCAAAACCATTCCATGCTAGATAACCGTTAGTTCTCAGTCTTTATGTAGAACGTGACAGGGAACATACTGTAATTCATACAGTGGTGGTGGCATAGCCGCTGTAAAGCGGAAATCATTGGGTAGTGTTTGCCTCCAGAACTCCATCCTGTTTGATAAATTCTGTACATCGTTGTCTAATCTTTCTTCTGAACCTTTTTGTCCACGTGGAAAGAGCTGTATTGCCTGAGACATGAAAAGTGTTAGACTCCGACGCTCTTGCATCAGCCGATTGTGCCTGATCGGTTTAGGCTCGCGAGAGTCTGGATAATCTACCCAGTATCCTCTTGTGTCTAACAGAACGCTATCCAAAGGCGGTGCATCTTCTATGCTAGAGGTGAGACAATCCGGTCCACGTACGAGGGCATGAGCAAAAGATCTAAGCATATCAGTCTTTCTGCCAAGGATCATTTGACTAGCACTTACACTTGAATATGAACCACTGTTGACGCAATACATCGTCTAACTCGTTGATATTCTGCGATCGCTCCGGCAGAACCTTTCGGCGCGTACAGAATGGAAAGTTCCCGGTTCATCACACCTGCCTGTTGGATAAGCGACAAACCCAGCCGGTCCATACCACGCCAACAGGACCTAGATGAGCCAAAGTCAGCTGGCTACAGACAAGTCAGGAACTGCAGATGCTCACTCAATCCCAAGAATCGTGAGAGCTTGTAGGTTTGTTATTGAAGCGCGCCCCGCTTCCAGATCCCACAATCTCATCGCTTCGGTATGAAAGTGCTCGCCGCGTGTCAAGAGCTGACCCGGTATTGCAAAGGCTCCATCAGTCTCAGAGAAAAGCTAAGTATATGAGCTTGAGTTTGTTGCCGGCAAGATAGTGCACTTACAGAACCACACGCTAACACTGAATTGACTAATAACTTCGAACAGTACAATTCGTCAACATTCTTGGTCCGCATGGAGCGAAGGAACGTGTGTTCCTCCAGGAATCGCCAATAAGTATTGACTCGCACAAAGAAAATCGTCATAATCTCCGAAACGTCTTGATCACTGCTAATTATGTGCGTCCATGGGAAAGCAGGAACTTGATTTGAAGGCCCGTTGTGAGAACTGTCTGACTCGGAGTGTGAGGGTCCAGATCGAGAGAGAACGACTTGTTGATCATCGTGTCCACCGGTCGCATCTGTGACACCGCTAAGAGTGTTCAGTGTGTGAATATGACCCCTTGGACCAGGGGGGTATGCGTCCAAGGAACTGTTACTTGTTTGGGGGTTGAGAGCCTGCTTTGCGGTTTCCACCATCTCCCAAAGCGATACTGTGGACTGCGAAAGTGCCACAAAATAATGTTGACAGAGTTGACGACTAGCTGTACAGGTCTCGTTACAGTCATTAGTGAGCCAGAGCCTACCAACATTCTGGTTAGAAGACCTGGCAGAAGCAGTCAGGACTTGGGCAAATCTTAGGGTGGTAGCCACATTCCTGCACGTTCGAAGAGTATCAAGGATTTCATAAGCGTCGCGTTGTGAGACCGACTGGAGTTGACTCAGAAGACGGTTGGTTTCTGCGCTCTCATGTTGGAGTGCTTCGTACTTGCGTTTCAGTGCGATCATGGGAGGAGCATCGGGTTCAGCGGCGTAGATACACCTTCGCTGGCGGTTGGCACATTTCGTACATGTCGGACGCAGTCCATCGCACTGACTCGCTCCTTCAATATGTGTTAAGATTCTTCATCTGGGCATCTTTTACCTTGGTCTTCCGGGCACGACATTCGTCGCATGCGACAACTACCTGAATGCGCTTCGTGTGATGGGGTGTTGGCTTGCGGTCTGTTGGAGTAGCTTCGGATGGCATCTCGAACGACACAAAGTCACTGCTGTCTGCTTCGAGTGATCGCCACTGGAAGATTCGTGACAGCGTGTCAGATCACGTAAATTCTCAGCGATGCTTGGCAGACATGATGGGTGCGTGAAGATGACGATTGGACATTGCGCGGAGCCAAGTCCGAATTGCGAAAAGTTGTCAACGCCTTTTGTCCGATCGTCATTTCCGACAACTCGGGAAAACAAAATCTTGGCTGTGTCCAAAGGTCGACTACAACAAAGCTACGTGACGGCGAACTTTGCGAATTCCTTAGCGTTCTATTTTGGTATATTGGTCTTTCGGCTACTTCGTAGCTTAGCTGTAACAATGAGTGGTCCTTCCAAGTCAGAAATCCCTACGCTGACCATAGCTGGCAGTCTACCTTGATACTCACCCCTCAGAACGGCCTCACGCTCTGATGTATCTGCAAGCTCGAATTCAAATTCGCGCAGCAATGTCGCAGTCAATTTGTAGACATTCATTGTTGCAAGCGTTTTTCCTAAACACTGCCGTCCACCAAGGCCGAAATGCATAAGAATTCTGGATTTGGATGCAGTGGTGTCCTCTTCCCACCTGCTCGGATCGAAGGTGTTATGATTTGGTCCGAAGATTGTGGGATTATGATGTAGCGCATGGTTGCAAACTGCAATCGAAGTCTGGGTGGAGAGTCAGTCCTACAGACATTTGTTGTGGGGAAAAGTGATACTAACTCCTTGTGGCAGGTGCCGATTGGCAATGAAGATCCCCTCTGGCTGAACGACGCGACGAGCCAAAGGCATCGTAAACACAGGAGTAAGGCGGAAGTTTTCTTTGATACAGTTGCGAGTGAATGGTAGTTGGGATTCCAATACCGAAAAAGCATAAGCCTTGTCCTGCGGTTGCAGTTCGAGAAGACTGTTGTCCAGTTCACTGACTAGTCTCCTAAGATTGGTTGGACTGTGTAGCAGATGATAGAAGAGGAGGGTAGTTGTCGCGCTCGTCGTATGCGTGCCGGCGATTATGTATCCAAAGGCTTCGGTTTCAAGGTCCGCTTGAGATAGACGTGCACCTGTGTCAGCGTTTCTTGCTGCGATGAGATCGCTCAATATGTCTCTTCGCGCTGACTTTTGATCATGACCGGACTTTTCCATCATGATTGTTTCTTCCAGTCGTCGTTGGACACTCTCCGAAGCGATTTGAGCAACGCGTGCTCGACCTTGGAACAAATTGCGCAATGGCGTGTGAGGTACAAGTGGTAGCCATTTCTTCAGTGTAAATGTCATAGCAGGCCAAGCACCGGTTACCGCAGCCAGCAAGCTATGTTCCACGACCGGTGGCGCCAAAGCCTTGTCATGGGCAAGTTGGACCCCGAATGATTGTCCGAAAGCAAGTTCGCCGAGCACGTCAATCACATAGAAATGGATGATTTCTTTGAGATCAAATGCCTGGCGCGTGTCACAGTATTCTCGGATTTTGCGTCGAAGAAGGCCCATGTTGAGATCAAGATAAGGCTCGAGCTGTTTCATGTAAGTGATTGAAAAGCAGTTCGACATGTATCTGCGGCGTAGTGAGTGAGCCTGCTGCTAATCAGTCTTGGGTTCTCGAAGTGTGATGGTATTGCAAACACATACGGCTTCATCCCGCATCCCAAAAACATTTGGGTGAGCGGCGCCATATGCATCATAGAATTCCGTCTTAGGAAAAGACCTTCCACCCTTCTGGTATATCAAGCTCACAGCATCTTCTTCCGTCACACTAATTTTATCTGGACCGTATCTCACAAAGGTGCCGTATTTCGCGTGAAGCTCGGTCAAATTGTAGGGCTGCTTTAGTGAGAGGAACTGGCATACTTGCCACAGATCGGTCAATGATGCCAAGAAAGGTCCGGGATATTTCGCAAGGGGATGGAAATACCGTTGATAGCTGACGTAGGAGAAGCAAAATGATAGAACTAAAATGGACGTAGCAAGGACTAGGTGCTCGGTAATAATCTCAACAAGGGCCATGGTAAGTGAGTCAATTCTGGCTCTCACAAGAGGTGCGGTCTGCGCTAGCTTTACTATATGCATTGGCTTCGGTTGCGTGTTAGGCTGCCCAGTACTTTCGCCCACATTTCCCGAAGGACAGGCGGATGGAGGAGTGTGGAGAAAGTGGAGTAGGCAGACAGAGTAGAAGATTAGTTATCTTCTTTGGAGACGTTTACGACCAGCTATGCCGAAGTCAAGCGAGCGGGGTATATACCCTCGTCAGTTGGAGGTGCCGAACCGAGTGTATCACAGAGGCCATCGCGGCTGCAGACATACAACATCTGACTACGCTATTGATTATTAGAAGGTCTGGCTTAATCCGAATGACCAGCACCCTTTGAATTCGCAGAAAGCTAGAACAGGGTCATTACGATGGCACAGGAACAGTAGTGCCCATTCTCGGAACAGGCTTAGAATGCTGCGATTGACGGTCGCATGAAAGATTGTCGCACTCAGCAAAAGCAGCTTGCGTATCTTTCGGTCCGTTAACCACACACGCGGGTGCGTTTGCCTGAGCAGTACAGCAAGCAATTTGCTTCTCCGTGGAGGAGTCCAACTTGACTGCATCGGCAATAGTTGATGAGTAAGATCTCACATGTCGCATGAGAGGTCAAAGCTCTTTGTGATCTTGATCAACGCTTCTGGCAGATCGATGTTGTCCCTCATGCGTAGTCACGGCTTGGGACAGTCCGCAAATGGTGATGCTGCGAAGATGTGACTTCAATATCATAAATCAGGTAGGCTGGCCTGCGGACGGCTCCACTTGTCTGCGGACGGCTCCACTTGTCTCAAGCTTTTACAAGGTTTGCTCCTGTACATACTCAAGTTGTTCATGGAGAAAGCTCAACAATCTACCTGGCCATTTGTGTTTCCTTTTATCAACACTGGGACCAGATGTATATTGATGAATCTAACCTCAAAGTCTAGTCGATACTGATATCAAAGTCTAATATCGATTCACTCAGTCGCAATACTGATTTGTCTCGCATGCAGCCCAAGAGGAGAAAAATCATTATGGACTGCATCAGTTGTACTTGAAGTAATTGATAAGCAGGAATTCAAATCCCATCACACTTTCCCATACGTCTCAAACCGTAACGCCAAAAGGTGCCACATTCGGATCAAGTGCTTGCCACACAAACGGCATGCCTTGAGACAATCCTTTCGAGTCAAACTTTCTAGCCTTGACCTTTGAGCTGAACGAGTTCATGGCACTCTTGAACGTTGCAGCCGCTTTTTGAGTGTTGGTGTTCATGCGCTTGAGCATTGCAGCATCATCAAACATGTGACTCACTGTTTCATCGCATGACAAGTCAGTATACGAAGCAACGCAGATGGCGGAACGGAGAGGCGACAGTATACTTACGTGTTCGATTAGTCCCTGCAAGGTATTCTCGAGCAAAGAGCGCATTAATTCCAAGCTGCTCTTGCGCTTTTTCAAAAGGCGGAAGAAAGGATGCTACGTCTCTCACGCCCTTCTTCGACGGAACGGCTTGGTAAAGAGAGTGAGGATGGAAGGGAAGCGTGGCTGAGGCAGAAATGAGTTCATCAGTGTTGACAGTATGGTGCGCAATTGAGGAAAGATGAGCCTGTTACACGGGTCAGTCATCATGTTCATGGTAATTACATCTAGGATGATTCATCCCATACCATGTGAGTCAATACGTCAACAAGCGTGCTGGTGTTTGAGATAGTCTTTGGAAAGTCAATGACCTTGGCAGCACCATTGCACTCCTTGACCCAAGCCTGAATCTCTTTGTCTGCCGTGACTACTGAGTTTGAAGAGTAGTAAGAGTTCACAAATGAAGTCATGAAAGCGCGAATAGCCGAATATATAACAGAAGCATCCTCGTAGTATGGGAAATGCTTTAGCTCTGGACCAAGTGTGGCATTGATTAATCCACGCTTCTTCAAGTCATTGACAAAGTAACCTGATTGGAAGGCGCCACTGCGATTGAAGTAGTAGCCGGAACTGTAGTTTTGCGCGGAGTCGTAAGTGTAGGGGAAGGTTTTGTCAACAACGCCACCAGGTGCGAACAAGATTGACTATAACAAGGTCAGTATGATGAGAGATGCAGATAGATGAGACAAGACTCAAACACTTACTGCTGCCAGAGGTTGGATCGCAAAGACTTGATACATCACTGTGAAACACAAAGTCAGCCGTACGCCTGAAATGATGATAACAGTGCAAACTTACATCGGTCAAGTAGAGCCTTTACAGGATGCGAGTCGCTCATGGTTCGAATAGCTGCCATGTAGACGATTTGGACAACCTCATGAGTCCTTGCCAAATGCTCCCACTGAGTAAACCATATGTCGCAAACATTGTACATGATTTTTGCGAGCAGCCAATCATTGCTACTGTCGGCAGGTGTGTATACCAACTTGGATCCTTGATTCGTTCGGATCGCCAAAGGGAGAAAGTCACCAGAGGTCTTATTAATGTAGAAGTAAGCATCCACGGCAGCCGAATAACGACCATCTGTTGTAGCCTTCAGCTTTGCCTGGTCTCTGTAATCTGCATAGAACAGTCGACCGGCCTGCTGCAGTTGCTTCAGAGTCATGCCTGTGATATTCTTTGCAATCTCATCATCAACTTGGAAGTTGAGGGAGTCAGAACTCGCATTGAGTCGGCGAACCTGATACGGGCTGAAAGAGAGGCGTTCCATCGAAAACAGCAGATCCTGAGTGTAGTTTGTAAGGATACCAGGCACAGGTCCAGAAGGCAATGTGGCAGTCCACTCGTCGTCGTAAAGCAAAGTGTAGTCATGTAGCGTTTTCAAGCCATTATATTTTCCAGTGTCAGAGGTGGCCGCTGCAACATCTTTGTTTGAAGCACTTTGTTGCAGACTGGTTTCGGCTTGGAAGCTCGAGATATCGTGGTTGATCAGGGTAGAACCAAGAGACCCATTGGGAAAAAAAGGGCCTCCTGCGACAGATGGCCCATACAAAAAGTTCTTCTGTTTAAGCGTGATAGCACTCGCTCTGTCAGCGGGGGCAACGGCATTCTGCGGGATAACATAGGCTCCTGTCGCGGCCGCAGAAGCAGTGATTGAGGTGGTTGAACTTGGCCTTGGATTGGAGATTGGAAGTGCCGATGATGAAGATGCTCGTTTTTGGATTATAGCGGAATTGACGGTAGCGATGTGAATGATTGAGAGCAAGAGAAATGCCAGCAAAAGCCGATGCGACGCCATTGTTGCTGCGCATGAAGATTACAGAAGTCGATGTATGGGAATTTTGCATGATGAAAAAGCTGGCCTGCGTCTTGCAACATATTGAGTTGTCTGTATTCATGATGTCAATGTTTCAATACAAGCCGTTATAGCCCCACGAGGATATTGGAAGGATGCGCGATGGATCCAGCAGACAGACTATATCAAGATTATTGTAACAAGAAAGAGTATTCACAAGAAAAGCAAGTGCAAAACTGATAAGATTATAGTCTGGACGATTGGCCGGGTAAACGGCTTCAGCTTCGCACTGAATGGTCCGGATGGTTTCCGATGGAAGAGTGATTGATTGATAGTACCGTTTTGTGTAAACGGCCACCGTTCTCGCATAGCCCATTGACTGGCACAAGCATGACGGGGCTGACTGAGCTCTGACAACAATACCTATGACAAGGCGGTCCTTTGCTTTTGCCTTGGACGTTTGACTTTGCGAACCAATCTTCATGCGTACAGCCAACGCTGCAACTTGATATCCTGATTTGATGTGCCTACAATTCCCGACTTAATTTAGATGTTGTAGAGATCGCCCATTGGAGCCAATATATTCCTTGCAGAAAAACATGGGTTCGGATCACCTTCACGATGTCCTGTAACTCCTGATAATAGATCAAGTCGTGTGTTTACAGGTCCCACATTTGCTGTCCAGGACGGCCCCTTCTCTCGAGGGAAACTGATATGTCTATCGTTCCCAACATATTTTTCGCCATTCCGCCGTAGACCCAAGGATAGTTTGTGATTGAAAGCCTGGGCCATTGCTTCAACCATGCTGGCCAGCAACGCGTAGAGCACAGGATCCGGTTCTTTTCGATTTGAGATATCTTGCAGCCTCCAGCGCTTCTCAGAATGATACCAGAAATATTCGCATTCATAGCCCATCATGATCCAGTCTCGGGCGCACAAATTCTAGACCATTCGATACATAGAGCAAAGCGGTGTATCTCTCCACCTGAAAATAGGGACGCAGTAAAGCTGACGTATGCTTGGTTGTGTATTCGCGACGCTTCTGACATCTGAAGGTTGATACGGGTTTTCAGACCATGCCAAAGGCTTGAAGCGTCATGGAAATGGCCATAACAAACGACGGGTGAGTGAGCCACGTTGCGGACATCTTCAGAGTCTTCCGATTGTGACTCTCAATTCGAATGAGGACACTGACTTGCAACAAGCCGTTCCATGATTGCAGTCGTGCGCGATGAAGACGATTTTGGTGCTTGTCATAATGGAAAACAAGAGACAAGGCAGAAAGGGATACTTGAATTACTCGCGATACTCTATTGCGTGGCCAGCAGTTCTTGGCGTCATTTCCCCACTCTGGGGTGAGATATTACACTCCTCCCTTCGAGCCGTAATCTTAATTCCGGTCATCAGTCCTTTTTGCGGCAGTCAAGACACGTTCAGGAAAATGTTTGTTCGTATTCACAGCAAAGGTGAATTGCCAAATCTGGCGACAAAACGTGCTGCTAGTTCGTCAAGGACGCTGTCTCTGATGACATCCACGTTGTTTGTCGGCCAGCTCTTGATCAAATCCCGACCCAGTGGACGGCCACTTTCATCGATCATGCGCTTAATGAGCTCTATTGCATCAATCATGCGCTTAATGAGCTCTATTGCATCAATCATATCCCTTTCTCTCGGATTCCCGCCACTCAAGCGAACCAACTTTCGATTAAGCGCCCACTGCCACTTTGCAGCGTAGATGATGAGATTTCTGCCGACAAACAATTTCTGGTCTTGCTCGATTGATTCCTTGAACAATCGCTTTCTTGGCTCCCCGATGGCATATACCCACATTGAATCGTTGATCCATTCATCTGCAAGGCCGAGTCTGTTGGTGACGTCCTTGATGGCGGCGGCCAGCTCCTCCTCCGCCTTTTTCGGGTTCTCGATCTGTGGATCCAGAATGTAGATGACATTTTCAGTTTGCACTGCGATTTTCAAAACAGCTCACTGCAACAAACCCGCCAGCACTGATCATTCTGACTGGAGTCATCTTTCGCAAATTCTTGAACCCCCCAATTCTCTTATCAAGGACCTCCAGTGCTACTATGTGTTAGCGTGCCATCTTCCTTCTTGCTAGAATTTGTACCATCTAACCATCTTGGAAATCCTGTGCTGTGTATAGGGCAATGGTCTTGTCAGGCATTGCGCGGACGCCCGACTGATTTGATTTTGAAACTTCAAGCTTCGTCAAGCACTCGCGAGACGTTTTGAGCGAAATATGGAATTGACATGATTTATTTTTTGCCGTTCACTTGCCGCTGTCATGATGGGCGTCTGACGCGGTAAGCGCTCATCTGTTACGACACTCGCTTGCATGACTTGATTTCATCAGCTGATGTGGACAAACGGCAGGCGCGAAGCCTGCAGAGGCTCCAGTCTGTGGTATATCAGTCTTGATGCACGGCGCTTCCCAGGTTCAACATCGTCCTAGTAGACTCATAGTGCTGTCAATGTCATCGACATCAATACGCTTTCCACTCTAGGATTTGGTTTGTTTGGTCCAAAGCAGGTGCCTCGATTGTGGAGCAAATTAAATTTTACATGTCCTTCATGTCTTGTCTGCTGCCATTAAATCTCTTTCTTAGTATATGGCTTATCTTACCTTCTTTTAAGGATGGGAAGATATGCTAGCAGGGGTGCTTTGCTAAAGCCCTAGACAAAGAGAAGGTGGCGGCGGTCAGATCGTTAAAGAAGATGCCACCTATTCCTTGTGCCTTCTTGCAATGCTTATTTAAGAGGTATTTGTTATACTACTGTTTGAACTGTGGGTAATTAAAGGCATCATGGGAGTCGCAAGCCTTTTTCAAGATCTTTTGGCGGAATGACTGGAAAGCAAACATGTGATGTAATGATGCAGCAGGATAATGGCGTTAATGATTGATGGGTCTTGCATAAATCAACTAGTCTAGAGTACATATGATTGAACAAAACAACAAGAAATGAGAGAATGCTTGTCATATCATTACTTCTACACAGAACCGGGGATATCTTGTCCTGGAGCGATTACACTTACGCCACTGAGTCCAGCAATGCCGGCTGCAGCGCCAGTCGAAACACCGCCCTGAGCTAAAGCAATCTGCTTTTTCTCATCATTGAAAGCTGCAAATACAGCGGTGAAGAATGGAGCACCAAAGACACAAGATCCATACTCATCAAACTCTACGCTCAAGCCGCAGACGTTCTTTGGGACATCAGACAGCTCGTCAAACTGACCACCAGCATAGCTTCGAATAGGCACTCTGATGGTCACTGACTTCCCTGCAGTAGAGCCGGCAAAGGTGTAGTCGAGTGTTGCTGATGTAGGAATGCTATCGCAAGTGCCGTTCCAAGCTACGATGCTTGTGCCTTGGGGTGATTGGTAATTGATCAGACCAGAAGCCCTGAAGACATCCTTGCCGATGAACGGCAACATGTCATTGCCAGTGCCAGAGTCAAGCAGACATTGCTTCACAGATTTGTCGCTTATACCGATGGCTGAGCTTTTTGACGAGGGATTCTTGGCCTGCTTGGCTGACATGCTCGGGAGACTGACATAGTATCCAACATAAGCCGCTTGAGGAGGGTTGAGCTTTACACGAACAAGGTCACCTGAGTACTTGGACTTGTCAGGAATGGCTCCGAAGAGGGCAGTACCAGAGCGAGTGTCTTTAACGTTGGCGGATGGCTTATCAAACCACATGCTAAAAGACGATGACTTGGTCTTGCCTTGATCGCGCAGATTCTTTCGAAATGAAGGGCCATCGCCTGCGATCGGGCTGCCTCCGACCCCGAATGGCGCAAGACCAAGGATACTATGGTCGAACTCCGATTCAAGACGCGCACAATTGCTGTCCAATTGAGCAACCTGGATGTAATTGGCCAGAGTGACTTGCTGATTCACCAAAGCAGGATACTTTGTGTTACTAAAACTGACGGTGTCGTTGATGTGGAAATTTCCTGAGACAAGTTTACCATTGCCTCCGTAGGAGTATCCAATGCCACCCTTGACAGCTTCGGGTTTGGAATGTGTGCTTGATGCAGGCCAGTTGAAGAAATTTTTGACGGTCTTGTTACATGGCCCTTGGACGTAACGTGCGCTGCTACCGTCATTGATGATTGAGTTGGGTCCTAAGGTCCAGAAACCAATTGATCCGGTATCAAACACAGTTTTGATTGGACTTTGCGGCTTTGTACCCCACTGCAGCTCGGCTTCGATACGAGGATATCCTCCGTAGCTGTAGGATATGGGTATGGCAGGTGAGGTGGATTGACTCAAGGCTGTAGATGAGGCAGGCAACGCTGCAGCCGAAGAGGCGAGCAGCATAAGTACAAGACCCTCCATTGCTTAGAATGGTGTAGTATCTTGGGTGTCTGCGAGAGATTGGAGTTTGGCAAATAGATTAAGGTGCTGAAAATGTGGTTGCTAACAGTTGCAGATGGGGTAGAAAGATAAGCTGATGAACAAGAATTTCGTAAGAATAGAGGCATTGCAAGTTGTCTTTATGCTTAGAAGTACGCCGTCTTTCTTCTCACGCTGCTCTATTAATAGCTTTACCGTTGTAGGGGTCAAACTCTCTTAGACTCACGGGCTGAACTCCCGTACGAGACGTTTTTGTAGTACGGGGTCATGACTTCTTTTACAAATCGATTCTCCATTTGCATGAAGAATCTTCCGATGGTCCGGTTTGGGTCTTTCTGGTCCCTCGTTACTAGTCTTTGGCCTGTTGCTAAACTTAACTAAGACAAGGCTCTTCGTGAGCAGTTGAGTGTTGCCGTACCTTTGTAGGGCTTAATATCTGGGGCTCAAGGGTCTTTTGCTTGTCTTGCAATCCTCTGAGATTTTAAGCTTCAAACGGTTTTGCTCCATCGAACGTCTTCGCTCTATAAATAGCAAATCCTTAAGCCACAAACAATCATTAGTATCACACTCGGAAGGGTTTGCCTCATGCTTCACAGGCACTTGGAACATATGGTTTGCTATGTCGTCCAACTGAGCAAACCATGGCTCCCTATCTCATCTTGCCAACTCAGTATGAAGGATACCCTATTGATCGCAGCAATCCTGGCTGTACACCATGTAAACAGCCTTGTTCTACCTGTCAGTGGCGATGCATCGTTTATTCAGCATGAGGAGATCTCTGTCCTACCAGAGGGCTGGTCCTTGTCACATCTAGCTTCGACTGACTCGATACTTCACCTCCGCATCGCTCTTTCGCAAACGCACAAGAACTTTATCGACATCGCAAAGCAAGTCAGCGATCCTCTCTCATCGCAGTATGGGCAATACTTGAGTGCTGCAGAGCTACAAGCAACCTTGCCCGACACGACAATCGCTTCAG
>RZIQ01000018.1:0-210131 GCA_003992365.1 Aureobasidium sp. P6
TTTAGCAAGCTGGGGGCCGTGTGTGGGGGCCACTACAAAATTACCCGATGCGTCTAGCGTCGTCCCCGCACTAACCGAATCCGACCTGGGGGCGGCGGCCCCCTAAGTGTCCTACTAGCTAGGGAAAAAGCTGTTCTAGCCAGTTAGATGGGCGCCGTTGGTAGATCGAAACAACGCAGGCTTTGGTCGAGAGACCACAAAGATAAGAAGAATTTGGCGACAAGAGCTGAGGACATTAAGGAACAAAGATGACAAGAATTTGGTGACAGGAGCTGAGGACACGGCTTCGCCCGATCTTGCCTGGAAGCCCTAGCCTTACCTGGAAGCCACATCCTCGCCCGAGTTGAGCTGAAGTCTTGGCCCCGCCGGTCAGCTGCCCTTGGCCTCATGTCACGGGGGACTTTGTAGACTTTCTGACGTCCGCACGCTCGCACCTGTCAACGACAAAACTTTGAATTGGATCTAGACTTTGCTCCTCGATATCAACTCAAAGAACGTTTCGGCTAGTTTGAGATCTCTTTGCGACTCATCTGGACGTCGACGCCTTGACCCACACAAGGTCCTTGGTTCCTGGCTTGCTCTCCAGTTCTCAAGCCATATAAGACTCTGCACGATGCTATTCTGGACAGCGACCTCATTGACCGCAAGATGCGCCCTTTTCTTGGTATCGCGGCGCTTTCGACGCTGGTTGCTGCCTTGCCGGCCCCCTTGCCTCAACAGATCGACCTAGAATTTGTTATCGAGCAACCTGACCCGACTTATACTGTTGACATTATAGGGTTGGCCTCGCAGGCCATCACCTACGACCCCGGAGTCATCGCCGCTCAGGTTACGGAAGCCGTATCTGCTATCTCGGTCGACATCAATGATGTCGCGACTAGCACACAGATTGCGAAGAGAGATGCAACACCTGCCGCCTGTGCTACGCTGCCATCCGGAGCGTCCAGCATACCAGTCTCAGAGTCCGACAGTCCCGCGGCATTCGTTGCCAGTCCCCTCTTCGCCTCGGTCGCCTTGAAGGCTGCCGTTCCTTCGGGCTATTCATTGACTTTCTCGAATCTTACCGCAACGGCCTTGTAAGCAGAAAAACAACTTCTCAAGCAGACCTGACTCACTGATTTGAATAAAAGATCATATGGCTATCTTGGTGTGTCTTCTCTCGATTCCTATGACACCCAGGAGTGTTCAAGACGATGTGAGAAAGCTTCTGGTTGCATGTCGTTTAACATCTGTCAGTCATTTTTCTGGTTTTTCTTCATTTCGATATTGTTTGGCTTACAACCAACAGATTTTGAGCGAAGCCCTTCACTCATGCCAGGTCCCGGTTGCGAGAACCCCTCTTCGGTCACCCTAATTAGATGTGCCCTATGGGGAGGACCACTTAGTCCAGGGACTGCTCAGAATAACGGGTGAGACTTGGGATATCCTCTATACGACCTTTTAGCGTACTAAAGATCGTCGCAGAACCTCTGTAGCCGCATTCAAGACAGTGTTTGCTGGCTCGAACGGATACGTTAGCAAGACCATTATCACCCCTCGTGGTTACTCGCAACCAATCGACCTTGGAAGTTCTGCTTTAAATGCTCCGTACGACGCTGCCGGCTATAACACTTACATGGGGTTCACCATGTTTACCAAGGGCGTATTCAACATCTCGTTATGTGCTGCGTATTGCGACGCTCAGACTACATATAATCTGAATCACCCGCCGTCTGACGGCACACCCGTCAAGACCTGCCATTCTTTCAATACTTACATGCTTTACAAGAACAACCCTTCACTTGTACAGGGACAATATTGCGTTATCTACTCTGAAACCTGGGACAAGAAATACGCAACCAATACCGGGTTTGTCAGGCCAATTCCAGCAAGATGAGATCCCCACTAATCCAGTCAGGTCTTGGTATGGAACTGATCACTATATGATCCAGTCAAGCTACATGTGTTCCAACGTCTCTGATGCTGGCCCATCTCCATCTATAGGTGACGCGGTCGGTGCGGCCCGTCAAGCATCCAAGGACATCTCCTGGTCGACTCTCCAGCCGTTCTGTTCGTCCATGCTGAATATTGGCTCGGCCACTACCTCTGTTCAAACACCAGCTGGTCTTTCCAAGTATCCCGGAAGCATTCTGACATCAGCTTGCGGTCTGCAAGGGATCGGGGCCCAGACGACATCCAGAGTACAAGCGAGCTCAATGACGTCTCTAAGCCAGACAGGCTCAACGAGTAGTTTTGCTACAGGCCCGGTCAACACAGCATCCTCGGTTACAAGCTCTGGAAGCCAGACGTCCTCATCGCCCTTCCCCACCACTCGTCCCACTACTCTCAACGCAGTGGAGCAGGGCTACTATAACAGTATGAGCTCGGCTTTGAGATACAACAGCAACGGAAATATCAAAGGTCGCCTTCCCAGCGCTACTCAGACTGTCACCATCCCTGCTGTGGCCATGGAGGCGTCTGATGTGTCCAAGCAGGCTTCCCTACAGGGTCAGTTGCAGCGTGACAACCTGACCTCCTTTGACGACACTGTGAAAAGCGTCGCAAATGCCATGGAACAAGCTTTCACTACCACCACGGACTCTGTTGCAGACATTGAATGGGATGATGGCACAAGCGGAAGCTCAATTTCGACAATGATTCCCAGGTTCGCTCTTCCTGAACCTTACACAGGACCCAAAGAACTGATGAAACGCGATGAATTCTGGGATGGCTTCTGGGAAGGTTTCAACCTTGCTCTGTGTAACGACGTTGTCACTACACTGCTTGATCAGGCTGATTTCATCTGCAAGTCGGTTGAACTCGGCCGAGCAATCTACTGCATCGCTCAGGGTGGCTGTCCTCAACCAGCGCCGCCACCACCAGTCGAGTATCCTTTCGAACGAAACTACCAAATGACCATCTCGCCGTTCCAGAACACTGTAGTGTATCGGGATTCTGTCAGCACACTGGAGTGCAAGAATTGCGGCATGCAGATTTCCAGCTTCAAGATCACCGGTTCCTTCATTGTCAACCTCCAAACTGCCACGGTCGTTAGCTCTTCATTGACCTTTACACAAGATTCGATTCAGAACTTCAATTGGGCGTTGACCACCACTGGCAATAGCGATGGGTCATGGTCATACATAAGGGGCACAGAGGAGCTCGGTTCTATCGGAGCCAGCGGCATCTTCTCCATCTCGTAAGTCTCATTGTCTTGCTCACGTATAATCTCTTGAGCTGATCGCGATATAGTCCTCGTGTTCTTTACGCTGTGGGTGCAAGCTGGTCATCCAGTGGTCCAGTGCAGCTGACTTTTGGTGGCTCTGCTTCACTAAGCGGCGCTTACCTGCAAACTGACACGACCGATCTATATAATCCATCTAGCTCCAACTGGAACCCGAAACTTGATATAGCTCAGCCGAAGATTGTGGGTAGCTCAGCGTCCATGATCCCTTTCGTAAAGAGCTCGATTGAAGTCGACATTCAACTGTTCCAAAAGACTACCCCTAGAGCCATCATTTTGACGTCGGAGATAAGTCTTGGGTCCAGTACGAGCTACGTGAATATGGCTAAACTTGGCCGTGCTCCCTGCAAAGGGGGTCAACTACAATCGACGACCTTTACTAGCGTCCAGAACGCCGCTATTATTAGAGGCACCAACTTCAAGCTGTTCAAGCAGTCAGGCACCACTCCGGTAGTGTGTTCTGACACCATCATTCCTGCTCGAGCAGCTGCAGATGTCGCGGTCTTCAAGTCCAATGCAGGCGCCCCCGCTTTCTGCTCTTCCTTCATCGCCTACTCGCCAGGGACCGTAAGTGTCACAATCATCCAGACCATTACAGTCGCAACCTCAACAGCGACTATCACCGGATCTGGAATCACCACCACCACCCCATCTGCGGTGACTGAGACCACGACTGTCACTTCTTCAGTCTCGAAAAATCCACAGCACTTAGCCAAGCGCTCAGTCTCTGCCACAAGTCCTGCCACTTCTTTGTTCGCTGGTCACACGCTTGTGGCAAGAAAGGTGGTACCAACTCCGATACTCTTACAGACCTGGTTACCCCAACAAGTAAGCAGTGTGTGCTCTGCTATTGCGACTGGGAAGACTTCCATCAACATCACACAATCATCTGTACTCAGCTCAGGAGTCACGACTTCTACAGTGCAAAGCACCGTCACGGCGCCAGCATCTACCATCACTAAAACTTCAACCCGCTACGTTCCGGCCTCGACACCATACTTCGTCGAAGGAAGTGCCGCTGCACCCGTCGACTATGCTTCAGGTATGGGAAACTGGCAGACCAGTGGCGGAGCCACACATACAAGGTGGGACTACACAAGGAAGATCAATTCCTTGGTGACCTTGAGGTTCCCCTTCTTTTTTGCACAAATGCTCCTCAATACAGGTTCCTCGCGTGAGGGTACTTTCTCCAGACAGCTCACTGGCCTTCAGCCAGGCTGGGCGTACTCTCTAAATCTCACTGCCGGCTTCTGGAGTACCACCGATACTTGCACGGTAACATACAAGTTGGATGACTTTGTCATTGCCAGTTACAGTCCCAGCAACACTGGACTCATGACGCAATACAAGTATGGTGCAGTAACATACTCCCAGGCTCAGGTAGAGGGCAACCATGCCGTGCGAATCCCTGACGGCCCGATTGAGGTCATTCCTACTAAGGAAACGCAGTCTTTGAGCATCACGATGAGCTGTACAGCCAACGGTGGATTTGCAGAATTTGGAAGTGTAGCCTTCTATGGACCTACCGAGCCTGAAGCTTAGAATAGTGCGATATTATATACCCGTTGCGTACTGGGAAGCAAGCCGGTCCTCGAAGCCAGCCACCCTATATTCAAGGTTGACTATTTGAACAATCACTCAATAGATTTTTACTATCTTGAAAGGCATACCCCTATATACACCTAAAAACTTTCAATAATAAACTTTGTCCTAGTTTTCAAGATTGGAGAGCTAAGGTGAATAAAAAACATTACTACTATATATTATATACCAAGAACATAAAAATAGTCAACACTTTTAAAAGTCCTTCTTGAATTTATGCATGCATAAAGGTTAGACTTTACAATGTTGATTGCCGTATGCGGGGGTTCCATGCGCCCGACGCGTCAGTACTGGAAGAGGGCCACCCTGCAAACCTTTCGTTCCTACGATCCCTTGCGTGCCGAGTCCAAACTCCAATGATCAGGCATAGAGCAATGGAAGAACTACGTAAAGCATTGAAGCCCGAGCTTCTCTACGATCTGCGCAAGATCTGGTTCTCACATCTGCCTGATGAGAGCCACATCATCGTTCCTGGCAAAGGAGACGCGCAAGTGTGGTTTTTGCAGAATGATACACTGGACAACACATGTCGGTACGTACGCAGCGTCGCGCTACAGGAATACATTGCAACTGCAGTTCAGACCATCTAAAGGACTGACACAAGCAGAGCAAAATTTGGAAATTCTCTCGAGACCATTGAGTCATTGAAGCCAAGTGCAGATGAGATTCTCGCAGCTGCAGAGCCAGAGTCGGGTCTTGATTGGATGTCTTTGATCCTGCTCCTAGACCAGATCCCTCGGAACTGTTATCGCGGCATGGAAGCGGCAAAAGTGTACAATGTTTTCGATCCACTGGCGCTCGCCATTGCGCTCAAGGCAGCCGAAGCTCGCATTACCGACAAAATCGGGATTCGCTTCCACATTGCATACGCAATCTGGTTCTACATCCCGATGGAGCATGCAGAGGACTTGGCAATGCAACAGCTAGCGGCCGATGAGCATAAGAGAATCTTCGAGGACGCCGAGCGATTGATGCAGGATTCGTTGTGTGCCGATGGTGACATTATGACCACATATCGAAAATGTCTGTTGCAAAGACAAGAAGAGTTATTTGCCTGCAAAGAAATTTTCCATCGCGCTGTTGACAAGCACCTGAAAGCTATCAAGCAATTTGGCAGATTTCCAGCAAGAAATGATTGCTTGGGGCGAGTAACCACAACAGAGGAACAAGCGCTACTGGATTCTGGGTGGTCGGTCACAAGTGTTGAGCAATGAGAGTCGAGTCGGGTCACACAAAGGAACAAGTCTAATTGAAGGTTCTGCGATGTTGCTCTATGTTTATTATGAGATTATCCGAGATTGTTACAGCCGGAGCTACATTATGCAAAAGACGGAATTGCTTTTTAGGAAGTGGGAGCACGACCGTTGTAATTGACGCCGGCAGTGGCTGTGTAGTTGGCAAAGCAATCGTAGTCAAAGTTGATCTCGTTGACTCTTTTCTTCAAAACGTTGACCATGGTGTCAAATGGGCAAAGGCCGTCCTTGTCAACAGGGCATCCTGCATGGGAGTCTGACACAGGCACGACGGCATCGTTGACCAGGAAACGGATCTGCTTGGTTTGGTTTCTGGAAGGACAGGTCATGATCTGAGTTGTAAAGTGAGTGGCGAAAGGTACAAGCTTGCTTGCGACGAAGCTGTTGGCGCCTTGATTGCCGGTGGCGCTGAGCGGAGGACCCTTGAACAGAGCGGTCAAGTTGAAAGCTGTGAGGGTGTCAAGGACAACAACTTCGTGGGTGGCATCAGCATAGATGGACTGGTTGAGCGGGAAGTATGTTGTCGAGTTGTCAAAGGTCTTGTTCAATGCGGAAGTGGCTTCGGGGTAGGTGTGGGTGAAACGTGCAAGCCATTCCTGCAAGAAGCCCTTGCCCTGGGCAGCTGAGACGGGCGATCCAGGACCGTTGTTGTAGTAGAAAGACTGGATGATGGTCAGCAACAGGGGCTATGGTTGGAACAGAGATAATACGGACCAGATCGTAGTAGTACTCGTAATTGATAAAGTCCTCCTCTGAGAAGAGACCGCAGAACTTGGAGTAACCAAGGGCGTTGGTCTCGTAGGAACAGAGCTGAAGCATTGAGATGGCGTCGGTGGCAGTGAAGTTCAAAGCGCCCGAGACCTGAGAGTTCAGTCTAGCCAAGGTGGCATTGAAGGCGTTGTTTGCAAACTTCGAAGCAACAGCGCTGCCGATGCTACCACGGCTTGCGATGTTGGAGTTGGGGCAGACCTCGTAAGGTGCACCAGAGTTGTTGACTGTTGCGTTCTCGACCAAGATTTCGATGTTGACCTGGTTCAGGTATTCTGGAACACCGAAAAATCCAGCGGCAAAATTCTCGGCAGTCTTGACCATGCGATCCTGGGACTGAGTGCGGAAGACGGGGAGCGCGTCCTGCTCGGTGAAGTTGTTGAGAAGCTCGCCATAGAGTTGGCGGTACGCAACGCCAAGCTGGAAGTTTTGACTACGTCCGAAGGGAGTGAGGAGCTCAGCACCAAGCTTGTAAGTCCAGTCGGCCAGGAATTGCAATTCACCAGTGACATTGAAGCCAGAGGCCGTGGCGTTATGGAGCTTCTGTGAGAAGGTGGAAGGACCAGCACCGCTGGTGGGGTAGCGAGCACCATGGCGGTACAGGAGAAGCATCTGATTTATGGTGCAGCCATCGGGGATGAGGGGGTTCGCCTCGGGCAAACCATAGTCGGCGGATGAGACCGAATACCAAGGACTCAGATTGCCCCAGTACTTGGTGATGTCAAACTTGTCGCCGAATGCAGAGGAACCGTGAGGCTGAGGGACGGCAAGAGGAAAGGCTGCAGCGGCGGCCGAGTTGTATGGGTACAACGGCGCAGTCTGGGCAGCGGCTGCCTCTTTGCCAGTGGGCGTAGGTCCAGGGAAGCCGACGACCGACTCATCGGGAAAGAGTGAAGTGTTGACCTTGGCTGGAATGCGATTAGTATTCAGGATACATGTAGACGTTTCTCGTCATCGTACTGCCTGTCGGAGGAAAGAGGTCCGAAGTGGTAGAACCAGCAATCTTCGAGTCGGAGATGGTGCTGGACGAGGATGCGATACTGCTGACAGCAGCGGCAGAGACGACATCAGCCACAAGGGCCAATGCAGCAAGATTTGACAGCGAAGACAGCATCTTTGGTCAATTTCTCTGGAATAATCTGGTGCTCATCAAGGTGCGACGAACTCGACCTTTGTACAGCTGCAGACATCGTGGCGGCGGGTCCTGCGGCGGATCCTGCGACGGCCTGGGTGGATCTCAGAAAAGCCATGTCAACAATTTTTCACAGACTATCAGAGCAAGGCGCAATATATCGACCGAAATGGATCGCATAGTTCGAGCAGAGCGAGGTAGATCTGCATACCGGTGTCGTCATCCGGGACAAGCTCACGGCCAAGGCATCCACGCAGAGCTTGTCTTCTCCGCACGTGTCGTGTCGTCCTCACCAAAAATCATCACGAGCCGTGCAAAGGAAAGTCACCACGTGTGTCCAGCACTCGACGACCATTGTTAGCGTGCTTCCAATCTGTCTTGCGATTGGCCATCTCTGGCGAAAGTCCGAAAGCCCTCGACGTCTTGACTCTGGACCCGTTCCACTTCGGTCCCGAGCTATTGTCGGCCTTCTCGCCAGATTCGGCTGCCTTCTGCTCGTTGAGCGAACATGAACCAAGCAGCATCAAGCATTTGAGGAAAAGCTTGCTGTGGTGGCTGTCAATTGCTGCTGTTGCTGTTTCATTCTCATCCGGCAAGATACTGTCCTTTCAGAAATCATTCAGTAGATGCGACACGAGTACTCAGCAAATTCCGAGTTTGCGAGCGTGCGACGCGTCCACTGATCCAATCGTCTAGTCAGCTCAACTCGAGCACCCGTGAAAACCAAGCCCGGATGCTCAAAAGCACGAGTCTGAGTTCTTGCATGTCTATTTTTGATTTGCTAGCACGGCATGAACAGCAGCTATCTGTTTTGATACCCGCTCTAAGATCTGAAGCGGGGACGATGCCGCACCGATTCGCGTCCAAGTCGCAGCGCAAACGCGTCCAAGACCAAGACACATACTTGCCACTGCGACCGCCAGCCCAGTCTGCAGCGACTGGCCTTTATGTCGCCCCTTGCAAAGGTCTAAGAACCCGTTGACTTGACGAATCCATTCCACGCCACTCAATCGCCCTCGGCCATCTTGAACCCTTTAGGCAATTCATAGAAGAAGCAAAGCCACCGTGCGACTCGAACAATCAACTGTATTAACAGAGAGGGACACCGCCAAGCACTTTCCAGAAAACAGCTCCTGAACCGACATGCTTAAGGTTTAATCACAGCCCGATCTAATAAATATGATATCTGGAAACGTCAGAAGCCCATGCTACTGAATATGCAAAACGCCTTCTAGTGTGCAATCGACCCTTTCGATCGCTTCCCTGTCGCCCTCAGTCTTTTGCCAAAGACGTAAAATCTGAATTCATTAGCAATGATACGAAAGGAACCTGAAGAAAAGACTGACAAGAGAGGAATAGGAATCATTGCCACGGCGACGAAACCTAGCAAGCTCATGCCCCAATTTAGGCCGAGCTTCTGGAACATGTAGGAGGCGAACATTGGGAATGATGCCGCAAAGACACTTCGCATGAACATGTTGGCAGCGAGGGCACTGGCAGCAGACATCAGATAGGTATCCACCAGGTAGTTGATGGCGCTCTGGAAGATTGCGAAAAAGCCCAGCCCGATGCATGCAGCCCCAACGCAGAATCTTTTTCAAATCAGCCAAAGCTTTCACCTGGACTGCTCTCTGACTTACCCGATCCAGTGAACATTCTTGTCGGAAGTCCAGCCCATAATGAACAGACCCGCAGCAAAGAACACAGATCCAATCATCATTGGGATCAAGCGAGCTTCGGGTACCATCTTGCCGCCATTCGCAACCATCTGCTTGCGATAAAATGCTTGACCCCACAGGTTGATGGCCGCTGCGAAGAAGACTCCTATCACAATGGCCAAGAACGGGAGTGATCCGACAACTGAGTTCCAGCCTCGGGCCTGTAGGAATGTCAACTAAATCTCTCTGCCATGCAAGTAGAACTCGAGGTACTGACTCTTTGAAACTCGAGAGGGAAAGATGTGATCGCACTATTGAGATGTCAGTGCCTGGATAGAATGAGGGTAACACGACCAACACGAACAGATAAATAATGGCGTAACAGAAGGCGGCGTAAAGGTTGATAAAGAAGCAGATTGGATCTACCAGCATCTCTAAGGGCACAATCAGGTACTTCTTGGCCACTTGATCAAGTGTCATATTGGCTTCTTGAGCTTTGCTGCGAACCGCCCAATTCTTGGTTGAGAATCGAATAACATCAGCTTTTCGGCTCAGCAGAATAGGACCAGAACTTTCGTCAATAAATATCACGCTTGTCAGGAGGATGACAGCCAACATGATTCCTGTAAGCTGTGGTATCTTTCAGTCTATGATCGAAGACGTGTTCGAGATGACCTACGTATTCTCCCCATCTCCAGCCAGTCTGTTCGAGATTCAGAGCTAATGCGCCACCGATAATGGGTGCGATAAGAGGTCCAACAATGACGGCGATGCCCCAGATCAGAAGAGCTGCACCACGTTGAGCAGGAAGCCAGATGTCGACCAAGACGCCACCGACGTTGCTAAGAGGAGCGGAACCAAACACTCCTCCAAAGAAGCGTGAGATTAGTAGGGTCTGGATGTCCTTTGCTGAACCGCAGGAAAAGGTGAAAAGCATGAGACCAAATACAGGGAGCAATACTGATATCTTTCGACCATAGGCTTCTGACATTGGCGCCCATAACAGTGGTCCAAATGCGTTGCTGTGCACAATGTTAACAGGTGTTCTTTTCTTTTGGAAAATGCAAGGCCGCCTTACCCAAAAAGATACAATGTGAGACCCAGGAGGGCGACTTCCTGGCTTACGCGAAACTGACGTTCAACTTGAAGCAGACCAGAATTATAGCTGAGTCGCAAGATTGTCAGCAACTGTGTACTTCTGTAATTGGTCTCGAGCCACTGACATTGTACTTGCCCAAGTCGTTCCCATGGTACAGAGGCTGTATAATCCAGTCACGAGTATCTTCTTTTTCATCGGCCAATTGAGAGGCTTCAACGGGTCATGGGAACCCTCAAAGTCAATCAGGGTATCATCTATGCAAGACCTTGATAGAGGTTTCATGCCGCCTTTCTCGATAGCAAGGTCAGATTGCATGCTGATTGTCGAGACTTCACTGTTCATGATGAGATGGTCAGTTATCGAATGTCGGATGTTGCGACCTTAGAGAGGGTCAGAAAGGGTTCCCAAGCTACTAGGCTCTTTTGAATGGAGAAACACTGCGTCGGGAAGCCGGACTGAGAACACCGAGTTTCCTGACTTGAGTTGGGCAGAATGATGGACATTTGGTATGGGATCCAGTTCGAAACACTGATATAATTCGCCGATGGGGCCGGATTAATTCGCCGACATTGTCTTGCGGTGAAGACAATGGATAAAGGCCGCTGATCTGGTCCTGTTCAAGCGGCCATCGGGACAGCTGAGCATCCGATGCACCCTTTTTGGTTGAACAATCCCTCGAGTGTCCGCTGTTTCCATGGACCGACCACGGACTGTCCGGCAGAAGAGCTAAGACCTATCTTTTGCTTGGTGGCGGGTATTCTGAGCGCTTAAGGAACATTCAAGAAGAGTGACAGCCTGCGATCATAGGCTGTAGTATTCGGCGATCAAATTTCTTGTGCAGGATGATCCTCGCGTCAAGGACCTCTGCAAAGTTCCCACTTGTCGCTTCGTGGCTTCAAACAATCATACCAATATCCAAGCGGGACTATCAGTCAGCACAAATCTTGCTCACTCGTGCCGTCCGAGTCTCAAAGACCGACCCCTGTCCGCTGGTCCAAGACAAAGCTGATTTCATCGCTGTCCTTGTTGCTTGCAGGCTTTGCACAAAGCCATGCAGAGATCGGCACAAATGATTCTTGCTGGCGCCGACGCTGCTTCGCCTTGGCGCCCCAACCAAAGGCAACCGACAAGTTGTTTGCGACCAGATACCTGTCCACGATTATCGTCTCCAGCTGCTTCAGCAGACATCTCACAAAGCTTTGTGTCCCTAGCTTATTCGACAGCTGCATGCTTGGGCATGAGTGACCTTGAGATGACGCTTGACTCGCACGATTCACCCGACGCTGAAGGACAACCGTCGTCAGCACAAGCTTCTCGGGGCAAGGCCCGTCGCGTTCTCGCTTGTGTAGCTTGTCAACAACGCAAGGTTCGCTGTGATCGCAAATTCCCATGTAAGGAGATCCACTTTGTACCCGTCACAGCAGGACTGATCGTACTTTGAGGCTCCAACTGCACAAAGGCGGATGTTGAATGTGTCCCCGCGACGCAAGCTCCACGTCGCAGACGGCGACAGTTTCCTGAGCGTCAATTACTGACCAGGCTTGCCAAGTATGAAGAATTGATGCGACATCACGGGATAGACTTTACGTCCGTGCAGAGGCAGATCCCCCTACGGCCAGGGGAGACTGCCGAGTCACAGCCTGGCGATGATCGCCAAAACTCAACTACCGAGGAACAGTCATACAGCACTCCTGGATCCGACCACAAGCAAAGCAGGTAATTGAAACTCCTAGGCATCGACTGATGTGTGAGAAATGCTAACACCGCCAATGGAAGATCTTTTTGGGGTGCTCTAAACGCCGAGGTGAGTCGGACTGAATGACCGGCAGATCGCTGCTCATCTTAACATGGAAATATTCGTGGTGGACTGATTCGAGCGTCCCAGTTTCGCAACCCCGATTCTCAAGATAACTCAAGTGATGACGAATGTCTTGAATCAACCATTCATAACGAATGGGAGCAGACCTATGAGAATAATGATCATGTGTTCTGTCAGCCGGGAACGGCTGTGAATCGATCCTTGACAGCTATGCATCCGGATCCCGCTTGCATCTTCCAGTTGTGGCAAGTATTCATCGATAACGTCAACCCTATCTGCAAAGTCCTCCATATACCCACTATACAGCCCAAGATTGTGGCAGCCATCGGAGATCTGTCTAATCTCAATCCTGAGCTCGAAGCCCTGCTCTTTGCAATCTACTGTGCCGCTATCATGACACTCACCGATCAGGAATGTCAAAAACTGTTCGGAAATGGTAAGAAGAATATTGTCGACAGATATCAGCGTGGATGTCAGCTCGCGCTCGTGAATGCAAACTTTCTCCGCAGCGATGATCTCACAGTTCTTACGTCTCTTCTTTACTACACGGTAAGTACTCCAGGACTCTTCATCATCTTGCTGCAACTAACGGTCATAGATATCCCTCCACCAGGTATGTTGAGTTTCATGGTCTACGTTGTGTTCGAGAATTGACTGCCAATAGAATGCCGATCCTCGTTCTCTTTCTGTGATATTCGGCATTGCAGTACGCATTGCACAAAGACTTGGTATACATTCGGAACCATGCAATCTCAATATGAGTCCCTTTGAAGCAGAGATGCGGCGCCGCATCTGGTGGCAGCTCGTGTTGTTCGACAGTCGAGTTAGCGAGTTGGCACACAGCAAATCAACTAGTAAGTGGAGTCCAAACATCTGCCCCCGACTTCAACTCACTTTGGCAAGTCCTGAACAGTACTTGGGATTGCGGAATACCACGAAATGTCAGTGATTCTGATCTCCATCCTCAATTAAACACCCTGCCTGCCTCCCTTCCCGGCCCAACAGAATCCCTCTTCCTGGCTGTATCATGCGAAGTAGCCCAAACAGTACGCCTCTCAAACTTTTATCAAAGTCTCTTTACGCCCGGAGAACTGGCAAGCGGCAACAAGGAATCTGTAGGGCCCCATGAGCTAGAAACCCTGGAACGAACGATCAAAGCCAAGTACAAGGCACACCGAGGCTCGCAAGCACCTCTGCATTTATTGACTTTCTACATAAATGACATTCACATCAGCCGTTGGCGACTTGCGGACTCGGTGTGCAATCCCGGCGGTCTCGCTGATCCAGAGTACCGTGAAACAATTTTTCGCCATGCCATCCGGATGATTGAGTCGGACAGCACCATACACAGCTTCCCACTCATGCGGGGTTATCGTTGGCTCCTCAAGCTCAATGTTCCGTTTCCAGCATATGTCTATGTCATCAAGGAGCTGAGACGTCGGACATTTACACCAATTGTCGAGCATGCCTGGAACTCCCTGGCTACCAATTTCGAGGTCCGGGGTCTTCTGAATCTCCCGTCGCTGTCTCCTGTTCTGCAATCTTTTCGTCAGATGGCTATGAAAGCATGGGAGTCTCAGTGCAACAATGTCCCCGCTGGCCAAAGTTTGATCAAACCACCGCGCCTAATCTCACTCTTCGATGCGACAGAACCAATTGAGGACCAGATCACAGACATGATGCTTGGCGATAGTAGCAATGGTGTCGAGGAGTCGAGGACCTTTTCTTTTTCATCGCTGCAAACCTCAGATCATGCAAGCTATGAGCCACTCAATGGCACAGATTTTTCGGAGCTCCGATTTGAGCAATTTCAGCCATGGACTGATACTAGCGGGTGGGATTTCACAAGTAATGATGTTGCAACGTCTGTTTCGATGTACGACTACACCGGCTCGGGTGGCCTTGGAAACAGTCAAATCGACATTGTCGATCCTCTGTGGCAATGGTCTTGAAAATGGATCCCATGCTGCTCTCACCAGTTTAAAGGCACAGATAGCCATCGCAAAGTTATTTGCGAACTTATAAGGTATTCATCAAACTCCTCCAAGAGCAAGGCTATATGAACCATGGACCATCCTTTACCAATCGCAATGTGTGTCTCAATCCAAGGGGCGCTCTCTTGGGTCCAAGCACCAGAGAAACTTTACCTTCGAAGGTGGTCTGACAGTATGTGCAAATGTTATCTTGAGCAGGAAGTTCATATTATTTGCTGAAGTTGTAGTAAAGATCCTAGCGCCAAACAACTTTCACTGGTCGCATCTGAACGCGAACTCGCAGTGAAGTCAATCTCATCGACACCACTTCTATGATCGAATTCTCTCCCTTGCGAGACCAGCAAACATCGAGCCTTTCTTCAGCATTTTCTGCAATTTCTGTGGCAAAGTGTCAGTCGTGGCAATATCATGTCTCCAGTGAAAGAATGCTTACATTTGCGGACATCAGACCAATCAACTCTTTGTACAGTTCGGCGATGCGCTTTCTCTCCGCACCACCCCACATTCCAGTGCCGTTCACACCGTCGAGCTGCAAATCGTTGCCCCTTGCAGCGTGAATGGTCTGCTCTCGGCCTCCGAAGCCCAGTTCAACGTTCTTGCCTGTTGGAATCATGTTGATGCCCATCAGCACCTGTCGCAGCTGAACACCGCATCTGTCGCCACCGTGACCGCCGTAAGTGACGATCAAAGCCGGCTTGCCTCTCCACTCGTTATACAAGTAGTCGATGGCGTTCTTCAGAACGGCAGGGTACCCCCAATTGTACTGTGGCGTGACAAATATGAAGGCGTCGTAGCTGGAAATCTCGGCCGACCATTTCCTGGTGTGCTCGTGGTCGTAGTGTGCCGGATCGTGAATCTGGGACGGCACGTCACTTTCATCGTACATGGGCAGATTCCAGTCGTTCAGATCGATCAAGTGGAGACTGGCGACGTCTGCGAGCTCTTTGTCTTTGCTCGTTGTGCTCTTGATTGTGTCGATGACGAACTTGGCAATCTGAGGGCACACTCGGGGTTTGCGGGTGCTGCACACCAGGACCCCGATTCTTCGTGCAGCAGGAGGCAGTCTTCCCATGTTGTATCTGTGAGATTTATGTGTCAGGCCGCCTTGGTCAAAAGTTGGATAAAGTGGTAAATGCAATTCAGTTCGAAAGAGAAGCAATAGGATTGATTAATGGCCTTTTGCTGCTTGCAAAGGATGATTGATCGATTATATCAGAGTTCGGCGAATATCGTGTGTATCGAATCTGATTTCGGGGTTGGAAGATGTCCGACACAAGGCTGATTGTTGCAAAGATCAAAGCCGAAAGACCGATGGTTCCTTTGCGGGCCGGCCGTGTCCCTGCATGTGTTTGTGGCGCTAAATAATATCCGCTTTAATAAAACATAACCCTTCACGTAGCCAATCAGCCATAAGAACATCCCCCGCTTTGTTTGTATACACGTTGTTGGTGATGCAAAGTTACCAGCCAGATAGCAAAATCGCGTTCCCCCCAAAATGAAAGTGTTTGACATTGCAGAGGCTCAAGCATGATCAGTGGCGCTTCGATGGGCACAAACTTGTTCTCTGCCAACACGGGCTCTACATGGATCTTTTTTAAGAAATCTCTTGATACATTCACAATGGTAAAAGAGCATATTCTTATCATCCCAATTCAGACTTTGGCAGATGAATCACACTCAGGTCTCATTATCTACATGAGAGTGCATTTCAAACCACGTTTCCTAGCAACTTTCCCAGAACCTCAGTCAATTCAACTTCAGGGCTGTCAGTGGTTTGCTTGGATCTCCAAGCAATGAAGTTGTCGGGCCGGACCAGGATTGCGCCACCTCTGCCGTAACCTTTTACAGCGTTCCATTCATCAGTCTCGTCCGTGCACATGTCCATTTTGGGAGTATGCACATGTGTGCGTATCTGGACAGAGCCAATTCTCAAATTCAACTTCTTTGAGATTTGGCGAGTTGCGTCCACCCACTCGCCCCCAAATTCGTCTGTGATCAGCACGAAATCGTGACTTCCAGCGGCAACGAGTTCGTGAGTGGATAGTCTCCTTCCGCCCAGCTCGATCCAGGCGTGTGGCAAGCGATATCCAGGCACAGTCGAAGGTACATAGATTTGTCCTTGAGGATCTGCGACAGGACCTTCCGAGCCGTCTGATACACAAGCACCTTGTGAGTAATTGAAGCCCAGCTCAATGTCATGAGCTGAGTACTCTACGTCCTGTGTTCCAAGGACTCGACGAATGTGATGCAGGGCAGTTCTTCCATACTCACTATCTTCAAAGATGCGCACAAATCGCTGGAAGTTGTGCTCTTTGGCGCCAGGAATAATGCCAATGCTGGCGGTCAGGACTTGCATGTTGCAGAAGGTGAAAAATGCCCAATCGCTGTTTCGAATGCCGATAGGTCTTCTTTCGGCTTCGTAGGTATCAAGAAGTCTGGCATCAGCCTTACCTGAAAGTACTCGGGCAAGTTTCCAGGCGATGTTCTGACCGTCCTCGATACCGGTGTTGAGCCCGAGACCAGTGGTGGGTGGCCGGCGATGAGCAGCATCGCCAGCGATGAACACACGACCGACCCGATATTTGTCAGCCACAACACGAGACAGCTCCCAATGGGTCACATGCAGTACTTCCATGTTAAGGTCAGGAAGTTTTAGGAGCTGGCGCACTTTTCCGGGCATTGAATCATTGTCAAAACGACTGTCATCACTGACTGGGAAGCCAAAAGTCAAGACCCACTCCTCAGACTTGCGTCCCCAGGTAGGTCCCATCTGTAGAAGTGCGCCACAATTAAGTTGTGCCATGCTCTCGCCCTCTGGATTGATGAAGTGAGTGATCAGGGTGCGGTCTGCAAGCCAGAATTAGCATTTGTGGTATATCATAGCGCTCCGTCCACTAACCATCACAGTATTGCGATAGATCTGCCTTGAAATGGATGCTCACAAAATCTATCAAAGCCGTGGGCCCTTCGAGATTGACGCCCAGCTTCGTCGTCGACAACTTTCCGGCATCGGCGGCAACGACGTATTTTGCGCGATAACGTTGCGTGTCGCCACTGGAGGTTTCGACACTGACAATCACACGGTCCTCTTCTTCGTTGAAGTCTGTCACTCGATGGTCAAAGAGAATCCGCCCAGGATTGCGTTCCTCCGCCAGATTGCGCAGGATTGGTTCCAGACGAAGTAAGGGGAGGTTGGTTGCGAGTGCAGCCGAATCTTTCCTGAATGGAGTTACTTTCTGTCTGTTTCTGGGTGCCCCCAAATATGTTTACCTGTACATCGCTGCTTGAGGACTTCCTTCACGACCACCAGCAGCTTCAAGATGTCCGAGTAATCTACGATCGAATGGCCCTTCGCCTCCAAGTGAAGTCCGCCATTCAACCCGACTCATGTTGTGTGGTGGACAACCGTGGGCAAGGATATCTTCATCCATATTATGGACCCTGAAAATCTCCATGGTGCGTTGGTTCAGGTAATGAGCTTTGAGGTGTGGCGAGGTCGAGGTATGCTTTTCGAACAGGACATGATCGACATTCTCATCAGAAAGAAACGAGGACAGTGTCAGACCCACGCCGCCGCCGCCAATGATGACAACATCAACGTCAGTTGTTTTGTGCATTGTCTGGTCAAGATTGCAATTCCGTAATCAAGCTCCAAAGTGGTGAGAAAAAACGCTTGTGGTGCGATCATCTATTATAGACAACGCCGTTTCATAGAATTATTGTTTGACAAAAAAAAACTTAGGAAACATCATTCAATGACAAATCACCTGAGCGATTTCACCATTGCCCACGAATCGCGAGACTTGCGCAAGACAAGCAGAAAAAGCGCCGGAGTTGTTGGCATAATCGTGCTCTGTAAGCCACTCGAAATTCGCCGACGAGCCCGGAGACACGAAAACCCGAGGGGTGACCGAAAGTCGCTTCAGTTCATTCCAGGCAACCAAAATGGCTCTGTGATTTATGCATCTACCTGTCAGCTTGACGTTCGGACTGTGTTGTTTCCCGAACGTCGCTTCTGATTCCGGTGATTTTGAGATCCATAGAATGGTTATTTAGGTGTTGGCGACCTTGGACTGTGATTCAAAGTCACCCCACATTTCGGTCAATTATGCTCACTTATCTGTTACTTGGCCTGCTCTGCTACAAACTGAGAAAGAACAAGAAAACAAACTCAGACAAATCAGACCTTGAGCTCAAGCCTGTTCCACCCCCTGACTATCACCAGCCGGCTACAGGATGGGTTTAGACATCATTGTTGTCGGAGCTGGTATAGCTGGCTTGACCGCAGCTGTATCTTTGAGACAACATGGTCATTCGGTCAAGGTGTGTCACTATGAATTTGCTTGGAACGCCTTTCTGATAGGCAACACCTACAGATCTTTGAGAAATCTCCCTTTGCAACAGAGGTCGGCGCAGCGTTGGGCGTCACGCCAAACGGAGGACGCGTCTTGCAATCATTAGGCTTCTCTTTCGACAGAGCGCGTGCTGTTGCCGTCAAGAACTGGAACATCGTCAATGGTGTCAATTTAGACACTATAAACGCAATGAATCTGGAAAACTCGGTCAAGGCGTTTGGCATAGGAACACATGTTGTCCACAGAGTAGATCTTCACAACGAGCTCTTGCGTCTTGCTCTTGATACTGCCAGAGACACCGAGCCCATCACCCTGCACTTGTCCTCCAAGATAACCGCTGCAAGTGCTACCGAAGGATGGATAGAGGTGAACGGCAACGAGAGACATCACGCAGATCTCATTGTTGGTGCTGATGGCATCCACTCGATTTTGCGGCCGCTGGTCACCCGAACAGACTGCTCTGCCATGGCAAAGACGGATTTTTCTGCTTTCAGATTTCTTATCCCCACCGAGGTTTTCCAACAACACGAAGACCTTGCTCAGCTTTTGAAGTGGAAAGGACCTTCAGCAGTGACACTCACCAATCCCAAGGATGAGACACCTGAAAGACACATCATGTGGTACGCATGTAGAGGGTAATTCATCGAGTCCACATAACCCGCCTTTCTGGTCTGACAGCTGGGACAGAGGCGAAGTGCAGAATTTCGTTGGCATTCATAGGACCAAAACGCCCGTGGATCGCGCGGAAGACGGGTCAGGTACGTTCAACCCACAAATAGCTTGGACAGACCTGACGTGCAATAACCTAGAGCCAAACCACAAGGTGGAAATGTTGGAAGAATTTGTAGCGTATCATCCGGCTTTGAAGCATGCTATTGGGTGGGTTACACAAATCAAGATCTGGTGCACAACTGACAGTTTTACTTTTCAGTCTTGCAGAGAATGTGTCGTGCTGGCCTCTCAACATACACGAACCGCTCAGAAATTGGGTCAACGGCCGAATGATCTTGATCGGAGACGCTGCACACCCGGTAAGCAATGTTCTCGCCATGCACTTGGTCCCCTGAAGTTGACGTATAAGAAAGATGCTACCATTTGGAGGCCAAGGCGCAAACCAAGCTATCGAAGACGCAGGGGCATTGGGGAGCGTCCTTGACAACCTTCAGGACGACTCTGTTCTGCCTGAGCGTCTTGCCATATTCCAGCGCATCAGGCTGAACAGAGCTGCCATGATACAGACTCTCTCTAGCGTGCGCGTAGGTAGAGAGCTGGAAATCAGGGACAAGCTTGTTGAGTTTGCACTTCCTGGAGAAAAGATTCCTGAGAGCTTCCAAGAACGTTCCGTACATGCTTTTGGGTAAGGCTGTCGTCAATTACTGAATCCTGAGCTACGACTTACAGTCTCACAGATACGATGTTCTGGGTCATAGCAGAAGAGCCCTTGATAGCGCTGCTTGAGTAGAATCATATATAGTTCAAGTGTGATTTGCTTTTGAATCAATTCTTCTTGCCGTCTTCTCAATCGCTCGACTTCCCCTTGAACCTTGCCCCATCGGAGTAGCCGTATCCGCTGTGAGAATTTCAAGTCAAGTGACTAAAGCGGTTGCAGAAACGCGAATTTGAGCTTGTCAAACGACACTCTGAGCATCTTGTTCAGCTTTTCATGTGATGAGATACACGGTCGGAAACAGCCTGGGGACGTAAATGTGATGAGAAAATCATCATCTCAGAATGAGCCGGTCGGCGATTTACGGAATATGACGACGCTGGGACAATGGATCTTGGCTTTATTTCGCCGATGAGAAGGCATTGCTCCTCACAATACGCCGCGAGCATGTCTGACAGGCAAGGCCAACGCCTAGATAGTATTCATATAGCCATATGGCAACATCAGGACGCATGGATCATACACAGATTGGGTTCGCAGCGACAAAGCTTCAAGCATGACAAACTCTGTACTGTTTTTTGGTGACGGCTCTATCCCGTTGCATCCGACATTTGCTCAGACCCTTCACGCAAAGAGATCCGGAACACTTCTTGCGCAATTCCTTGACAAGTCTCGCCTAGCCTTGCGGGATGAGATACAAATCTTGCCGGCCGCGGAGCGTAGGAACATTCCAGATGTCGCCGAGCTTGAGAATTTGATACGTAAGCCTGGGTCTAACGAGCCGGACAATCAATACTTGGCTCCTGCCATGCTCACCATCATCCAAGTGGGACAATTCATTAGGTATTGCATATTGAGAAGTTTTGAATCGCTCGTCACTGACATTCCACAGTTGGCACGAGGCAAGACCCTATGAGCCATACCCGGATGTTACTTCAGGCGTTGTGCTTGGACTTTGTGTCGGCCAGATTGCAGCTTCAGCCGTGGGCCTCGCTAGGAGTTTGTCTGAGCTGGTTCCTCTTGCGGTTGACGCGGTTCGCCTCGCATTCAGAACAGGCACCGCGGCAGTCAGAGCGAAGAACGATCTGGAGGCTCAAGTTGTCGACAAGCAGACTTGGGCTCTCGGGATGTCAAGAGCAAGCGGTCTTGCCGACGACGATAATCTTGACGAGATCAACGCCCGCTTGGTATGTATCGTCTTGCTTTTGAAGCTTCAACGATGCTGATCTCTTCCAGGGTTTGAAGGGACAAAAAATATGCTATGTCAGCGCTGTATTACCGAAGTTCTGCACACTCCAGGGCCCACCATCGTCACTTGATGCATTGGAAGCATATCTGGCTCAGGATCGTACGGATGCAAAGAAAGGTTCGGGCAAACGGTTACCCATTTATACCCCGTATCACGCTCGCCATTTGTATTCCGAGAGCGTTGTCGATGAGATCTTCCACGATTCGGAGAGGCTCGCATTGACTACTGATACCACACTAGACGCATGTCCGAACTTTCTGTCACCCCTTACAGGCCATTTGTATTCCTTTGACAATAGAAACTCTCTCTTGAGGCAGGTCTTTCGGGATATCTTGCTGCATCCAATCGATTGGGCAAAAGCCACAACCGGTTGCATCGACTTTGTTGGCTCTCGCGAATCATGCGAGTGGCGGTTACAACCCTTTGGTCCGACTACAGCCGTCCAAGGTTTAGCCTCTCTTTTGAGCGCTCAGCCAGGAATCCAGATACATTTCTCAGGAGCCGGCGAAACTGATAGCCTTTCTGGCCCATCGCCGTACAAGCAAGAACCGATAGCAATTGTAGGAATGGCAGGAAGATTCCCCGACGCTATGAACCATGACGAGTTGTGGCGAGTGCTAGAGCAAGGTTTGGACTGTCACAAAGTGGTTCGCGCTTCAGATCAATTCTCATTAGAGACGAGCATAATGGCTGACTCATCATCAGGTACCAAGCGATCGTTTCTCTGCGACACAACATAGCACACAGAGTGGAGCAAAAAATCCCATTGACAATCCACATGGCTGTTTTCTCAATGATCCTGGTCTTTTCGATGCCAGATTCTTTCATCTCTCGCCTCGTGAAGCTGAGCAGACAGATCCTCAGCAACGTCTGGCGCTCACCACTGCTTACGAAGCGCTCGAGATGTCGGGATTTGTACCGGATCGCACGCCGTCTAGCAGGTTGGAGAGGGTCGGCACGTACTATGGCCAGACTGCCGACGATTATCGCGAAGCAAATGCTTCTCAGGATGTACAGACGTACTATATCTCAGGCAACGACCGAGCTTTTGGACCTGTGAGTCGATCTCGTCTATGATTGGCCCAACTGCTTACTCACTGCTGCGCAGGGTCGTATCAACCACTTCTTCAGATTTGGAGGGCCAAGCATGAGCATAGATACTGCCTGCTCTTCCAGTGCCGTGGCATTGAACGTAGCGTGTACTGCTCTCTGGGCAGCAGAGTGCGATACAGCCTTGGTGGGTGGCATGAACCTTCTCACGAATCCAGACACGTTCTCCGGACTCAATCAAGGTCACTTTTTGAACAAAGCTGGCAACTGCAAAACGTACGACAATGAAGCCGATGGATACTGTCGCGGAGAAGCTGTGGTAACAGTCGTCATCAAAAGACTCTCAGATGCTCAAAAGGATAATGACAACATCCTAGCTATGATCCTCTCAACAGGGACTAATTATTCGGCCGAGTCGACGTCCATCACTCACCCTCACGGGCCCACACAGGAGAAGCTGTATCGTCGCCTTCTAGCCCAGGCCGCAC
Organism: Aureobasidium sp. P6; assembly: GCA_003992365.1. NCBI lineage: Eukaryota > Fungi > Ascomycota > Dothideomycetes > Dothideales > Saccotheciaceae > Aureobasidium > Aureobasidium sp. P6. The sequence continues at coordinate 23,078 of RZIQ01000018.1, forward strand.
TGCAGCCTTTTGATGTCGACTATGTGGAGATGCATGGAACAGGAACTCAAGCAGGTGATGCCGTGGAGATGAATTCCGTCAGCAACGTCTTTGCACCTGAGGTACCAAGTCGGCCAAAGGATTTGCCCCTATGGATAGGATCGGTCAAGTCTAATGTCGGCCACGGTGAATCGGCATCTGGTATCACAGCACTGGTGAAGGCTTTGCTTGTGTTGCGTCAACAGCGCATACCGAAACACGTCGGCATCAAAAGCGGAACCATCAACAGAACATTTCCAGATTTCCAGGAACGAATGATCAAGATTGCACTTGAGGGAGCCCAAGACTTTCCGGTCACGGAAAAGAGAATTCGACGTCTCCTCGTGAACAACTTCGGCGCAGCCGGTGGAAACACGGCCATGCTCCTCCAGGCAGCCCCGATCAAGGTCCCGTCTGGCATACCGGATCCGAGGACGAATCATGTGATCAGTCTTACGGGAAAGACACAAAGCTCGCTCGACCGCAACGTTCAGAACATGCTGCAATATATTGACCAAAACCCTTGGGTATCGCTGTCTGATCTCTCTTACACTCTGACCGCTCGACGAATGCAACATTCTTATAGGACAACTGTCGTTGCATCTTCAATCTCCGAGCTCAAGGATCGCCTATCCTCAACAGTTGGAACTAGAAAACCCAGCATGACATCTGCGTCCGGGGGAGTGGCATTTGTCTTCACTGGACAAGGTTCACTGTATTTGTCGCTTGCGAAAGAGCTGTTTGAGACATCGCTGCATTTCAGAAACAGTATCCTCAAGTTCAACGACATATGCATTGGTCTTGGCTTCGATAGCTTCCTGCAAATTGTTGACGGATCCACTACCGACCTTGACACGCAAGGTCCTGTGCAGACACAGCTTGCCATCACGAGTGTGCAAATGAGCTTGTACCGGTTATGGATGTCGTGGGGAATTGCACCCAAAGCGGTTCTCGGACATAGTCTGGGTGAGTACGCTGCCCTATTTGCATGCGGTGCACTTTCGGTCGTGGACACTCTGAGCCTTGTCGGCCAGAGAGCTCTTCTTCTTGAAACACATTGTACGCCCAAGACGCACTGCATGCTTGCAGCGCAACTACCGTTTGAGCGTCTTGATACCCTGCTTGGACAGGCTCATGGTCTGGAGGTTGCCTGCATCAACAGCCCTACGGATGTAGTGCTTAGTGGACCTGCAGATGCGATTGCAGACGCCAAAGCAAAGCTCCAGGCACTTGCCATCCGATGCACTGTTCTTGAGACACCTTTTGCTTTCCATTCAAAACAGGTTGAGCCTATCTTGGAGCCGTTCCTGAATGTCCTCAAGAAGGTCAAATTTGGAGAACCCGTTATACCACTGCTCTCGCCTCTGATTGGCAGCGTTATTCGCAGCAGGTCCGAGTTAGAGGCGTCCTACCTGGTTCGCCATGCTCGAGAAACTGTAGACTTCCGTGCTGCTCTTGAGGCAGCAAGATCAGAGGGCGTAGTGACTGATCACACAACCTGGCTCGAGCTTGGTCCAGCTCCTGTGTGTTCAAGAATGATTCAGTCGACTCTTGGCAGTCGTGTCGTCAGTGTACCGACGCTGACGGCCAGAGAGACTCCGTGGTTCACCACTGCCAAGTCTCTCAGTTTGCTGCACGACCAAGGTCACACGGTTGACTGGGATGAGTACCATCGCGAGTATGAGGGTACAAAGACCTTACTGCAGCTTCCATCTTACGCTTTTGACGAGAAGAGGTATTGGATCGACTACAAGAACAACTGGCTCAGGCGCAGTAATGCTTCAAGCTCTCAGGCATCAGAAACTAGTGAATCAACCCCATGTATCACAAGCGCCGTGCATCACTTGGTGTCCAAGGAAAAGACCGACCAGACATGGAACCTGGTCTTTGAGACTGATTTATCAAAGCCAGAGATTCATGCTGTGATTGCGGGTCACACCCTGAATGGCTCAGCACTTGTTCCAGCGGTGAGTGCAGCTTGAATGCTTCGTGAACATGACTGACACACAACAGGGTGTATATGCAGACATGGCATTGACGGTGGGTCAATATGTGAGAAGAGAGATACTGCAGGCAGACGCCGAAACTGGTATCAGCGTCGAAGATATGCAAATCTCGGGTCCCATCACGGTTCCAATTCCAAGGACGATCGGGTCGCAGAAGCTCAGAATCACCGCCGAGGTTCTATTGCAGACAAGAAGCATCGCTCTCGCTTTCTTGAGTGGCCCGAATTTGACATCAACCGCAAGATGTAGGATTGGCTTCGAAAGCGAGACGGCCTGGCTGCGAAGCTGGCGCCGCAGCAACTACCTCGTGGAGAAAAGAATGATTGACATCGAACGCGATGTGGCATTGGGACATGCCGACAAGCTGAATAAGCAGACCATCTATCGACTCTTCTCAGCAGTCGTAGACTATGCGCCAAGATACCAAGGTCTTCAGGAAGTGCTTGTCAACATTGAACAGCTTGAGGCGGTGGCTACAGTAAAGGTTTCTGACGAAGGTCCCACCTCTGGTGACTTCTTCTTTTCACCTCTGTGGATCGACAATATGGCACAGCTCGCAGGATTTGTCATGAACGGCATGGGCATCGTAAACCCAAATGTTGCCGTTTTCATTGCTCAAGGCTGGACAGCATTTCAAGCAATCAAGCCAGTGATTGGAGCTGGGCCGTACAAAGTCCATGTCAAATTGACCCACACCGACGAAACCACTGTGCTAGGCGACGTTTCGATTATACAGAACGGCGAGATGGTCGGACTTGTCAGTGAGGTTCGATTCCACAGGATGTTCAAGGCGATGTTTGACCGCATGTTGGCCTCAATCTCAAGCCAAAGTAAGCAACAGACGATCACGGTCACAGGAGCTTTGCCTGCGGCGCATGCACTCAACAAGGAGTCGCTTCCCGCTCCATCATCGAAGGAGCAGTTGGTGCAATCATCGCCATGCGAGCCACCTGTCACGCAAATCTTGCAGATCATTGCCGAAGAAATTGGAGTTTCGCAACAGGATTTGAAGCCCAGCAGCGACTTTGGCGAGCTTGGTGTCGATTCGCTCTTGTCATTGACGATCCAATCGAGAATCAAGGAGCAATTGCAGATGGACTTGTCATCAGACATCTTCCAGAGATGCGTAACGATTGGTGACCTTCTCGATGAGCTGAAAGGCTCAAAAGCTGTCGGCAATGACACCAGCTCCAATGAGACACTGCAGAGTACGGACGATGGATCCTCGACGCCAGACTCGTCCTCAGAACCAGATGTTATTTCGCGAGACGACGTGCTGTCAAGCGTGCAGCAGCTGGTCGCAGCAGAAATTGGGGTCTCTGTTCCAGATCTGCTTGCTACTGATGATCTGTCTTCCCTCGGCGTAGACTCTCTCTTGAGTTTGACTATCATTGGCACCTTGCAAGAGAAGCTCGGCGTTGTTGTTCCACCAGAAATGATGCAAGAGGGACTGACGATGGAGGGTTTGGCCAAATGCCTGGGCGTGTCATCGCCATCAGCTCCACCTCAGGTCATTGCACACGCCGGACTACGAGACGCTGCTCACGCCGTACCTTTTGGGCGTTCAGACGTAGTGCTTCTCCAGGGCAGCCCCAACACAGCACGACAAACGTTGTTTCTTTTTCCGGATGGAAGCGGCTCGGCAACCTCATATCTCGGTCTCCCTAGCGTCTCTCGAGACACTTGCGTCTTTGCCATAAACAGCCCTTTCCTGAAGGCCCCTGAGAGATACACCTGCAGTCTAGAGGAAGCTGCTCGTGTTATGGTCGGTGGTCTTCGTCAACGACAGCCCAAGGGTCCATACCTGCTTGCAGGATGGTCTGCTGGAGGTATGTACGCCTTCGAAGCCACAAGAGTGCTCTTACAGGCCGGCGAAGTGGTGCAGCGATTGATTCTGATTGATTCTCCCTGCCGACTTAATTTCGGACCAATGCCTCAGGATGTGCTTGACTTTGTCTCGCAGAGTGGTGTGATTGCCGGCAAAGATGATGGCATTGCTCCTCAATGGCTGGTGAAACACTTTCAAGGTACCATCAGAGCGGTCAAGGAATACGCACCAAAACCTCTGAGGTTACCAGATACTACACTGGTCGACCTTTTATGGGCAAAGAAGGGAGTTTTCGAAGACTGGCCCAAGGGAAAACTAGCAGGTATCGATCTGACAAATGCCGTCGCAGCTTGGCTTCTGAAGCCGAAGGAGAACCCGGGCCCTCAAGGCTGGGATCAACTGTGCGAGGGAGGCCAGATACGATGTGCAACGGTTGAAGGTAATCACTTCAGTATGGTGCATCCTCCTCATGTAAGTCTTCTGGTCGTCAATTGTCCAGAGATGTTGAACGCTAACAAGTACATAGTGTACCTCGTTGAGCCGTGCAATCGCTAGGGCCCTGAAAGGTGGTACTCAGTGAGGGCCGCGTGTTGGTTGCGACGAGATATAATGCGTGTTTCGAGGATTGTCTAAGGGCTGCGGGCTTTGGTTCGGACCCGGATGGTCTCAGATATGAGTTGGATTCGCGACCAGTCTGAGCTGGATTTTACTTGAGGTGGATATAAGGAGTTCGCGCTTGATGCCTTTGGTTTGTTTTTCTTACTGGTGACTAGACGCGTTACTTGAATGGTATTCTTGTACAGCTTTTATGCGCGCACACACACTGCGACACGTGCAAGCGCCTCGGCGTGATCAAGGGAGCCATGTCTTGTGAATTGTCAATCATGTTCATGGGACGCGTGATTGTAAGTCCTCGAGCACTGAACAAAACGCGACAACCAACGAGCAAGATTTCGTCATGATAACCGAGACAAGACGGCTGAACCTCGGCTTAGCGTGCTCAGGGTACTACCCTCAACAACATTTTAGAGCGACAATCGTGTTGATAGGTATCCAGAAAACATCAATTGGCTTTCTACAGGCCAAATACATGTTCCCTGCTGAATAAGGGCAGTCGGATTTAGGCTGTGGGGTGTTCTGGCCTTCAGAACTAGTGATGCATGAGTTACGATGGAGTTTACTTTTACTTTGCAAGGATGTCTCAACACACGAGTTGTGGACTGTCAAGGTCGTGACGCTGGCATCATTGGTGGACACTTTCAAGGACCAATTGCAGCCAAGGAACTCAAGATTAGAATGTCCCCAAGAAATTCGATGCTCTTGTGATTGAACATGGTTGGATTCCCATGACAGCAAGCAAGAGCATTTACATGCGAATGTCGATTCGATTCCAAAGAATGGCCCGTGCGTCAGCTTGAAGCCAAATCGAACACGGTACTGTATGAGCTTCTTGCTCACTTTCTCCGCCAGAGAGGCAACTGGACCTGTCAAACTGGTCGTCGCTTCGTCCGTGACTTACCAGCTAGCTTTGCTCTGTGATCTTGCGGGCCAGGATCACGAACGACCACTATGTCTGCTTGGGGCATGCGATGACGACCGTAACGCCTACATCTTAGAGCTGCGCGATGCTTGCTGGCTGTGTACAGGGGCTTTTGCAAAGCTAGGAGTAACAAGGAAGGAGAAGCAGTAGATTTGAGAATGCTAATCTATCCAGAATAAGAACGAAATATCGACCCCGCAATCGTTGTTACCACCTGATCGTCCGACATTTCATCTACCATCATGTCAAAAGGGGAAAAGAGAAAAAACATTCTAGGATTATATACAAGACTTTGTCATCATCATGAGTTGGCTAGTGCAGGAGGAGACGCCGAATCCCTCATACCCGCACCATCCTAGAGGTCTGAAAGCGCCCGCACTGTCTTGTGGATGTCACCGAACAGGTGCTGCAAGTGATGTGACCCGGTGTCGACCGCGGTTGTGCAAGACACGCGTTCATCGTCGGCGGCAGGTTTTGCATTGGTGCGTTCCTCTAGACACCTGAGCGCCGTACAGGTCTGCGACGACATCTTGGTGAAGAGGATCTTGAGGATGTCGAGCCGCTCGTCGCCTTGTATAAGGTATGAGCCGATACTGAAGTGCGTGCCTCCTGGCGTAGTGATGCCACTTCCGTATCTATGACATGCAAGCGTTGATGCCTCAAGGAAGGATTTGTGCAATAGCCGCAAGGCTGCTCTCATGGTCATGGCACACAGTGTTGCTGTCTCATGATCCTGGTTTGGCTTACAGGGTCCACACTGCATGAATGCACGCCAACAACCAAGACCTTCCTGCACGGCAGCGAGTACAGTGTCGGGAGGCGGCATATCCCCTTTGATCAGACCGTTCAGTCGGACGAGGAGAGATGCATGATCTTGCAGACATTCACACATCGCCTGTGCGTGAACAAGGGGTGTTGGAAGACCTGGCGCCATCGAAAAGTAATCTTCGCCGTTGGAAGATTGTAATAATGCTTCCGGGAACCCGATGGCGTGTTTGTTGGATAAAATGTCCATTTGACCCGATTTCGACATTGCCGAGTCTTGACGTGTGCCTTGATTGAAATACTGCGCCAGGATGGCGCCGTCTTCAGCCGATCCCGCCTTGGAATATTGCCAGTCGTCAAAGAGGTTGAAGTTTACATTGTCAAACACATCTTGGCCACTCTCCATGTCAAAGTCGAAGTCCAGGTCGTCCACAGAGAGACTTGATTCTGACGCGCAAGTATAATCAGAGGTTGTGCTCGGCCCAGCCGTGGCAGTAAATGCTTCTTTCGTCTTGTTGCTCAAAATCTGAATGTCCGATGTTTTTGGACGTGAAGAAGTACCTTCCCATGGGGTTCCGGACGATGGAGCAGATGCCTTCCTTGAAACCGCAGATGCATTTTTGCTTTTGCTTCCTTTGGGCCGGCCGACATGGTTGGAAAGGCCGTAGACACACGTTTCATCGGACCGCAAGCAGTTTGCACATGGTGTGCCTCCCGTACACTTGATCTTCGACTTGTGGCAGAAGTCGCAGGCAACACGCAGTTTTCGACGAGTAGCCGCTACACCCGCGTTGTCGCACATGATTAATTGCCGATTAGTCCGATCTACTGGGCCCGCCAGTCAACTAGTGGCTACTGTAGTGCGACGAGTTCAAAGAGACAAATTGATAATTGGGAAGAAGAGGGGTATGACAATGGGACGATGGTTAAAGATGCTTCCTTTGATGTAACAGGTAGAGGTCGATAGTGAACCCTTTATACCTAATACAAGATATCACGATTTCTCCGGCACTCAGCTCTTCGCGCCCAGTGAAGGATGTTGAGCTTGTTGGCTATTGGCATGGTTGGAGTCTCGGCATGTCAGGATTCAGCCTGGGCGTTGTTTGTTAGCATAGCCGACGATCCTTCCGAAGATCCATCGCGCGTGGCTCATGCAGTCGCCTTCACGAAGTTTCTCGTAGCGAGAGATGCTAGTACGACCTGGGAGGGTAGACCTGATCAGGTTCAAGGTCAACCAGATAAGAGCGAGCCGTCCAGTGGACCACAAACGTCCAGATGCTAATCCTGCATGGGTAGCCTACAGGTACCGCAATTACAAGAAAGGGTTCCCGTCTATTATGGCGTGAGGACGGCCCGCTCCACATGGGCTATCCGGGGGCCACCCGCCTTGCGCGTTTCTTGGACGCCTTTCGCATCACTTCCTCGGACGAAACATCATGATGTCTGAACAATGTTATCGACACACCGCAACTTTCTTGGCCTTGCAAAGAGAAGAGCTGATGGTAGCCTGATTCAAAAGGTCAGCTGAGGGGCGCATCTCCGCGCCCCGAATAATGCTACCTTCTTTTGCAAAGTTTGAGCGACCGATTCCTTCGTAGAAAGGGATTATCGAGGAAGACGCCACGCGCTCCTTCATGGCTGGACCCTATATGCGTCAACAGTCAGACCGATACGAAAACTAGATTTCCAGGAGCACAATAGCTGTTGAGTGGGTCTGGATCTCGAAAAGGCAATCCGAATTGGCAACCATCTTTCACGTTGCATACATGCACTGCATAGCTTCACGCACTAAGACGGACAAGGCTGCAAAGGACCAATCTACATGATCCTCCACGCACTCACGTGTGGCTGCACGAGATGAAAATTAGCCAAGATGATCAATGAGGATTCTTGTCAGGGCCTGTCCGTGATGCATCCTAACTTTTCATCCAATCGGCCGTTTTTATCTCAAAGAAACACGTGTTGGCTATTCTGGCTGACTGCTTCCTCTAAAAGAGCCATTGATGCTAGTACCGACCTGAACGATTCTTCTCGGGACATTAACTGGAAAAATCCGCCGTAAAAACGTGCGCCGACAATGGAGAAAGATGACCAACGACATCGGCGAAATGCAAAAGCACCGTTCATCGAGAAGCGTGGAACTCAAAGGCTATATACAATACACTCTATCATCACCATAACATTCGACCGGAAGACGAATCCACATCAAGACTGCTGGAGACCTTGGCCGCCAAGCTTCTCCCGCAATGTTATTCACTCACTTCACCGTACCAGCAATGCTGGTGAGCCTCGTTGCAGCTAGCTCCTTGCCCCTGGAGTATCTCTCGTCTGCCTCGAACAGTCTCGAGGTTCGCGACAAGCCTTGCAAGCATGGACCCAAGTCCAGGCATTGCTGGGGAGACTACTCTCTGAAAACCAATTACTATCAAGACATCCCCAATACCGGCGTGACCAGGGAGTACTGGTTTGATGTGCAAAACACGACATTGGCTCCCGATGTAGGAAAGCAAGTACACAACTTTCAAAGAAGACAAGCTGAATCAAACCAGGGCTATTTGCAAAATGTGCTTACGATCAATGGTTCGATTCCTGGACCGACCATCATAGCAGACTGGGGTGATGAAGGTGAGTATTAACATTTTTGAACTCCGAACCCAAATGCTCACTATTGGCAGTCATCATCCATGTGACAAACAACATGCAGTTCAATGGTACAACAATTCACTGGCACGGTATTCGTCAACACAACAATAATGAGAATGATGGCGTCCCTGGAGTCACTCAGTGTCCAATCGTACGGGTCACTAAAAGGAAGAATGGAACCTGGCTGACAAGATGATAGGCCCCCGGTCAGAGTTACACTTACAGATGGAGAGCAGAACAATATGGCTCGGTACGTGGTTTCTGCTTTCTCTGCTTCCTTGCTGACTTTGAAAAGTCCTGGTATCATTCACACTTCAGTTTTCAATACTCTGCTGGTCTCTATGGCGGTATAATCATCAACGGACCCGCTACTGCAGACTACGATGAAGATCTGGGCAACTTATTCCTCTCAGATTGGGGTCACATAGATCCTTTCAATCAGTGGTGGTGGAACCGACCCAAGACGGGTCCTCCATCGCAGGCTAACTCTTTGATCAACGGCACCAATGTCTTTGACTGCACTGGTAGCAAGAACCCAAATTGTTTTGGCAATGGCACTCGTTTCGAAATGGTATTTGACCATGGCAAGAAGTATCGGCTGAGACTTGTCAACCCCAGCTTGTACGGCCATTACAGATTTGCCATTGACGGCCATACCCTGACTGTCATCGCAAACGATTTTGTGCCCATCGTTCCCTACAAGACCGATAACGTATGAAGAGTCCTCGATCTAATAACATCGATAACTATTCTGACTCGGCCACAGGTAATCATCAGTATGGGTCAGCGCTACGACATCATTGTCGAGGCCAATGCAAAGCCAGATAACTACTGGTTACGGTGAGTGCGCAGCAAGAGAGTTGTCTTGCCTGTTGCTAATCGTATCACAGACCCATCTGGCAGAGATCCTGCTGCGACAATGACTATTGGAACAACACGCTGGGCATCGTGAGATATAACAAACACTCAAAAGATCTCCCAAAAACGACCAATGCAGCGTTGAGCTATCCTGACACCTGCGATGACGAACCTTTTGACAAGCTCGTTCCATACATGAAGTTGGATGTACCTGCTCCGGCTTATATCCCTCCCTTGAACCTCTACTTCGCCTTTGTGCCCATGCCGGCTGGCTTCCTCTTTACGCTCAATCAGTCGTACATCTGGGTGAATTTCTCCGCGCCGACCAATCTTTTACTCTCAGAAGGCGTCCACAATTTTCCATCCACGCCGTACCCGAATGCGACTGGCGGCGGGTTTACGGACTACGATGCTTTCGAATTGGAAGGCCGCGACAAATGGGTCTACTACGCTGTGCAAGACATCTCTCACCGCAATCGCTCGCATCCGTTCCATCTTCACGGCCACGACTACTATGTTCTTGCTCAGGGATCCGGCAACTATACTGGTCAGCCCCTGAACCTGAAGAATCCGATCAGAAGGGACACTGCCACTGTTCCAATGAACGGATATATGGTCATGGCATTCAAGCTTGACAACCCCGGCAGCTGGCTCTTCCACTGTCACATTGCGGCGCATTCGAGCGAAGGGTTGGGCCTTCAGTTTGTCGAGCTGGAGGATGAGATCACGGGAACGTTCAAGGCACAAGACCAGCTTGACGAGACTTGCAATGCCTGGGGAGGATATTGGAAGGATTCGATCTTCATACAAGAAGATTCAGGTATTTAGACCGCAGGAATGAGTGTGTGTCGACAAGTGTTCGAGTCTGCAATTGTGTAGCTTGATAGAAAATCGCCTTTGGACAGAGATGGCTACACGCGAATGAGAAATACTCTTTCACAGAATATTTGCTTGCCAAATCACATATCATTCCATTGCCAATACATCAAAGCGACAGGTCCCTGAAGATCATTCAGCCTCAACGCCTGAACGGCATTTGGGCATTTCCACCGCAATCTTTTCGCTGATTCTATAAGCCACGTGAATCCGGGCCTCAGGCACCGTCCGCGAGAGTTGTTTGACTAACCCGCTTTGGATACATACCGCGACGTTGTCGAGTGTTGAGACGACTGCGCTGCATGATCCCAACTTGCAGTCCACGAAGGATCGCAGAGTCAAGGGGTCCACTCACACCAAATCCGCCGCAAAGTATGGTGTTGTCCCTGCATGAAACAAGCCCTGATGGCGTTCTTTATTAACTTTGGCCGGTCGCCAAGAATGCTTCTTTCTCATCCGCGGACTCTCCGCCGGCGCTTTGTTCCAGCCTTCGGGTTACAAAAGAGTCCGAAAATTCAGTCGTCGCATTGTTTGAGAGCCCGTGTCGAAATTACGCGCCGACCACGCAGCTTGACTGTGTATGCCGGAATTCACGTCTCGTCTGAGGACACCAGCGCAGAGGGGATCTATGTTCCGCGATCTGTACTCATTCCCGTGAGGCCCTCTGAACATAAGTCATGGTCGCTCATGGATCCCAAGCAGCGGTGTTATCGGGATTGACCACACATATCATATTCTCAAATCATGCAACACTCGACACCCTCGGTGGAAATCATCGCTGAGAAAAGGGCCGCTATGCAGTCAACCGTGGTCATTGACAAAAGGGATGAACAGGAGTTGGGTCTGAGGAAGATCCTCATGATAATGATGGCAGTATATCTGGCTGTATTCATTGTCGCTCTTGTAAGCATATTCGCTATATGTACCAGACTTGCAACCAAGCGCTGACATGACGCTCAAGGATCGCACCATCATAGCTACGGCTATTCCGCGTATCACTGATGAGTTCAATGCGCTTGACGACGTCAGCTGGTTCGGCAGTAGTTATCTGTTGACACAATGTTCTTTTCAGTTGGTGTTTGGCCGTATCAACACTCTTTATTCTCCCAAGTTCGTGCTTCTGGGCACCATTGGTAAGATGCTGTCGTTACATTTCAATCTTGAACTCTTTCCTGACATCGCTTAGTGCTTTTTGAGGTTGGATCTCTCATTTGTGCTGTTGCACCAAATTCTACTACCCTCATCGTGGGCAGAGCCATCGCAGGCCTAGGATCAGGCGGAATTTTCGCTGGCGGCGTGGTGGTCATCGTCAGGACAGTCCCCCTTGCCAAACGTCCCATTTTTCAAGGTCTGGTGGGAGCTGTGTTCGGTCTTGCTACTATTGTTGGTCCAATCCTCGGAGGTGCTTTCACTCTTGACGTCTCCTGGCGCTGGTGCTTCTACATCAACCTTCCTATCGGCGGGTTCACGCTTGCGGTCCTAGCGTTTGTGCTTGGCCCCCTCGAACCAGCTGAAAAAGGCCTTACCGCTCGACAGAAGCTCGCAAAGCTGGATATACTTGGGACAACGCTGTTCATTGCGTCTGTTGTCTGTCTTCTGCTCGCTCTCCAATGGGGCGGCACCAACTATACATGGGGCAATGCTCGGATCGTCGTCCTGTTTGTCGTCTTCGGAGTTAGCATGATAGCTTTCGTTGCCGTGCAGATCTGGAGAAGAGAGGACGCCATGGTACCTCCAAGGATCTTCTGTCAACGAAGTATTGCTTCAGGCATGTTTTTCGCATCCACCATCGGTGGCTCCATGATGATCTTCCTGTACTATATGCAAATCTGGTTCCAAGGTATCAAAGGCGCCGGTCCATCAAAGGCAGGCGTGATGTCGATACCTATGATCCTAGCTCTTGTGATCGGAAGCATACTTGGGGGTGGAGGAGTTAAGAGACTGGGTTACTACACCCCTTTCATGATATTGTCATCCGCGTTGATGTCTGTGGGTGCTGGTCTCCTAAGCACCTTCTCCATCACCACGAGCCACCCACATTGGATCGGTTACCAAGTCATCTATGGCCTGGGGATCGGATTGGGAAACCAACAACCTGGCATGGCTGCGCAAGTGGTACTCGATGACAAAGACGTGCCTATCGGCGTCTCTTTGGTACTGTTTGCCCAGTCCTTCGGTGGCTCAATCTTCCTCAGTGCGGCTGAGAACATCTTTGCCACGCAGTTCACCAAGCATCTCAAATCGATCCCCGGTCTGAGTCAAAGCGCTGTCGCTGCCATGACACATGTCGGGGTGACTAAGCTCAGGGAGGTTATCCCAGTGAATCTTCTCCTACCCGCACTGAAGGCTTACAATTCTGCTATCATGGCAACTTTCTACTTGGGCGCTACGTTAGCAGCAGTAAGTGTCATTGGTGCTTCAGGGATGGAATGGAAGCATGTTGGAAAAGTTGCAGCACAGGCGAAGCTGGAGGCCGAAGAACAGAATGTCAACTCGAAAGAGCTTGAGCCCTGACTTACGTAGCTAGTCTGGAGACTTGGGAAGTTGTATGAACTGATTCTGAGCTTGCATTGTACCCTGTCTCCTTGTGACTCTTGTTTGTGCAAGCCTATTCAAGGATATATATGTCCAGTCCAGGTCATCTTGAAAATGACTACAGCTCGAACATATGTATCAAGGTGCGACTCCATTGGAACGAAATTGGATCAGCGACCTGATAATCCCAAAGGAAGGGACGTTGTATCAACGAAACTTAGAGAGAAAGGTACTCTGCATTGCATTGGAAAACAAAATCCTCGGGAAGGCAAAGACAAGCTAAGAAGAAAACAAGATAAACCCCTCCAACAAAACCCGCGTTCAAGATAGCAAATTCCCCAAGATGTGACTGCCGGTCACCTCAAATGCCTCTTGAATATAGTCTTTCTGCAATGAAAACGGCTTAGCCATCACGTTCGGGACAAAATGATCCACAAGCTTTCCTACAAGCGCCTCACTAGTGTGAAGACGACGCTGCAGGAACTTGCGGTAAGAGTTTACCCCGGGGCGCAGGTAGCTTGAGTGGAAAGGCACATCAATCCCAGGAAGCGGGATCATGGCTCGGCCACGAGAAAGCTCGACTGGACCCTTGATTTTTCTGCTCGCCGATATGCAATCTTCGATCGCTACCGAGACCCTTGCATCGGCATTTGATCCTTGTCGGTGGAGACAATCCAGTGTGAGATTTAATGTGTGGAGATTGCGGAGCTTGCGAAATGTCAGTACGTGAGATGGTCTCAAGATATGGCAGGGATAGCTTACAGTTCCGGCACACACGTATTGTTCTCCCTCTACATTGAAGTTGACGATTTCGAGAAGCTGTGAAGTGCTCATAGCAATCTCTGCAACAACTTTTCGCAGATGTTCTTCATGAAAGTCTGGACGACGTTTTAGCACCAAAGTGGATATCAAATCAACAAGGATAAGGTCCTACCTTTATGAACCCTCTCAGGATTGACAGCGGCCATCGCGAAATCAGATCGGCCAGACTCGTCTCGCTCCATGGCAACCTGCATCGTCAGACCGCGATAGAAGACAACGTCCATGAGTTGACGTAAGCTGAGAAAATCGGCGACTGCAGACAGAGAGCCATATTCGCCGAGTGAATGCCCAGCAAATCTAGCAGTCCTTGGAACAAGACATCTCTCGCGCATGTCTGCGAACATTGCATTCTCCACGAGCAAGATTGCTGGTTGGGCGAACTGTGTAGAAAAGACCAAACCACGCGGGTCCGAAAACGTGTAGGAGTTTGACTGAGAGGTCAGCCCTTTGACTATCGGTTCAACAAGAACCTCGCCATCAGGCGTGGCGGTTTCGATGGTCATGTCGAGATAGTTTTGTCTCAGTTTACGACCTCGTTTGCCGCCAAAGTTGACGGTCAGGTTTTTTGGGTTTTCGCGAACGATTTTCAAGATAGACCAGCCTGCGAAAGGTCAATATGTGACAACATGCCATCATTAAGTGGGGCTTACCATATCTCTCCATCAGGTATCCATCGATATCATCCCACATCTGCCTTGCGACTTCGCTCGAATCATATAGCCCCATACCCATACCTTGTGACTGACTCCCTTGGCCTGTAAAGACATACACTGTGTCTACCTGTTCGACTTCCGCTTCGCCTTCGAGCACTGTTTCACCGCTGATTGAATGCTTGGCTGATATTTTGAAGCACATATTACCATCTCTCATGGCGACATGCTCTACATCTATGGTGAGATGATCCCCGGGCAAGACCATACCAACAAAAGAGGCAGAAAACTTGCGGACTCTGGAGGCATCACCACCAGTAACAAGTTTCTCCAGGACAGCACCCGTGATGGCAGAGGTGAACATGCCATGGGTGATTGTGCCAGGCAGGCCAGCCCAAGCAGCAAAGATTGGTGAGTTGTGGATCGGGTTGATGTCATGGGACACGTCTGCGTAGCGCTGATTATCAGGCGGAATAGTAACATCATATGATGATGTGCCAGACCAACCAGGGTTTTCCAGAACAGCCGTCTTGGACATGCGAGATCCCCGGCGATGAAGATAATCCAAGACTGGGTTACCCAGACAATCTTCTGCCGAGAAAGAAACGCTGCCGATCTGTTGGAGGTGCCCGTCAATGCTTCTGCTGTAAACAAGACCATCGACAGATAGATCCCGAAATGTGGTTCTATCCTTCCACGAAGAATGACTTCTTAAGCGGAATAAAAGTTGAGTATCAAGCAAGCTCTCACTCGACTTTAGGCGGATCCAACTCTGGCTTTTGAGCACGGTCTCGTCCTGCTTTGTATTGATCGAGACGATGCTGTCTTCCTCATCCGAGAGATGCATGGTGGATTCAAAGTCCGTATACTGTCCTTTGAAAAGGAACTTGGACGTGATGACCAGCACAGGGGCATCGCGCCTGCATATCTTGGCTTCCACAACGACTTCTTTGCCAACATCGGTGATGCGAACCTCGAGTACTCGCGATTTTCCAGAGACTTCGTCGCCGACCCTCAAAGGTTCAGCATCCGGATGATAGGCGAATGAGTTGGATTGATGAACCAGATTCAAGATGTCGCCATCGATGCCTTTCAGCAAAAGTGGCCGAACAAGGATATCCCAGGCGAGGACAATGGTTGAGTTTATTGAGAAGATTTTGGTAGTGTCGTCGTTAGAGTGCTGACCGGGAACAGAAGCCTCAACTGCATCTCTCATACTGTCCAGCATATCCTGTGTAAGGCTGACTTTCTGGCTTTCAAAGACGATTCTTGTGTCCTTGTTGCTCGGTTGTTTCTCATTCAACCACAATGCGCTGTAGAAAGCTTTTACACGCCCATTCCGTCCTTCCATGACTTCTTGAATGATGGTGGAGTTCTGATTGTGACTGAAATGGAACTGCAAGGGAAGCCTGACAGGACCATTTGCTTTCGAGTATTCAAGTTGAACATCTATAGTCGAGCCATTCGTGCACTGCAACAATAAACGTGAGAGAGCACCAGTGGCATGCTTCGACTCAATGATTAATTCTGCATCTCCCCTGTGGGATTTCAGCACGGTAGTTCCAGGAAGGTCAAGGATGTTTTGAAAGGGATTTGCCTTGCGTCTGTGACCTTGCATTAGGAAAGGAGCAGTTGTCAGGATGTTGAACCATGAATGACCAGAATTGACCAAACTTGGGATCTGCCGCAGCTTGTTGTCTAGTTCCTTAGACATGGTCTGTAAGAAGAAATCGCCGTTCATTTCAGTCGCTGGAGTAGTCAGAGTCCCACTGTCCCGGTACGGCGACCAGATGCTGTCTGTTTCCGAGACGGGTGTGCTAGCCTGCGAGAAATCCCTCTGCAGCATTCTTACGAGCTCTTTGTGGATGCCGTCAAGGATCTCCTGGGCTGATTCAATCTTGCTGGTTGAGTATCGCGCGGCTACTGGTCCATGCAGAATGCAAACTCGCCCAGCGTCTTGTTCAACAACTGCGTCAATATCTTCGGACTGCCAGAGCGAGTCTTTCTTGAACCAGTACTCGAAATCTTCATCCAGACGAGGCACATAAGGGACTGGCTTCTGTCCCCTGCTCTTGCATCTTGCATAGAACCACGCCTCATCCTCAGGATGAATAAGCTCAGAGAGTCTTTCAAGATGTTTGGCCTTGAATTCAGATAGGAAGAGCAAGGGAGTGTTGGCTACTAAGTCGTTGATCCGACTCGTGTCCATGTCGTCAATTAGTCTCGCTGCAATGCGATGGACAAAATCAGTCACAATGGCGATGTAGGACTGGTCGATCCACCTTTCCTGATGCTTGACAAACAGGAGCGACACCAATCTCTCCAGCACTTCAGCGTATGACATGCAAGCGACGTCTACAAGTTGTCCGGAGGATAGCTGCCCAAACCACGGCTTCGCGAAATCCTCATTAAGCCGTTGCATGAGCTCTGGCTTTCGCTTGAGAAGTGCAGCAGTCTGCTTTTCCTTAGGTAGACTGAAGATAGTCTTATCAAGCTCAGCCCAGAGCAAGACTCCACGCGTTGCGATCTTGTGGATTGGCTGACCCATCTCCGATTGCACACTGACAACGCCTCCGGCAGCTCCTTGGTATGTCTTTTCCCAGTCTTGGTCTTGGACACCTGTCGCATTTGCGATCAGCTTGCGGACATTTTCAGAAGTGTGTGCTTCTTTTGCCATCATCATGCGGCTTCCGAGAAGGATGCCGTCAAATGGCATTGCAGGACGCCCGTGCTCTATGGACCAGGCTCCTGAGAGATACGGATAGGCACTGGTGGCATCTCCAAGACCACTTCCTGCTACCAGAACGATGTTCTCGCACCTCCTTATCGAGGAATAAGTGGCCAAAATAGGTGCATGGAAGTCTTCGTAGGAGTGATGGCCGCCACCTCTGCCTCCTGTCCATTGAAGGATGATCGGAAACGTGGGATTCGCCTTAGCTATGGCAATGACCTGTTGGATACCTCCATGTGAGCCGGGTTTGAAAGAGATGTGTTTGAGGCCGAGTGTGGCGATGTATTCCTTGGCCACATCGGGCGAAGGCACACCCGCGCCGATGGTGAGACCTTCGATAGGAACACCTTCGCGGATCAACCTTTGTATCATCGGAATTTGCCATGATATGGCTCGCGGGTTGACATATATCAGATTGCAAGAAACGGCTCTTCCTGGTGGCACTTGCGCTACAATATCACGAATAGCTTCACTCATGGTCTTTGGGTCGATGTAGCCTCCGCCGGCAAGCTCAACATGATATCCAGCGTTCATAATTGTTGCAACAAAGTCTGTATGAACGGTCGTGGGAGTCATGCCACCTGTTATAATAGGCGGTACGCCTAGAAGTCGGCTCAGTTTGGTGTCCAGGTAGGTCTCGCCGGACGCAGATGTCACCAGGCGGGGTTGGAACTGGTCGTACCACGAGAGTGGGTTCAACACATTGAACCTCAAGCTCGCCGCAAACAGTTCAGAGCTTGATCCCATGTTATGCTTAGGCTTGAAGTTGTTGCCAGCAAAGATGATGCGGCTCCCCATGCCCTCGACACTTTTGAGCATCAGATCTGCCAAGTCTGGAGTTCCAAAAGCAATGACGTGAGTGCAGTTCAATCTTTGAACAGTTTTGGGCCAGTGCACTACTTCGCAAGTTATGGCACTGATCAGAACATCTAATATAGACTGCTCGTTGTTGTCCTGCAAGTTCTCGCCGGTCTTTGTATGTAAGACGGGGACTCGAAGTTGAGTGCTGGAGAATGTCCTGGCTGTGAAGCGCTGTTTTGTACTTTGAGCAGCCAATCTTAGATGAGGTGTGTGGAAAGGCGCCGTGACTGGGAGAAATTGAGTCTGGACAGATGGCTTTCGCTGACTGAAAGGCAGTCGTGTTTGATCAGCTTCAGGATCACCAAAATGCTTTTGTAAGGAGGTTTCAAAGTGTCGAAGTGATTTTGATGAGCTGGCCACAACATGGCTGTCTTGCCCATTGATCAATGCGAGGTACACATGGTGGTTCTCAGGTGTGCGCTCGTTGGCTTGAGCTATTATCTGGTGCAAAGATGCTTCGGAGAGTCCTCTGACACTCAGAAGATGCGACGAAGCATGTCTGCCATCAATCAAATGATTTTGGGCGTCATGTCCGCGATCAAATGCTCGTCGAGCTGCCCGATGACTATCATAGCCAATCCAGAACAAGAGCTCGACGATCAGTTGAGCCATTGTCAAAAACTCCGACCATGAAGTTGCACTTGCGATACCGGCAGCAATCGCCAAACCTTGGGAGTGGCCGGTCAAAGACTGAAGTCGCGACGTGAACTCTCCTGGATTTTGTCCAGAGGATTTGCAGACAACACAGAACTGTGCAAGACCCAGTAATCCGACCAAGGGAAAGCTGAGCGGTGCCTCAAGCAATTTGTCCTCAGAGGGAGCTGTAGAGAGATCGCCCATCCAGGCGTGAAGGTCAAATACGAATCCAGCATAGTATTCTCGAGCCTCCACTGAAGAAGACAGGCGTATCAGCACCGGTTTGACTGCATCCAGTAGCTCGGTGAGGTAGGGTCTATGCATGTGGAAAAGCTTTGTTAATTCTTCCAGGATCAAGCTGTTGGAGGTGCCCTGTCCACTAAAAATTGCACATAGCCTAGCTGTGCCATAATCTACAGCACTCATTAGAGCGCTTGGCTCTTGTGTTGATTGCATGTTTGCACAGGACTGCCGTTCTGTCGTTGCGTCCATGCTGAACCTGTCACTCTTGCTAGAATGTCCAGAGACCATAGGTATGGTATTGAAATTGAACGAAGATGATAAACTGGAAGCGAGAATCACATGAGTGACAGCGTGTATGGTATGAGGAAATGGAATGGGTAACAACTACATCAATCGTCTGGCTGGCGAACCCAAGCATGAAATATCATTCTCGCGAGTAGTTGGCTTCTCAATACGAGCATGTGTCGAGAACAAATCACAGCGAAGTTTATTTCGCGGGCGATATGTTCGCCGAAGATGGACGGCCGACAACGTAACAAGGTGTGTGAGATGATTACATTGCTGCAGATCGAACCACCCTCGTGTTGACCGTGAGGTAAATCACCCGAAAATTCTCCGGTTCTTCTGAACGACAAATTGTGGTCGGCGAATAAATTGTACTATGAGGATTCAGTCTTACTATTCAGCGATGGCGGGAATTTATGATGGGAAGGATTGAGCTTATGTATTGACGGTATGCGACTGGGAATGCGCCGGAATCGTGCCCCGAGAGCCGCAACTAGCATTTCTCCATGCTTGGGTTTTGTGTCTACACCCAAGCATGATATAATAGTGCAGCGCTGTTTCTGGCAATCGTATCCTCCAGATAACCTGCAGAACGCAAAGAAACGATATGGAGACTCAGATCAGCCCACGCGAGCACACTCCTGCCAACGAACAAGAGCTTGCGTTAACACTGCTTGTGGAACTTCTGGCGTACGTGGACGGTAAAGTGGTTACTCGGCTTGAGACTAATTACTCCCAGGTACCAATTTGCTAGTCCAGTGCGATGGTGAGATCATGTTGTTGTCGGCCTCTACACACTGCTTACTCTTGCCATGTAGGATAGAGACACAAAACGAATTTCTGCGAAACCAGAACTCAGACCAAAGATACATAGAAATTGGACCTGCAAATGTTCTCACATCCATGGGGAAGAAGACGGCAGTGCGAAAATACGGATCTGCTGATGCCTGGTGGGCAAAACGAGACTTCATCTCTTATGCAAATGATCGCAAGCGAATTAACTTCGAATACGAACCAAAGGAGCATCTCAAAATTCCGAATGGACGAGAAGCCAAGAGCTCTGGGGACGATACCGGTCTCAAGAAGCTAGCCGTACAAAGTCCAGCTGTCCAGACCCAAGCACCAGCACAACCGCCTCAACAACCAGAAGCTGCGAGTGTACCAGTCAATGACATCCCGCTTACGGCAACGGTAATACTTGTTGCTCTTGTTGCACAGAAGTTGAAACGAGCTTTCGATAACGTCCCGACTCAAAAGTCTATCCGAGTTCTGTCCGGCGGTATGATCTAGACATCGCTGAGATTGCACCCGGTCCATGTGACTGATTTCTCTGTAGGAAAGTCAACACTTCAGAATGAACTCATTGGTGACCTAGACGTCGAGTTCGGCGACTTGCCTGACGGCTCGGAGGATCTGACGCTGGAAGCTTTGGGATCACATCTCGAGGGCAACTTCCAAGGCAAGCATGGAAAGATTATGAGTGCTCAGCTCGCAAGGTTGATCTCTAGCCGAATGCCAGCCGGCTTCAATCAGACAGCCATGAGTGACCATATACAGGCTCATTGGCGGATAGGCTCTCAACAACAGATGACTGTCCTCTGCTACGCCACGACAATGGAGCCCGCAACTAGGATTCCGGACGTTGAAAGTGCCAAAGGATTCCTTGACTCGGTGGTACAGCGTTACAGTGCATATGCAGGACTCGCACTGCCACCACTCACCGGCTCATCTGGATCTCTGTCACATCAAGCTGGATCCACTGGAGTGTCGGCTGAAGCCATGAGTGAGCATAACAAAGCTCAACGAGAGTATATGATGAGGCAGTTCGACCTTCTCGCAAGCTCACTTCAGATTGATTCACACCAAGGCCACGCAGCAATGGACAAGCTCAAAGGTTTGGAGCAGGCTTCTCGAGATCGGTTAGATCAATGGGATGCGGAATTTGACGAGACCTTCTTCAAGGGCATCCAACCAATCTTCGATCCTGCAAAAGGTCGCATATACGACTCAGCATGGAACTGGCTTCGAGAAGACTTGATTCGGCTAGTAAATGATGTCAAGTGTGGCTTGTCACAAGTCGACTCCCCCGTCACCACCAAGAGGCTTGCTAGGATTCTGACGAATTGGGATGCGTCGTATGCAACTCTACTCCAAGGCCTGTTCGACGCACATGTACAGGACTTCGAATTTGGGCCTGGCCAAAGCCCAACATTTGTCCATGATGTTGCGCCCAAAGCACCTTCCACAACTATTTCTCCAGAGGGCTTCGTTGAATATTTTGAGGAACCAAGAAGCGAGACCACTTACACGAGGTTCATCGAGCAAGTCAGATCAGATGACCGACCTCCGCCGCTAAACCTTCGCTTCCGTGAACAGGACCAATGGAAGTATGATCCAGCACTGACGAGCAAGTATCTGGAGTGTCTCAGCTTGGCAACAAGTACGGGAATCAGATTTTCAGGAAAGCGCGTGCTAGTCACTGGCTGTGGTCAAGGCTCGATTGGCGCCGAGATCGTGAAAGGCTTATTGACGGGTGGCGCCGAAGTCATAGCCACCACCAGCCGCACGGTCTCCTCGACTTCAGCCTTCTTCCAGCAGATATATCGTGATCATGGAGCTAAAGGATCCAGCTTGACAGTGTTGCCGTTCAACCAGGCAAGCAAGAAAGACTGCGAAGCACTGATCAACAAGATATATGAGCCTGAGTCCAAGTTCGGTGGCGATCTCGACTACA
Source organism: Aureobasidium sp. P6 (assembly GCA_003992365.1). NCBI lineage: Eukaryota > Fungi > Ascomycota > Dothideomycetes > Dothideales > Saccotheciaceae > Aureobasidium > Aureobasidium sp. P6. The sequence goes on from RZIQ01000018.1 coordinate 45,109, forward strand.
TTGTTCCGTTTGCTGCCATACCCGATTCGGGTGATGTCAGAAGTCTTGATGGCAAGTCGGAACTTGCTCACAGAGCTATGCTGGTCAATCTTTTGCGCATGATTGGCCGCGTATCAGAAGTGAAAGAAGCTCAAGGTTCAGACACCAGACCAACAATGGTTGTCCTGCCTTTGTCACCTAATCACGGCATCTTTGGTGGTGACGGTCTGTACTCTGAGTCGAAATTGGGTCTCGAGACCTTGTTCCATCGCTTCCGCTCGGAGAACTGGTCACAGTATGTCACAGTGTGCGGAGCGGTCATCGGCTGGACGAGAGGAACGGGCTTGATGAGTGCGAACAATATTGTGGCAGCCGAGGTGGAGTCTCGGGGAGCCTTGACGTTCTCACAGTCTGAGATGGCTCTCAACATATTAGCACTCATGACTACGGAGATATCACGCATCTGCGAAGACACTCCCGTGTATGCGGATCTCAACGGTGGCCTACAGTACATTGATGACCTCAAGCAGTGCATCGCGCTTGCTCGTTCTCGAATTTCTGAAGAGGCTTCAATCCGTAAAGCCATAGCTGACGAGCGAGAGGCCCAACATCAAGTCCTTAGAGGAGTCAAGTCGGTAAAACAAGATCCTAAACCAGAAAAGCGAGCACGCTTCGGACTCGATCTTCCCACACTTTCCGACTACGAGACCATGACACAAAACACTCAACATCTGGAGGGTATGGTGGATTTGTCCCGCGTTGTCGTCGTCGTGGGCTTTTCTGAGCTCGGTCCATGGGGTAACTCCCGAACGCGATGGGAGATGGAATGTGACGGCGAATTTTCCATGCAGGGATACATCGAGATGGCTTGGATCATGTCTCTGATTGAGTACAAGAACGGCGACATTAAGGGCAAGTCATACGTGGGCTGGGTCGACTCATCCACCAAAGAACCCATCTGCGACGACGAGATCAAGCAAAAGTACGGCAGTCAGATCAAATTGCACGCTGGCATTCGGTTTGTTGAAGGCGAAGCACTTGGCGGCTACGATCCCCACAAGAAAGAATACATGCATGAGGTTGCTGTTGAGCAAGACCTACCGCCTTTCGAAGCGTCCAAGGAGACTGCCCAAGCTTTCCAGCTACGCCATGGGAACAAAGTCAGTATCGAGGCCATAGAAGGCTCAGATCAGTACAAAGTGCGGGTCAAGAAAGGCGCCCATCTCCTGATCCCTAAATCCATTCCTTTCGACAGATTCGTTGCCGGTCAGTTACCCAAAGGTTGGGATCCGGCGAGATATGGTATACCGGAGGACATCATTTCCCAAGTGGATCCGATCACACTTTACGCTCTATGCTGCGTGGCAGAAGCCTTTCATACCGCTGGTATTCAGGATGCTTATGAGGTGTTCGAATATATGCACGTCTCGGAAGTCGCAAACTGCCTAGGTACTGGAGCCGGCGCGCTGAATGCGATGCGCGGCGTGTATCAAAGCAGATATCTGGATCGCCCGGTACAGAGCGACATTCTGCAAGAATCCTTCCTCAACACCATGGGTGCCTGGATCAACATGCTTCTTCTGGGATCGACAGGACCAATCAAGTCACCGGTGGGAGCCTGTGCGACCGCCGTGGAGTCTTTAGACAGTGGTTGCGATGCCATATTGACTGGCAAAGCAAAGATGGCCATTGTCGGCGGCAGCGATGACTTCCAGGAGGAAATGTCATACGAATTCGCAAAGATGAAGGCAACTTGTAGCACCTCGGCTGAGCTTGAGAAAGGAAGACTGCCAAGCGAGATGTCCCGTCCCTGTTCGACTAGTCGCAGCGGCTTTGTCGAATCGGCTGGATGCGGCGTACAAATCATCATGACTGCCGAGAAGGCTTTGGAAATGGGCCTTCCAATCCATGGTATCGTGGCCATGACACAATTGGCCAGCGACAAGATTGGCCGCTCAGTACCAGCTCCAGGACAAGGGATTTTGACTGCTGCCAGGGAAGATATTGCAGTAGTAGATTCGCCATTGCTAGCATTCGAGTATCGCAGGCATCATTTTGAACGCGAGATGCGTGTTCTTGCAGGATGGTCTGGATCGGACGGCCAGCAAAGATCTAGGACTCAGATGTTGCAGCGTATATGGGCCAATGACTTGCGTGAACAGGAACCAGGAATGTCTCCTATGCGATCGGCTTTGAGTACATGGGGTCTCACAGTGGACGATATCCAAGTAGCATCTCTGCACGGCACATCCACCAAAGCCAACGACATAAACGAGACAGAGGTGGTCAACCAACAGATGGAACATCTCGGGAGATCCCCCGCTAGTCCTCTTCTAGTTGTCTGCCAGAAGAGTCTGACCGGACATCCAAAAGGTGCAGCAGGAGCATGGCAGTTGAATGGCTGCATGCAAATGCTTCGCACAGGTATCGTGCCGGGCAACAAGAATGCCGACAACATCGAAGAGAAGCTCGAACAGCGCAAGCATCTCGTGTTCCCCGGTCGGTCGTTGAAGACTCCTTCGATCAGCGCGACCATGCTTACATCATTTGGATTTGGCCAGAAAGGAGGCATCGTCGTCATGGTCCATCCAAAATACCTCTTTGCTGCGATTTCGCAAGGAGCATTCGAGTCGTACAGGGCACATGCCGACAAACGTCGGAGAGGTGCTAGCCAGACATACATTCGAGCAATGATGGAGAACAGGATTGTTCGCGTCAAAGAAAGATCTTCCTGGGCGGGAAAGGATGAGAAACAAGTCTTCCTCGATGCATCCTCTCGCTATCGGGATAAGAACCCTAGCCGAAAGAGTCCATGTGCGGTCAACATCCCGGCAGAATCTAGCATCAGGGGTTTCGGCAAGCAGGATCTCACAAGCATCAATGAGCTCGAGACCATGATTGCTTCCATGTCTGCAGATGTTGTGCATGGCCAAAATAACGCAACGGTCGGCATTGATGTCGAAGATCTCTCGAGCATCAACATTGACAACCAGGTATTCTTGGAGCGCAACTTCACAGCAGCCGAGCGAGCATATTGCGATAGTTCACCCGACCGACGAGCCTCATATGCTGGGAAGTGGGCTGCGAAAGAGGCTGTATTCAAAAGCTTGCAGGTGCCGTCCAGAGGAGCAGGGGCAAGTATGATTGAGATAGAAATTGTTAACTGTGACGATGGCCATCCAGAAGTCAAGGTGAGCTATACTCTTGGTTGAAGATGAGATCTACGCTAACTTCAATCAAAGGCTTGGGGAAAGGCCAAAGAAGCCATGATTGCTCGTAGTGTCATGCGCTTCGAGATCAGCATTGCGCATACCATATCCACAGCCATCGCGATAGCGACCGCAACCAAGGTGTAGATGAATTTGCGAATTGCTAGCTGATCCTCGACAAAGCGCATTTAGTGGTAAAGAGATAGACAAAGATTCCAGTAAATGTCACGAATAATGAAATGGCAAGATTTTCCAAGACGACAGGCTTGAGTGGGCTCCAAATTTTTGCCGAGGCTGCACGGCTCTCTGAAAAGTCAAAACCAATCTATACCAAACTTCTCACAACGATCAACAGATGCCCCTCTTGTCGGACGAGCGCAATGATTTTGCGCAGCTGACATCGAAGGTCAAGTCTTGTCAATCTCTCCCAAGCCTGGCCCTTTGATTATGATTATCATAACCTTGATAAGATTTTCGACCTTGCATCCGAAAACATAAGTAGAGGCACGGCGTCTGCCAGGCTTCCCTATCTGATGCGACTGACTTTTTTTACCTAATTGCTTACCTCTAAGATGCATTGTACAGAAACAATTTGGTCATTGATGACATATTCCACTCTCGTATCTGCTTTTGTGACACCTCGAACTTCACTGCCTGGGACATTAGCCTGTACCCAGCTCATCCAGTCGCTTGGTGTTGCCAAAGTGCAAGCCCCGCTGAGCATCTCTTACCTTGCCTCGCAAGCAGACTATTGGAACGCGGTCCAAAGTTTGTATGGTCCCTCATGCGTGGTTTACCCGAAATCAGCACAAGATGTATCAACGACACTGAAAACCATCAAGGCCGCCGGATCACGATTCGCGATCAAAGCCGGTGGTCATAATCCAAACACTTTCTTCTCTTCTGTTGATGATGGAGTGTTGATCGACTTGAACTCGATGACCGAAAAGTCCTACGACTCGTCCACCACTTTAGGATCCTACCAACCAGGAGGTGTGTTTGGCGATTTATACAGCTATTTCCACCAGTACGGCAGAACAGTCGTTGGGGCACGTCTGGCGGGCGTCGGCACTGGTCTTGCTCTGGGGGGCGGTTTGAGTTATCTCTCAGGACAATACGGTCTAGCTTGTGACTCGTTTCGCGAGCTTGAGGTCGTTCTGCCTAATGGCGACATCGTAACGGCTTCACCTACAGAGAATGAGGATCTCTTCTTTGCAGATCGGGGCGGTGGTGGCAATGCATACGGTGTCGTTACGAAGTACACAGTGCAGACACGGCCTTCTGGTACATTCTACGCCGGCAATCTCATCTATCTCTTCAACCAGACCGGAGATGTCTTGGAAGCGATCCATAACTTTATGAAGTACAACACCGACCCAAAGGCGGCTATCATCGGTACCTACGAAAAGCTCTTCACACCTGCGGTCGGCGATCTTGATCTCGATGAAGCAGCCATTTTGTTCTTGGTATACGATGGGCCGGATCCTGGAGATGCATTCGCAAACTTCACTTCAATGCCTCACCTTCTCAACACTCTAGGACCAAAGACCTACCCGGAAGTTGTGAATATGCCCATTCCTCTGGCGACTGAGCTCAGTCGAGGTGAAAATATCTTTCGAGTCCAGGTTCATCGTCTTGATGATGACTCGTACCGCAGAGCTTTCGAAACCTGGGAGAATTGGTGCGAGGCAAACAAAGGCTCATACGTTCTCTCTTCGCTTGACTTCCAACCGGTGCCGAAGAGTCTGACAGATGCATCCAACTCTCAAAACGGTGGGAATGCCATGCAGATGCCTGATGGACCATGGTTCTGGCTCAACTTCTTGCTTTCAACTCCTCCGGGTATCACAAAGACTGCTTACGATCAGATCCAGCAGAGCTTCAGGGACATGGTAAATTCAGTTCCCAGCGCTGAAGGGTTGCCGTTGTTTATCAATGATGCGAGTTTTGATCAGCATCCTTTGCAGACGTTCAGCACGTACTCTCGTTTGCAAGACATCAAGCGAAAATACGATCCCGATGGCTTCTTTGAGAATTATACGGGTGGGTGGTCATTTTCTTGAAGATGTGCTGTGCTGAATAAGTAAAGCATGGAAGCACTCAACAAAGGTCCAAAGGGAAAACCGTAGCTGAGTGTGTGAAGCGCCTCGCTCAGTCTACATCATGTCAAATGTCGTCATTTGTTACATCTCTCTAATCTCCTGATTGTCGCACATGTTAGATCTAAATTGTCATTCTGGCCTACTTGATCAGAACTGAAGAACTTCTCATACTCGGTATAGGCTACTAGGGTTGCAATATCGCTTTCGCTAACTTGTGCGCTCCATATACAGCCATCGCACTGGATTGTAAATGCTCTTAATCCCGGCAGTGATGTCGCTCCGCTTGTTACGTACATGACAGTTGGGCTAAGGCAAGACCTCAATTTGTGTAGTGTTTGCAGTCTTGCCATCCTCCAGTACCATCTCCTGTGAAGGAAGAGGAACAATGTAGGCTGGAACGTTTTAGCATACGTATGATTGATGTCATCAACGAGTCTCTTCAAAGACTTACTCTTGAATTGCTTGACAGGAACATGTTCTTGGAACATGAATTCAATTTCTTCCAAAGAACGGCCAGATGTCTCTGGCAAGAAGAAGTAAACCCAGACGACAGCAAAGATGGTGAGGCAGCCGTAAAGAAATCCAATCCTGGCGCCCAGATTTGCTCCGTCTGCGTTGAAGAGATACGGGAAGGTGAAACTGACAAGCCAATTGAAGAACCAGTTGGATCCGGTAGAAAGCGACATCAGCTTGCCTCTGTTTATGCCAGTGGAGATTTCGGATGTGACAACCCAGACCGTCGGGCCCCATCCGAGGTTGAACACGATCAGAAATAGGTAGACCATGGCTACGATCACCTGTTCCAAAGACTTTGCCTTGTGGGTAACAAGACCACACGCTCCCATGATGATGAGTACAGCTGCAGTGAGAAGTCCAGAAGCCAGCAAGATAGGCCGTCTGCCGTATCTCTCAATGGAGTACTGGCTAATCCAAACGGCTGGCATGGCGACGAGGTATAGACCAAGCTGAATGAGGAACGGATTCTCGATTCCGACGGCGAAGAAGAAGACGATACCGTAACCAGTGACAAAATTGATACCTGTCGCTTGCTGAAGTGCTATACTCTGAGTCAGTCTTCTATTGTCGGATATTCTGGCTTGTTCTAATACCTTGCAGCGAGAAGCCAAGCCATGCTTTGCGTCCCTCGGGGGACCATTTGAACAAGTCGATCCACGAAGACCTCTTGCCTCTGTCGCTCTCAAGAGTTGTCTGCTCAAGGTCAAGCATCTCAAGATCAACCCTTTCCTGACGACCACCATGAAGGCGGATCAAAGCTGTTCTTGCTTCTTGTGATCTTCCTTTGTTGACAAGCCATCTCGGTGATTCAGGAATCCAGAATAAGAGGCCGGGTACGAGGACAACGGGAAAGGCGAATTGTACTGCAATGGGAATTCTAAACGATCCAGTATCAGTGCGATCCTTGGTGCAGTAATCGACAATAACACCAAGCAACAGGCCAAGTCCGATGCAGTATTGGTACATGGAGACCAATGCTCCACGGAAGCGTGCTGGCGCGCAGTCGGCAACGTATGTGGGCACTACACAAGAGATGAGGCCAACAGCATATCCTACCGATGGTTAGTCTTGAGCCATAGTGAACGTTGACTGAGTGTGCCTAGATGACCTACCGAGGACCAGACGTCCAACGATCAGGGAAGCAATATGTGTCGACGCCACCTGGATGATGGTACCAACGACCACAGTTCCGCTTGAGACAAAAAGACTGCCGCGTCTTCCAAGCTTATCGATGAGGTAATAAGAAGTGACAGCACCAACGAATTCTCCTGCATTGATGATGCTGCTCGTCAAAGACTGATCAGCGGCCGACATGAAGTAAAGCTTCTTGGTAGGGTTGTAGGTGCCATAAATCTTCAAGAATGGCTGCATGGCCAGTATTCCTGTATAGCTCGTAAGTAAAGTAGTGTCTCTGAAGCATGCTTCAATGCGTACCAGAGTAGTAGGAAGAATCATAACCAAATTGGAATGCCGCGAGCGCTGTTCATCCATGATCAGCTGAAGCATCAGACAGACAGCACCATACGTACTGATGAAGGTGCATATCGCTATGGCACTCCGACATTCCGCAAGCTCAGACCAGATTCCTGCAGCCATGATAGTTTGTTGCAATTGAGGGGAGTCGAGGATGCAGCAGGGAGATGGTCCCAGGAAGTTCGAGGAAATCACGATGATTAATATATCTAATGGTATGTTTTTGAGCTGGCTGGCCCTGTTCGAAAAAGCACTCTCGCTCAATACGTGCCAAATAATGGTTCTTCAGCTACCGTCTCGAGGGACAACACACTATGCCTATTCCAGTAGGCATATCCAAAGTCTCGACACGTTCCAGGGAACAACGTGATGAACCACAAGCAAAGAAGCTTTACTTTCTCCAACAACTGCCAGAGATTATGTTGTGAAGTCAGGCGGAAGGCTAAGTATAGTCTAGCGTCGACATAAAATTGGCGGTCTCCTTGACTGAATAAGAGTTAGTATCCAAGGCCTAGTGACAGCCCTGGTGGTTAGGTATGGAGGACAAGATTTCGGCACTCCATTTACGCGATTACGGCAATTTTTGCAGTGTTACAGGACGAGAAGGCGTGGGGGTCAGATGAGGGGAAATTAGAGAAAGGCATGTTCCTCGCTAGAGACTGCAACAGTCTTCTTTAGCCAACCCTACCCGTCGCATATGGACTTTTGTGACATGGCAGCAATATGTTCAAGTGATATGCGGGGCGATCGTGGGGATGGTGGAGACTAAACTCTAATTGTGTGGTACTCCATCAACAAACGTCCGGCACTGCTATACCATTGATTTCGGCATTCTTCCAATCACGTATCTGTCCAGCTCTAGGCGTAAATCACGCATCTGGGCAGATTCTTCTCGCCAGAACTGTCAAAGGTCCCGCTTCCACACGTACCATCTGGCACATTGGCGTTTTCTAGCAGCCGTTCGACCAAAGCCGCCAAGACTCTCGAATATCCCCCGAAGAAAAGGTCTCATGATTCTAGCATTCTGTAGTGTTCGATTATTCAAATTCAGGGACTGCCGGCCCCAATTCGTCTCTAGTTTTCTGTTCCTTGTTTGTTTCTCTCTGGGTTGAATTCCGCTCGAAAATGTCTATCAGTGACGAGACACCGAACTTCAACCCTGATAGAACAGTCGCTGTTGAGATACCTACAGCAACAACGCCCTCACGAACGCAAGTCGTTCTTGGCCAGCGGTCAGAAAGCAGTGGTCTTGAGGAGTTCAGAGGTATTCCCTATGGCCTCGTAAAAGCAAGATGGGAGCACTCCTTTGTGAGGGATAGCTTGCCATCAGATGTATTTGACGCTCGGAAAAATGGGTAATCGAAGCTTACAACCTAGGAAAACACGATATCTGCTGACAGTTATCACAGACCACGATGCCCTCAACCCACTGAACCAAACAACACAGCTACTTTCCAAGCACATCTTGGCTTCCCTACAGATGTTGAGGAGTCAGAGTTCGATTGTCTGAACCTCTTTATTGTGCGGCCACAGCCTGCTTTAGTGGGCAATGTGCCTTTGCCAGTCTACTTCTACATACATGGTGGAGGCTACGGGTTTGGGGCTGGCACTGATCCAATGTGGAGTAAGTTTACGAACCCGTGAGCAAGCACCATCTCTTCTCAATCGGGTCCTTTTTGTTTGCCCCTTCTACCCAAGTATCGAACCTGAATCTGCAGCAAGACTGACAATGAACAGATCCAACGGCACTGGTAGCACAGTCGCTTGCAATCGGAAAGCCCATCATCGCGGTCAATATCGACTACCGCCTCAACATCTTTGGTTTCGGCTGCTCTGACGACATCATCACAGCCCAAGATCCAACCACGCCCATCAGAGGTGGCAACTTTGGCCTGGGCGATCAACGACGAGCGCTAGAATGGGTAGTCGCAAACATTGGCCATTTCGGCGGCGACAAGACACGAATCACCATAGGTGGGCAGAGTGCAGGTGGAAGCTCAGCCCACGCACATGTATTGGATGCAAAGTCGAATTGTGCAAAGTCAGGGCCACTTTTCAGAAGGGCCATAATACAGAGTGGGGCTGTTGGCACTCTTGGGCCGATTGCACTGTCCAAAGCTGATGCCAATTTTGGACTTTTGCGGGACGAGTATCCAGGTCTACATATCTTGGCTTTAAGGGATGTTCCCGCTGACGAGTTGATTGAGAAGACCAAGAAACTGGGGTGGTGGGTGTTCCCACTGGTTGACGATGGCATGACCATCAAGCCTGCAAACGTGGGTAGATGGCTCGTGTCACTTGGTGACGGTCATGCTGTGTCCGATGGAAAATCTACCAAGGGTACCAGAGAACCACTTCGAGTCATGCTGGGGGATACCGACGTGGAGGTGAGTTGCGGTCGACACACGAAATTACGACCCCTCAGTCAAGCTGACCATGATCTTTTAGGCAAGTATCTGGCACGGCGACGTTCGGAATATCAAGGACTACACCCAACTTGAAGCACTCATCAGACCGAATGTTCCTGGAAACGTTTGGAAAGAATTGGCAAAGCTGTACCAATTCGACGCAAGCAAACCGCTTCCACGACTCCACGAAAGTCTGACTCGATTGCTGACAGACGTTGAATTTGGCAATCCCGTGCATCTTGCCACAATGGAGCTTTCCTCGACGAACACACCAGTCCAAGCAGACGTATTCCCAACATCCACCCGGTCCTACCGCTGTCGATTCGGTAACCCATGGCCCGGACCAAATTTCGATCTAGCACATCACTGTGTCGACTTGATCTACATCTTCAATTGTTTTGCCAAAGACATTGCCAAGGCAGACAAACTTGCAGCCACCCAGGAAACCAGACACCAGGATTTGGTTCGCTTGATGCAAACGGACTGGCTGTCTTTTATTTATGATGACGGACCTACGTTGATCGAGGAAGGGAAGGTTCTGGTGTATGGAAAGGACTTTTCTGCTACTGTTGTAGATAGCAGGGATGATGAAGAGGTGCAGGCGAGACTTGCAAGGTTTGAATTGATTAACAAGCATCGAGATGCCATCTCAAAAGCTTGCCGTCTAGTCACTGGTGTGGATGTAGTATAGAGATTTAGAGGTATTGATGGATGCTACCAGCCCCGATACGAATGACCTGTGTTGCTAAGGCAAAGCTCATGAGCTCCCTGGAAACACTTTTGTGACAACAAACTGTAAGCTCAAAGCGCAGATTTGTCAGGTCTGATGTGAATCAACTTCATGATAAGCAAGTTACGCGGTGTTGATCATTAGATACTTCTTATATCGATCTCTGTCTCTTGGTTCACTACTCGGCTTGATAGACTCTGCTCTGTTGGTCAACGCATTCTACAAGCTCAAAAGAATACATGAACCCAGTGACGCTCACCGGCCAGGTCTGCGACGAATCTGGCAGCTGCTTCCTGCTTTGTGACTACTTGGATCTCCATGCTAACCCATTTTCTTTCACTTCAGCAACACTAGTACCAACAATCATACAACCATAGAAATGGAGCATTGCATCCTTTATATACATGATGCTTATTTTGGAGATTTGAGCCAAAGCCTTTTTGCACGAATCTTGCATTTCCACAAGTAAGATCTAAACTTTGAAAGTAGCAACCCACACGTCCATAGACCTGACACCTTCCCTACTTCCCTGCACGCCATCCAGACTCGCCTCGCACGCATCCCGCAGTGCCAGAACCGCCGCTCGCTCTCTCTCATCACTGACGTATTGATCGACCTGTTTCCCAAACGCGGGCGAAAGACAGGCAGAAACTTCCCACCGCCCGTCGTCCAATTGCTCGTCGCATTGGATGCGATCTTGACTCTCTAACTGCCAACCAGCAGCAAGGGCCAGCTCGGTGATGCGCTTTGGTGCGAGCACCGTGCGAATGTTGGAGACGGTTTCCAACTTGTGGGATTCTAGCGCCGCGGTCGCGAGTGCGGCCAGGACGTGAGGCTGGGCAGAGAGGGATGTGGCTGTCAAGGACCATTCGGCGAGGTGGAGACGCTTGCTGTGCTGTTTCATGGCACGGAACGTGTCAAGCACGAGAGACGGGGAGGCGAAGTACCACAGACTGTGGGCGAATACTGCCGCATCAAAGGCCTTAGCTCCACTGGCTGGCGGTACAGAGGTCACAGGGGCAGTGGGAAGAGTGGAAAAGTAGTCCAAAGGTGACTGCTGGACCCATGTTATCCTCGGACCCAGCGGGCCACGGGAAATGTGACTCTGGGCTTGGCCAAGAGTATAGGGAGCACCTATGGAAGCAGTCAGTCAGCTGTTTCTTTGTTCACAACACAGGGCAAGGACTGACCATAATCCAAGGCTCCTGGGTCGACAGCTACCACGCTTCCTTGGTCGCCGACTGCATGGGCAAGGACAGTGGTGCAGTCTCCTTGACCGCAGCCTAACTCTATGATTTTCGAACCGATTGGGATGTTCCAGTGCTGTAAAAGTGCCAGACGATGGGTTGTTTGTGATATTTGAACATGATTCTGAGTATGGTCGTGTAGTGATTCTTGGGCGATGGTGGCGGCGTCGACTTGAGTGGACATGTCGGTCGGATGGGTACAGAAGGCACATCAAGCTCTATAGGTAGTCAAGAGGTCGGTTTACCTGCGGCGAGGTCGTCTTCTGATGAGTTGGTGTGGAGGATGCTATCAACCAAGCGGACTAAGCCTTGTACACACGACGCTCGGACGTCTTTGGCGAGACTGGATTCATGCACGTCGCAAAAGGAGAGGCAGGCGGGTTAATTACAATATTTCCGCCTATGATACGGCTGCATATTGGCCTATCGCCTGCTAACGAACCTCGCAGACTTTCTGCATCGGCGCATTGTGCAGCCTTTTGAGACGAGGTGAACGCAGCGGGCGAAGCCTTTGTCAGGCTACACTGCTCTGACGATGCCCGACCATTGCCAAACAGATTCGTCGACCTGATCACGGGTGATTCTTCGGGACGATGCTGGTTCAAATCCATTTCCTGCCTGACCCCCATGGCAATACTCGTTGCACAGCAATTCGCCGAGTGACCTCTCTGATCAGATGCGATTCAAACAGAGACGGGAAAAAAAGAGGATACTCCAAGAGCAATCAAGATTTGAAAATTTTGACAAGGCGATGAATATCTGGGTCTAGACTGTGTCATGAAGCTTTTTTGCTTCTCCTGCTACCAGCCTTCTTCTCTTCGGGCTTCTTGGGCTCGGCCGAGTTCAGCTTCTCGTCGGCTTTTGCCTTTGCCCTTGCAGCAGCGCCTCTCTTCTCGGCTTCTTGAATCATGTTTTCGGAATACTCCCATAACTGTTTCTGCAGCTCTTCATCCAGCATGTCTCTCCGGACGGGGGCCATCTCGCGGCACTCTTTGATGAACCAACCACCGTTTCCTCGTCCCCACTGGGCTTCCATGGCGGCGTAGAGGAAGGACTGGGCGCCTTGTTCGGGGGACTTGAGGATGATGTACCAGATGGGGTAACAGATGAGGTAGAGCAAGAGGCCGGTCAGGGAGCCCCACGTGAGGTAGCGGCGCATGCCGGGAGTGCGTGTCTGGCCAGGATCGACGAGAATGACACGAGCGTTCATGGGGTTCTTGTCCGGGCGCGTGTAGGCCGAGAGGTGCTTCTGGAACGAGTGGGCAAACGTCATGAGGCCGAGTTTGGACGAGGCGTAGGCCGAGTAAGGGTCGAAGCGCTCGGCTCTTTCCTTCTTTCTGATGGTTGCTTCTTTGGAGCCAGTGACGGGCAGAGAGCCGCCGATGTAGGAGCTGCAGGTGGCCATGATGATGCGGACGTCGCGGTCGGGCGGCTGGGCGCGGATGGCGGGAGACAGGATGCTGAGAAGGTGGAAGTTTGCGAGGTAGTTGAGCGCCCAGTTGACCTCGACGTCGTCGGCCGTCTTTTCGATCTTTGCGCCTTTGGGCGTCATGGTGTTTGCGCAGAGGATGATCATGTCGAGGCGTCTGGGCGGGGCATTGTCGACCCATTTGGTAGCGAACTGGCGGATCGAGTGCAGCGAGGCGAGGTCGACTTGGGCGGCCGTGATGAGTTCGTTGGCCGAGCGCTCGCGCAGCTCTTCGATGTACTCGACCAGGAAAAAGTCGTCCAGGGCGTGCTGGGTGAGGAGGACGATCTGGGCTCCTCGTGTGGCCAAGTTGCGAGCCACTTCGGCTCCGATGCCTGACGTGCCTCCGGTGATCATGACTACCTTGCCATGCATCGTCCTTTCGCTGGTGTTTTTGGCCCCTTGAAACCACCTCCGGACCAGGTAGACGACCAGCACGACCGGTAGGAGCTTGAGCAGCACGGCCGCCTTGGGCACCGTGTCCAGGCCATCGAGGACTGCCTTTTGGATTAGCGGCACGGGCATCTTGGAAACGTCGACTTGTCGAGAAAGGTGCGTGTCCAAGGAAGGTGCGTGTCCAAGGAAGGTGCGTGTCCAAGGAAGGTGCGTGTCCAAGGAAGGTGCGTGTCCAAGGAAGGTGCGTGTCCGAGAAAGGTGCGTGTCCGAGGAAGGTGCGACTCGACGAACATTCAGCAAAGGAAAGAGCGACCTGAACGAGGGAAATTGGGCACATCTTAACGCCGCAATCTCCACCGCCATCTGCGCCTTCGGCCCGCGTCATCATCGTCCTTTTCGTCTTCGTTTGTCTCAAAACATGGCAGACGACCATGAGGAAGAATACTACACAGTGCCACTGAAAGACCAGCGCTACTTTGGTGCCGGCATCAACCGTCAACGCGTCAAGTTCGTTCCCTCGTCCGAGACTGCCACTCCAGCAACAACCACCACCGCCACCGACGCATCCACGCCTCCTGCACTCTCGGCCAGCGAGCGCTACCTCAACATCGTCCTCGCCAAATCCGCGTCCGAGCCGCCCGTGATACAGCAAACAGACGTCAAGACATGCGACGTCTGTAAAGCGCAATACAACGGAGACGACGCCGCACACTGCTCCACACTAGCCCACCAGATCGCTCTGCCGCACGCGCATCCCCCTTCGGCTGTCGACAGAAAGAGAAAAGGCCTATCCATTCTACAATCTTATGGCTGGGACCCCGACGAGAGACTCGGTCTCGGGGCGCAAAGAGAAGGCATCCTGCATCCCGTCAAGGCAAAGGAGAAGCGAGACACTGTCGGTCTGGGCGTCAATCTGCTAGACGAGGAGCCCACTCTGAAAAAGAAGAAAAGGACTGCAGACGCCCCCAAACCTGTCGAGAGGCTGGATGCTGGCAAGATGCGGAAACTGGCTCAAGCCGACAAGAAGAAGCACCAGACGCTGCAGAACTTGTTCTACGCCAACGACGACCTTGTCAAGTACCTCGGTGCTGGCTGAAACAGTACGCACACCATCACGAGACATGCCTTTTTCACGCCCTTTCTCGCTCAAGATGCACCTGCTCCCACGTGCCGAGCCATATCGAGAGCAATATCGATCCGCATGAACTGTCGGTCCGGTGACTTTTGCAGATGCACCAATCAAGGGCATATCCGACTCGGCATCTCTGTCTTGTCAAATCGGGACCCTTCGACCAACCAACCAACCCCACGTGTACTGTATTCTTCATACACCCATCCGTATAAGAATATGCAGTCACGTTCAACATGTACATCGATCAGCAACCATCGCTCCTCACTTCTACAGGCAGGTGACCTGTCCTTCATGCGCACTGGCTGGAACGGGCCGACAGATTCGCTTCTTTTTACGCTTACTACACAAGCCACGGCCGATACCACCCATTCGGCTTCACATACAATTCATGTAGTTACGATCTCCTCGACTGAACGTTCGGGAAACTATGCAGATGATAAATGATGTTGCAAGCCGTGAGGCAGAAGAGAGCTATATGAGACCAAGAAACAAGAGGGAAACAAAAAACTTCTACCCCAGAGACGACAAAGGTAGAGTTGAACCGCTTTTTCCGACCTCCGAAATCCATCTCCAAAAAATGCTTGCTGGAAAATGCTGATAAAAGAAGTTGAAAGAAAAGGGGGGTAGCATAGCAAACAGAAGACGAGAATAAAAAGGTAGCCGTGGGGACGCCTTGCTGATGGTGGGAATAATGGGTATCGTTGACGAAAGGAGAGAAAGTTGACCCAGAAGATTGATTACTCCTGACGCCGCCATGATGAAGCGAGTAGCCACGCGTTGATAACAAAAAGAAAAAAGCCTGCGCCGGGTTGCTGACACACAAGAAGCCGCTGTTGACTTGTACAGTGTTTTGTTGTCGAAATGCTGTTGCTGGTTTTGTTGATTTCTCGGTTTTCTTTGAATGTCGATGATGTAGTCGATAGGATGCTAGGGCAGATGTCGGGTGGTAGATAAAGTCAAAGTCGCCATGAGAAAACATGTCGAGTATGAGGTCAAGAAGCCGTTCGAGCCACAGGATGTTCATGGCGAAGAACGCAAAACATCCTCGCAATTGGCATCAAACCTCATGCCCCAAAGTCTGATACCAGTAATCAACCTCTCCGTCCTCTCCAGCTCGCGATCCCTTCCAAAGATGGTCTCGACAAACTCTCTGCCAGAATTGTTCCCCATGTACAATTTTTCAGATCCTCTGTCGCGTTTCGCCGTCTTCAACATGTGTTTTTCGCACACTTTCAACAACTTGTTGAACCTTTCCCAAATCCGCTCGCCGGACTCGAGAAAGTCGTCGATCAGTTCGCGGTCATCACGGTGGCGGATACGAGGCAGACATTCCTCGGCGCGTTTGATCTTGCCGGCTAGTTGGATGAGAGATAGCCACAGGTCGCCGGCCATTTCGGTGATTGGTCTGGATGGGCCGTGAAAGGCGACTGTCCAATCGTAGATCCATTTTCCGAGACTGTTGGCATCAAAGACACTGCCGAGGAGAAGGATGGGCTCTTCATTCGGGTCCCAATTCTTGAAGTTGAAGCCAGCCGGTATGCCAGCGTCTCTGGCGTCGCGATCCGTCGCTGTGGCACGCTTTGGTGGAGGTGTCTGTTGCTGGCGTGGTTTTGACTCGCCATGACATGTATTCTTGGGCGCTCCCGCTGAATAAGATTGGCTTCTTGTTCGCGGTTGCGGGTTGGGTCGAGGCTGACATGTGGATTGGCGGCGCTGGTAGTGGGTATATGCATCAGCCTCCGAGTACTGCGGTGGTGGTGTGTGTTTGCGCGGGTCGCGCTCGTATCTCGGCAGATCCTCTTCGTACAAGACATTCGAGTAGCCATAGCTGTCCGTGTAGACATATCTCGTCGACGTGCGTCTTGCGCCAGACCCCGTCTTTGCTGGTCGCGGATTGCGTGCGTTCGAACTTACATGTTCAGGCTTGCGCGCATACCCATAATGATCGTGCGCGTCGGCATAGTGATACGAGGTGGTTCTCGCAGACGGGTAAGAATAATCTTGGGTTGCTCGTCGCGTATGCGTGTACCCTGATGTCTTTGGCGCACTTGTCGTGTATACGTTGTATCGTGGTGAGTAATATCCATATCCTGGGGGTGGCGGAGTTGTGGATGAAGTGTGGTACTCGTAGCCCATGCTACAAGGTGGCGGTCCAGCGTAATGTGAATAATGTGTATACATGTCCAAGTGAAGAAAGATCAAGAAGATATAAGAGATGAGAGAATCGAAGAATGATCAATATGGTCGATGATCGCAGCCGAACGCTCTTCTTCTGCTGCTGCTGTTCTTGAACACGAACTGATCCTTTGTTCTTGTGTACCCAACATTTGGTTTCTTGCAAGATATAGCAGGAAAAAAGAAAAAGGGAAAGAAGAAACCCCCTCGGTAAGACGCGGCTCGATTATTGTCGCGTTGCAAGTCGTCGCAACAAGCAGATTGAAACGGCTAGAGATTGGCTGGCCGTTACGTGTAAAGAAAAGCAGGAAATAAGCAACCAGGTCTGTGGTGAAAAGAGACGAGGACTCGACAAGATTGGGAGATGGCTGGAAGGGAAAGCCCTTCTGCCACCCTTGGCCTCTTTGCAAAGCGATGTGCGTGAACCGTTCCCTCAAATCTCGCGCGGGAATTTGGTGTGGCTGGATCTGTGTCTGTGCGTTGGGAAACCTTCATCAAACCCGATAACGAATCCTGGACGCTGTTCCCTCTTTCTCGAAAGAATGGACAGGTTTGTTCTTCTTGAGATGTTGCTGTTTTCGACGAGTACGAGAAAGGGGGGGCCGGACGATCAAAGCTCTTGTCTCTCGAGCTGCGGCTGCCGTGTTGGAAACGACGCGCATAAAGAAGGAAGGAGCTGGTGGATTGCAGCATGCAGCAGCTGCAGCCCAAGAGCAGATTTCTGCCAACCCTTGCACCTCGATGCATTCGTGGGCGCCCGCTAGCACCGCTCCTGCGGCACCCCATCATCTCTCTTGATCCTGCCGTGGCCGACTCTGCTAATGACTCCCTTGGCTTCCGGTGCGTCGGGTTTCTGTCATGGAAGTACCATGCAACTCAAATCCAACAAGCGAATCGCTATCTGGCTGACTTTGTTGCCCTCCAATCAATCAACATGGCCCAGCTCCTCTGCATTGTTCGAGAAACAGAACAAGGCGAAAACTGGCACAAGACTATTTATTCTTCACAGACCCGCCACGATGTTGGTATTCTTGTTCTGTCATGCACCAGTCAAGGACTACTGGCTGCGCGTGGCTTGCAGCACCTAAAGACAATGATGCAAAAGCCATCACGGTTGGTGACAGCCCAATATGGCCGCCAGCGCATTTCTGCCCTGTCTTGACAGGATATTTCGCTGCCCTGGCTTGCATGCCTAGTTTTGTATCCGCTATGTTCATGCGAGTTTCCCCGAACAATCTAGGCCAAGTCTGCCCAGTACTGCTATTCTCAACCATATCAGTATAATCTTACGCCAAATCTCCTATTCCTTTTCTCGTCCTTCTTTCCATCCAAGCACGGTCGACATAAACACTGTCCGGGGGCGGGAGGGACAACGGCCCCTGCCTGTCAAAACGTGCACCAGCCTTTTTTGCCCTTTCTCCAAGGTTTCACTCTTTCTTAGACCTCTCTCGCTGAGGTGTCCTTTTGTTTCGGTCACCACATTTCTCACCTAAATTAGATGACAGATTTGACCGCTCATTTCTTCCAACGACAACAAACAGCCAACACCAGTCTTCACAGCCCAACTAACCAGCGACCATAGAATCGACTAGTCGAGTCCCAAGTTGGGCATCAAGAGTTTCTCTTGGGAGCAGCGTTAGATGTGCATACGGCGCAGAGAGGCACACAGCATACCAGCACATCACACGCAACATTCACACAAGGGCGCGTGGAAAAACTCAAAATTGATTGGCCGCCCGGTATAATCGATCCCGACTTCCCCTATCCATGCCACTGGGTTTTTGTGCTGCTCTTTATTTCACGTGCCGTGATTGGACTTTATGCTGCATGCAACCAGGGTTTCTTGCTCTTCTCTCGCTTCGGAGACAAAAACGGTGCTTGGAAACGACGCGTCCGAGCCCAAAGGAAATTTTCCTTTAGGACGATGCTTGTTTTGTTTGCTATGCCATGACTTTTGATAAATCTTCACCGCCAATAACCAAAATAGTAGTCGGTGAGGAAGAGTGTCCTACCAAGACACAATACGAAATTTGCAGAAGAACAAAGGCAAACAGACTCCAGAAATGGCAATGCCGCGAGAAACCAGTCACTTCTCGCAAGATATCGTTCAAATTTAGTTGCACCGCATCTCATGCATGTGTCATGTCGCCACTTTTCAATCGGTTCACAGAAGGAGGAGAGAACGGGGGTTGGGCGCTTATAGATACTGTAAGCAACGATATGACCTCGTGTCGTACGAAAAGGTAAGAAGGATGATTCTTTGCTAAGCTTCTCACTGGCGTGCATACGTGCATGTTGACCGGAAGCGGGAGATGATCATTGAATGGACGATTTCGAGAACAGACCAGAAGAACGACGACGATCAGCACAAGGAAAAACATGCTTTGCAATTTGTCGAGATACCGATTACTCCGGGAAGACATTGCAAAAGAAGGTCCAAAAGCAAGTCCGTGGATCCTCCAAAAATCCACCTTTGTAATTAACGAAAGCCAGAGAACCGGTATCACGAAACATGACTTGCATCAGAAAAGGCAAGTCTGGCAGGAGGCACGCACGCGTGGTCAAGTCGTACAAAGACCACACAAGCACAGGTCCACAAGAGACGTGTCGGTCACATCAGAACAAGGACATTGTCCCATTTGGATCCTTTCATCTCGAGAGAAGAAAAAAAGGGGGGATAGGAATAGCAAACCTGTCGGATGTTCATGCAGCAATGACATGCATCCTTGGCTTTTTTTCCAGCCTTGGGTGAAAAAAGACAATCAAGATCTGGAGTCCTCCCTTTGGCGTGGGTCATTGGCTTCCGAGGGAAAAGATGGGACTTGAAACACGATGCAAGACAAACTGGCAATCTTGCCCTTGCATATCTCGTCGGCGTCGGGGCTGTTACTTGACAGGTCGACTGTCATGCGGGAAATTCTTTGAAAAGGTAAAACAGCATTTACAGTCTCGACCGAGTATACCGCAAAAAGTCCAGTCCTGTCTGTTGAGACTTCTGCAATGACAGTAGAATCCAATTATTTGCATAGTCAATAGTTTCACAGCCATCACTTCTGCTGCTGCTTCTTCAACATCTCCTCCACCTCGTCTCTCGTCGCAGGCATCAACGCATCCTTGGGCGGCTCATTCTTCCTCTTGAACTCATCACTCATCTCGCCCATCGTCACCCACTCGACCCCCTCATGCGAATTGATATACTCAATCAACCTCTCATGCATCAACAGCACATGCGGCCTCCCACTCACATCCGGATGAATCGTCATCGGAAACACGAATTCATCGTGTTCTCTGTAGAAGTAATCAAAATGGTCTTTCCAGAGTTGCTCGACGTCGCGCGCATTCACCCAGCCGTGGCTGTTGGGCGCCTTTTTGATAAACATCATCGGGGGCAGGTCGTCGATGTACCAGTTTGCGGGGATTTCGACAATGCCGGTCTGGGTGCCTTTGATCAAAGGTTTCATCCATTCTTGGGCTTTTTTGGTGTAGTCGATTTTTGTCCACGAGTCGCCTTTTTTGGTAAAGGGGGGTTTCGAGGTTAGCGGATCTGTTGGTTTATGTGGGTGATGTCGGGAAAAAGAAATACCTGTTCGTAGCCAATACATTTGGCAATCTTCGTGGCTCATGGAATGATCGTACTCGATGCCGTACGAAAGCAACAACTCTGCACCTTCACGGCTGGTCTCCCACCAACTTTTTTTTTCCATCACACACCAATCAGCACATCATTGAAACTTCGCTTTTTCTTTCGATTCAAAAAAAGTGGAGGGGTTTGGAACAAAAAAAAAAAACTCACGGGGCAACACTCCCTTTGGGCGGCTTGCCACAGAAGTCGGTCAACATCTTGTACGTCTTGTCCAGCACGTCTCTCTGCTGCTCGATGGTCATGTCGGCCGGGTTCTCGTGACTGTACCCATGCAAGCCTATTTCGTGATTCTTGTCTCTGATTGCCGCACAGTCTTCGGGAAAGGTTTCGAGGGTGTGGCCGGGGATGAACCAAGTGGCTTTGATGTCGTACTTGTCAAAGAGCTTGAGCAGACGCTGCACGCCGATTGTGCCTGCGAAGAGACCTAGGGGTGGATTGTTAGAGGCGAGGATGTGGGGATGCAGGGAAGAAATCACCTCTGCTGATGTCGCTGGTCGAGTCTTCGCCGCCGTAGGAGCCCAGCCAGCCTGCTACTGCGTCAATGTCGACACCTGTGCATTCTTGGTCAGCAGTTCACCTGGTCCGAAAGCTAGTGTCGCGTTGACATACCATAGCTGACCAAAACTCTCTTCTTGCCCATATTCGCTGTCCAATTTCAGAAAAATCGCTCAAGAAGTGATCAAGAAGGGAAAAGATGTATTGGGAGCAGAAGAAGAAAAATCCAATTCTCCACTGACAAGAGAGATGACTAGGTCTGCCCGAATTATCTTTTTGTTCTCAAGTAATGATTCGCAGTCTTTCGGGCGGTCGTCGATAAGATATATTGTTGATTGAGGGGTTGATATACTGCGTCATCTCCGCTCTCGGCGCAGCGGGGGTCATCTTGAAGGGTCCAAAGGACCCACTGCTTTTCGGGATACCACACCGATCTTATCTCGTTAGCAATAACAACAACCGAAAAATGATAAGGAAGAAGAGGGTATCCGCGATCTCAATATCGGCGGTCTTGCAACATTGCAGCTGCTGTGCACTTGAGCGAAGCTGGTAAAACTACTCGTGATATGACTGAGACATCCGGTCAGCAAGGCCACCCTGGCAGTATGTTCTGACCTCCTGATGAAGGTCAATCTTTGCAACAGCATGTCGAACAAGTACGAGTATGGGTCGCAAAGCAAAACAAGAAGTGGGAGGACAACATCAGCAGTTCTTGTATTTCTTGGGAACCCTTAGCATCTTTGATGATGCAAGTTCTCCACTCTATCCGTCTCAAACCCTCACAGCTTCGACACCCCACCACCACTCCTCTCATACATCTCTCCCTCGAACAAATCTATCATCTCACCAACCCGCTTGTCCCCAGGCGGATAAACCTGCGTCCCAAACAACCCGCACACTCCACTCTCCCTATCAACCCACCAAAACAAATTCGGCATCCCACTCCAAATCATCGTGTTTCGTTTTCTGCCCGTAGAGCCATCATCAGCATCAAGCAATACACCGCCAATACCCCAATCATAAGAAACCGAATCAGGAAAGCTGCCGACGAAGAGATCACTGACTGCCTTGTCGGCAAAAACGGCAGCGATGGCTCGTCGGGAGGAAGGAGAAAGATGCGGCGAGAACATGATCGCCGTGCTCTCCCTCGTCAGCAACACCCCATCATCAAACAGCAAACTCTGCAACACTTTGAAATAATCAGTCAGATCCGCATATCCACCATGACCACCGAAACACTCTTGATCCCC
Organism: Aureobasidium sp. P6; assembly: GCA_003992365.1. Lineage (NCBI taxonomy): Eukaryota > Fungi > Ascomycota > Dothideomycetes > Dothideales > Saccotheciaceae > Aureobasidium > Aureobasidium sp. P6. The sequence continues at coordinate 67,332 of RZIQ01000018.1, forward strand.
GAAATCGACATTTTTTTCCGTTGGCATGTTGAAGAGAGCGTCATTGTTTCTTGTGGCTATGGTCGCCATCTCCTTCTTCATCTCTTCGGTGACAAAAGGCGTGAATTTGATCCTCTCAATCCCTAGAGGCGAAAAGATGTGTTTTTGCATGTATTCCTGCAGGGTCTGGTTGGTCAGTGTTTCGATGACGCGACCGGCCCAATCGATACCGGTCCCGTACATCCAAGAAGTGCCGGGTTCGAAAAGAAGGGGATACACGAATTTGTTGGCCATGGTGGCTCGGTTTTTCGGTTGTCCGATTCGATCGCGGTATTTGACGAGCATGGGGTGCATAAGGTCGTAGCTCGTCCCCGCGCTATGGGTGAGTAGATGCACGAATTTGATTGCGTTTCTGCGTGCCGAGAGGACGGGTTTGTCATCAGAGTCGAAACCGTGGAGGATAGGTTGATCCGCTAGTTCGGGGATCAGATGACCGACGTCGTCGTCGAGATTAACCAGTCCTTTTTCCACAATCTGCATGGCGGCGATCGAGGTGAGGAGTTTTGTCATCGAGGCCAAGTAGAGGATGCTGTTGAGTTGCAAGGGCTTTGCGTCTGCGTCGAGGGAGAGATTCCCAAAGACGTTTGCATAGTCGAGTTTTCCTTTTGTTTCTTGTTAGGAGATGAATTTCGTTGTTGCCTGATTTGATGATTAGATATACCAGACTTGTCTTTGGCCATGAGGATGGCGCCGGGGAAGACGCCATCTCTGACGGCTTGTTCGAACTTTTCCTCGAGTAAAGGCATATATTGAGATGGACGGTAGAAACGAGAGATTTTGTTGTTGCGTATGCTAAGACAAAAGTCTGGCTATGTACCACTTATATGCTTGAGCTCTGTTGTTGTTGTTGTTGTTGTTGAGCCGAGGTATTGCGGGGTCAGGCACCAGTGGGCCAGTTCTCTGGACCGAATATAACACACTTGCTACTGTGGTTGTAGGTCTGCTTCTCACATGCAGTTCTACATCAACTCGCAGCGAATGGTTGATAAGCAAACGTGACACATTGTCTTCCTGAATCTTCGCTACGGGCCCTGACATGCCCAAGAGCAACAATCATCAACTGAGCTCGGCTTCTCACCTGCTGTTAGCCGTGCAGACCAACGTCCTGATCTGAAAGAGTTCTCCGCCGAAGAGATGAATTTCGTTGTTGCGTGAATTTATCAAAATTACAAATCATTGGGATAATCGTCCTTGACCTGCGCCCCAACCTTGATCCTCCACCCATTGATAGCATGCTTCTTCTTTCCAACCTTGACCAAATCCTTGATATGTCTCCCCAGCGTCTCCTTCAACTCCATAGGATCATCCCTCTCCTCCGTCGTCCACACAATCGTAAATGTAACCATCAATCCCTCCTTGTCTCCCCTCTTGCCCAAATTGTCCACAAATTCAGAAGTGATGCGTATCTCGGGTTTCTTGAGGATGGTGTTGGTGCTGTCGTAGAGGTCATCTTGGACTACACCTGCCGGGAAGGCGCGGGAGAGAATGAGGCCGATGACGCCAATGTATTGCGTCCACCATGCTTCTTCGTTGGAGACGAGGCGGATAAGCGAGTTGCGGTAGTCGATTTCGCGAGGGGCCAATTCGCCCTCGTAGCGTGCTTCGAGCATGAGAGCCAGCAAAGCTCTGTCTGCGTGTGAGGAGCCATGAGTCGAACAGAGAATGCCGGTTCCTGTGCTGTAGAGTGCAGAAGTGGAAGAGACTTCTTTGTTCATGTTGGCGTGGAAGTAGAACATGTTTGCAAATGCTCTGATCATGTGGACATCGATCGACTCTGGAACGCCATTGTAGCCTTTAGCAGGTTGGGGCAAGGATCCAGTGACAAGAGCAGCCAATTTCGGTGAGATTGGTTTCGCCATCTCGCGAGTCGCTACCTCCAGTGGATCTTGTGCGCGGATGTCCGGGTGGAGACGGTTGTACAGCACACCTTCACGCACACCTCCCTGACAGAAATGTGCTTCGCGGATGCCATGAGGGATTGCTTCGGCGAGAATGCTGACGAGGAAGGACACGGCAGGCACCTGACCACGACGACGATCCGAGACTCGGAAGATCTCTTTGGCCTCCTTTGCAATCTGCTTCATCTTTTCAGTATCCTCAAATTCGTCTTTTTGAGCGGTGAATCCGTTGATGATGGAGAATGGGTAGCCCCCTCCTGCCACTTGTTCGTGATGCAGCAAGAGATATCCCCAACCACGGAAACCTCCTCCTGTCAGGTACAGACGGAAGCCTCCATTCTTTATGGCATCTTTGACAAGCTCTCTTGGCACCTCAATCTTACTGTATGCTTCCTGAAATTGCCTCTTGACCTGAACACGGAACTCTTCACGAGCCTTGTGTGCTTCATGCTTGCTCTTCCCTTTCTTCAGCTCCTCCAAGCGTCTCGTAAGAGCAGCTGCACCGTATGGGAAACTGACAGCACTGACGGGACTGATCTGCGTCTCGCCATTCTTGGCAATCATCCAGGTGATTTGTGTGCTGCCACCGCCCATATCCAGAACCAGTCCCCTCACCGAAGAAAACGAACTCGCCACACCATAAGCGCCAATCCGACCCTCGTCTTCCTTGGACAGCAAACGCATCTTGATGCCAGTCTCCTGCCTGATCTTCTCGCAAAACTCTGCAGAATTGATAGCAGCTCTGGTGGCTTCAGTCGCCACAATCTCAATCTGCTCCGGCGGCACCCTGAAATCCGCACAGAAAATCTGGAATCTCAACAGCATGGAGATAACGTCATCCATGACTTCAGCAGAGATGGGAACTTTGGTTCCATTTTCATCGTACTGAGCTTCGTAGAGTGAGATTTTGTTGCGGTAGGCGTAGACTGTGGGTAAGACTCTGGTGGTGGGAGAGCTTTGATCTGTTATTGAGAGGCGGATGCCGTTGCTGCCCATGTCGACAAGACCCCAGAGGCCGGTGTTCCATTGCGGTTCCGACATGGCTTTCTGACTTGTTGCATCTTGTTTGCAAGGAAATTCCGGACCTCCGCCCATTTTCGATTGAGTACAATATGCTGACGTCTGATCGACACGAGCTTCCGAGGTGATAGAAAGTGTCGGACCGCAGACAGGCAGAGATTGCGACAGGATCTGGCGAGCAAACAATATGGACTGATATATAGTGCGTTCCTTGATTGTGGAGTGAAGAATAGCAGGGTAGGTAGTGATGAAAGGAAATGAGACGACTCGACCAACGAAAACAAGGATGACAGCCGTTCATCTCTCTCGTGTTGAGCTCTCCCCGCAACGGTTTCATGCGAGTCAGTGGCGATGCGCCAAACCCAGAACCTGCCAGTACATCTCGCACGATGGCAGGGCATTGGTTGAATGATCACGGTCCGCGTATGCAGGATTTCTACATTGATGGAGAGTATACATGTCGCGTAGGCTGACCCGATACTATACACTCATGAGGCGGAGGAAGCGAAGCCTCGCTCAGTCTTGAACCGTCCATCTTCCTGCCTGGATCAATCATGACTACGGTAAATCACGCATCACATCTCTCTGCTCAACACAATACTGCTGCGAAAGACAACCAAAATTATTCGTCAATTACTGTTCTCATATGCCGTTACAACGTGTGTGATGATGACGATAAAACTGAACTTCTATATCCCACGAGCCCCGACTCTCGTTTCGCGTCTGTCCGTTCCAACAATTCAGACAAAAAAAGCCTCCAATGTGTTCCACCCAGGTGAGCCTTTTCTACACATGCTCATACGTTCCTGTCTAATATGCTGCCTGGCCTTGACATGCCCACTCTCGGCGTGCTGTCAAGTGTATTTCTCACGAGTGGAGTGTTTGCGAAGGATTGATGCGCCGCGTCAGTGGTGTAGACAGTGATGATGCGGGAGGAGAGCGAAGCTGTGCTCTTCGTGTCGGATACAATATCATTATGCCGAGTGTGTTTCTTGCTTGCTGAGAGACCGGTCAATGCAAAGATTGCGCTCAGACAAAGTCGGCCGTGTACGAGAAGCCTCTGAACTCTTCTTGCATGCCTTGAGTCAAGACGGACTGTACTGGCGTGAGTACAGGTGTGACGCTGGTGAATTCGGAATCGAAGTTGCTCGTGTCGGCCTTGCCCTTGATCGTAGGCAAGAATGGTGCAGGCACGCGCTTGTGATAGATGTCTTCCCAGTTGATGTTCTTGAAAAAGGCGTGGCTCATGATCTCCTGAGCATCTGTCGGGCCACTACCCAGACGGAGCTCGGGCTCACGTGTGAGTAGCTTTTGGAGAATCGAAACCGAGTCGCGCGGCATGTGGATGGGGTACAGAGGCTCATCTGCGAGAATGGCGTCGTAAATTTCGTCCTCGTCCTCGCCACGGAAAGGTGATTGTTGCAGAAGCATTTGGTAGATGAGAACACCAAAGGCCCACCAATCAACAGCACGGCCGTACTTTTTGTCCAGAAGAATCTGTTGCAACGTGTCAGAAGAGTTTGATTGCGCATGGTCGAAGAAAGAAAATTACCTCTGGTGCCATAAATTCAGGAGTACCGCAGAATGTGCTGGTGGTGCTACCATACCACATGTCCTCCTTGCAGAGACCGTAATCAGCAATCTTGATGTGGCCGTCCAAGGTCAGAAGAATGTTATCGAGCTTCAAATCGCGGTAGATGACACCGTTCTCGTGGAAGTACTTGAGCGCCAGACAGACCTCGGCAGCATAGAATCTGAAAAGTGTCAGTAGTAATCGCGAGAGGAGGTATACGTTGGACTCACTGAGCTCGCTTGGTGCCAAACTGACCACGCTGGATGTGCAGCATCAAATCACCACCACTGATGTACTCCATGACAAAGTAGATTCTCGTCTCGGTCTGGAAACAAGCGTGAAGGTTGAGAAGGAAGGGATGCCTTTCCTTGTTGGCAATCAGGAAGACACGCTTCTCGGACCTCGTGCTCTCGACCTCGTCGTTCTCGATGATGAACTCCTTCTTCAAGACCTTGATGGCATACAGCTGCTTGGACTGTTTTGTTTCGGCGAGCATGACCTTACCAAAGTTACCCTTGCCAAGCACGGCGAGGAAGTTGAAGTGATCGAGGCCAACACGGATGTTGCCGCCCTGAGTCTTTCTTGCAGGGGGACCCATGGAAGAGGGTGTTTTGCTGGGAGGTGCTGCGGCGTTGGCGGCGGGAGGTGGAGTTTGTGTTTGTGCAGGAGGGTACTGTTGGCGAGGAGGCTGGGCTTGTTGGGGAGGTTGCTGGAGGGGTTGGACGGGGAAGCCGCTGACTGCGGCGTAGTCTGCTGGGTTGTAGCCTGCGGGCTGTGGCTGCGAGCTTCTCTGTTGAGGGTATTGGTCGGCGCCTGGAGCACCGGTAGAGCTTCTCTGGCTGGGCGGCTGTTGTTGCTGTCGCTGCTGCTGCTGCTGCTGCTGGTGGTAGTCGGTAGAGGAGCGGTTGTAAGGAGGAATGCGTTGTTCCGCGGCCGACGAACGCTTGCCGGACAGGGCTGCTGCGGCGGCGGCGGCGGCAGACTGGGAAGAGTACTGGCGGTGAGCGGGCGGCGGACGGGCGTCGGGCTGTTGAGGCGACGGGGGAGCGGCAAAGGACGCACGTGCGGCGTCGACCGAAGTAGCAGGGGCGCCATACTGCGAGGAGCGAGGCGGAGGAGGAGCGTCGTAGGCGTCCGACATGCGGTCCTTGCCGTACGAGAGCGGCCTGTCCTGAGGGGCGGCGGGCGAGGCAGAGGGCTGGTCCTGGTGAGCGGGCGAGGGCATGTACGAGGGCTGCGAGGGCGGGGCGGCCGGGCGGACGCCGGACGAGGCGGTGCCGGGCCGCAGCTTGCGGTCCGACATGGCGGTGCCCTGGCGGCCCTTTGTGGCGCGGCGGATCTCGCCGAGGATCTCGTTGGCCTTTTCGTTGGAGATGCCGCAGAAGTCGGGGACAAAGTGGATGCAGTTGTTGTGGCAGGTGGAGCTGCACTCGGAGCACTTGCGGGCCTGCTTGCGGCCCAGCGGCAGCATGTAGCCGCAGTGGCAGCACCAGTTGGCGCCCATGTTGGAAAAGGGCTCGAAGCGGTGCGGGATGCGGTGGTTGATCTTCTCGTCGTCGGGGTCCGACTCGGCGTTGGACTTGCTGATGCACTTTGTGACGACGCTGGGGTAGCACTTCTTGTGGCACGTCAGCCGGCAGTCGCTGCACTGCATGCCCGCCGTGTACTTGAGAAAGTCGCCGCACAGCGAGCAGCGCATGACGTTGTAGAAGGTCTGCTGCACAAACTTGTGCCCGTACTGCTCGACCGCGTCTTCCTTGCGCTGCCGCACCGCTCCCTTGCGCCCGAGGCCCACGTCGAACGGCCGCCGTTCGCGTGTTTGCTTGACTGCCGCATGTTAGCTGTGCACTGTGGAACGTGGCCGGAGCAGTCTTGATTGACGCAGCAGTAAAAAAAGAAAAGAAAAAACATAAAAAAACATAAAAAAAACATAAAAAAAGACACAAAAACATACCGAAACTCAGATTCAACTTGATCTTGCCCACGGGCTCGAGCGAGAACCAGTCGTCAATCACGACGGGGCTGCTCAGCGGCGCCGGCCCGCCGCCGAAGCCTCCGGAAGGGCCTTGGTGGCCCGCGTGTGCCGATGCGCCGCCGGAGCTGCTGCTGCTGCTGCCCGGAGGCGGCGAAAAGTGCATGTCGGCGGCGCGTGCGGCCGAGTCGCCCATGTGGTCGGCAGAGATCCAGCCAGAGTTCTTGACCTCGCTCTCGATGCGCTTGCGACGCATCTCCTCTGCAATGTCCGAGATGCGCACCCACAGCATGCCGATGGGCATGGGGTGCTCGCCCGCCTTGTCGTAGACGGTCAGCTCGATCTCGTTGGCCTTGTCAATGTCAAAGTCGTGTTGCTCGTCGGTCCAGCGGTCCGTCCGCGTGGCCTTTGTGCGGCCCTTGAAGCTGTCCTCGACCTTGACAATGACAAACGTCTCGGGCCCGCGCGAGAAGCGGCCCGTCGCGGCGTGGTCGACGTCGGCGATGGCCTGGATGCGGATCGACAGGTAGCCGCTGAGCGGCTTGCGCTGGCTGGGGATGTTCAGGCTGTCGTCGTCTTGCATGTCGGAGCCCATGTCGGCCACGTGCAGGTCTTCGTGGCGCTTGAGCGCTTGCTTGAGCAGGTGGATCTTCTGGCTGCTCTCGATGCGACGGCCCTCGGCTTCGGCCCTGCTCTTGCGGTCGCCCTCGAGCTGGTACAGGCGCACCATCTTTTCGATTCCGTCCTTGTACTGCTTCTCGACGCTGAGCTTGAACTCGAGCTGCGACAGCATGAGCTGGATGCGCGGGCCGAGGTGGGGCGTTTCGGCCTTGATGAGATCGAGGCGGCTGTAGTTTGGTCTGTTCTTGAGGGCCGACTGGCCGGGCGCGGGCGGGGCGTAGGGGGCGCGAGGGGGCATCAGGCCGTTGCCGCCGCCCATGCTGTAGCCGCCGGGGCCGGGGGTGCCGTAGCTGCCGGGGTCTTGGGGGTCGGGGGCGGGGGTCTGGAGCGACGAGGACGGTGGGGGACGGGCGTCGGTGGACAGGTCGACGGCGGACATGTGGTCGGCCAGCTTGCGGGACTGCAGATCGTGCAGCGTCTTCTCAAAGTACTTGAGGTTGCGCTGGGCGTCGCGGACTTGCGAGTCGATACGCGAGTTGACGTGGCTGTTGTTTGTGGCCTGTCGCATCGAGTTGAAGCCGGCAATCAGCGTCTTCTCGCGCTCGATCTTGCGGCAGAGGTCGCTGATGGCGGCATCGTCGTTGGTGCTCATGGTCGGCGTCGTGCAGCGGGCATCCACCGAGGCGGCGGCGTCGTGCAAAAGGCGCACGCGATCGACGAGCGGGGGGAGGGAGCGCGCGCCGGGTTGTCACCGGGGCGGGCGGTAGGCGAAGGAGCGATGGACTCGCCGGACGGAGGCGCGGACGGGAGGGACTGAGGCCGTCGACGAAGGGTTGATTAGAAATGCGGTGGTGGTGGTGGTGGTGGTGGTGAGAGACGAATTATGAGGGTCGAGTTGATGTTTTTGTTGTTGTTGTTATGGCAGAGATGAGGACGAGGAGGAGGATGAGGAGGAGAAGGCCCCGTGTGTGTCTGTGTGTCTGTGTGTGGCTTGACGCTCGACGGCGGCGCGGCTTTGTTTGGCTCAAGAGGGGGAAGAAGTTTGTCTGTGACGGACAGGCTCTATCTAGTACAGCGGATACTTGTAGACTTCAGTTCAGCGGATACTTGTAGACTCCAGTAATTACAGCCGGAACTTGTCTGTGACGGACAGACTCCAATAATCACAGCCGGGACTTGTCTGTGTCTGATGTCTGTGATTGTTGTTCAAACAATGTCGGTCAAGCGTTTGTTGAAGAAGAGAATCAATCACTTCAATACGACAATCATCAAGAACCTGTTACGAGTACGAGACTTCGACTGAGTGCACGCGGAATGGGAAAAACACCAGGGATTCTTCTCTCTTGCCGGACATTATTGTCATCATCTCTCCTCCACCTGTCACGACAACTGCACATGCAATTGGAGCACAGCTAATTGCCATGTATCTGTCTGTTCACCAATTGACCGTCTTCGCTTCACCTTCATCTCCTCAGCTCAAGGCCTCGGCGTCATGGCCAGAATATACTTTGCGACCGCGACTCAGCCACAAGACGGCGACTGTGGCTGAGAGCAAATACTATTCGGATTTACATTGTTTGTAATAGCACGAGAAACAAACACACCGACACGTCTGCCACAGCCTGATATCAACCAAGCACCGCAAACTCAACTTCCGTCTGACCGACATTCAAGCCTTCTGGCAACCTTCCATGCTATGCATCCATCTCTGCCATTTACCACCTAGACCAAAAATCCACCAGACTTTCGGTTTGTGCATATCTTCTCACTCAGCACCAAGCATACTTTTCATTATCCATCCACGCAACATCTTGCACACTCCCTTGTCCATACCATCTCAAGCTCGCAATGCTATCCTTCTCACGATGTGTGATGGCTGCCGAACCATCCAGTCTCCTTGCAGCTGCCAGAGTCGCCGACACAGGATTCCACACCTCGACGCTGCCCATGGTCCATTTGCTGGCTTCTGCCTGTGCTGCCGCCAAAAGTGATGCAATGGCCGCACACACGTACGAATCCTTGACTTGATTAGCGCCTTGCTCCGAAGCTGGAGCAAAGTCCAAGTGTTCAGCATCCTCTACTACGAGTCGGAGGATGTTCATCGTGTTGCCTTGGGCCTTCTCAGGGTCGGTATTGTGCCATGTGCGCATCCAGACACACCATACTCGCTTGCCTTCTTCGGTTCCGACGATCGCGCCTTTGACCTCAGGAGCTTTGCCGTATAGTTCAGTTGCGACGAATTCCTCACGAGCATGGTGCCATGAGAGTGTTTCGACGTCCGGTATGATTGAAGCTACCGTCTTGCCCGAGGATGCTGCTTTGCCCAGTTTTTCGCGGACGAGCTTCAAGTCAACATCACAGAGCTCGCCAAGGTCAGTGGCATACAGCGGTCTTGGCTCAGGAAGAGATTCGTGTCGAGAGGCGCTTGAAGGAGGCAGAGAGAGGTGAGCGGATGGGAACGGCTCCCATTGATGTGCGGCGTAGAATTGCTGCCGTCGTGAGCAAACAGATAGAACCAATTATTTATTGAACATATTACCTTGCCAATGTCCGAATACAATACACTGAACAGACAGTCGTGTCCGTCAGTCTGCCACGTTTGCAGCTTTTCTCCCAAGTCTTTGATCATTCTGCCAGCATATCCTTTACCACGATATTCTGGAGGACAGAAGACGCTGGCAACACCATGACAGATGACTTGACGAATTTGACCATTCTCAGCAACAAGGGCCTTCTTGCGGATTGTCTCGCAGCTGGAGAGGACTATGCGTGAAGCGCCCTCTGTTGCAACCAATGCCCATGGGGTCAGACCGCCATCACGAATCAAGGCTTGTCTGCCGAGATGTTCCTCTCTCCGAAAATATGCATCGAGGGACAAAGCGCCTTTCCACTCGTTGCTGTTCAATCTGGTCTGCTCCAAGATTTCCGGGTGTGTCGGCTGGGTGAGCTCGACATTCGAGGCCCTGCTGTCAGGCAGCTGTGCAGACATGACGGGCATCAGGAGACTTTTGATCCTGCTCAAGTATGGCGGTTAGATTTGGCTGATGTGGTAAGCAGGTAACCTTGATAACTATCAGCTCATGGCAGCAGGCAGCGGACCCAGCACTTTTGCAAGCAGCAGTCTCGCTTCGCACACGCCCGACATGTGCCCAGCTCTGCCCTCGACGCATCATGTTTCGATTTCTTGCGTCTCTTGTGCATACTGCCCTTGAAATTGCAGACTGCTCACATTACCCGGCCAAGCACGTATTTCTTGCATTTAGCCATCTGTTCAGTCGCATGTATGGCCGCTGCTGCCTGCATCGCCGGCCGCCTTTTGTGTAACAAGTAAAGGCCCGAAAATGAGCACACTGCCTCTCCAAAACGTCCATCAGCTCCGAGGCCATCTGCCTCCAAGGCGCGCCTGCCTTTGCTCGTGTGAGATTTGATCTTCTTTTGACTTTGTCGCGAGGACTGCTGTCTTGATGAGCAACGAACAGCCAACTCGCCTTTCTGTGCCGCTCCTGTGCCTTCTTTGAAGTGTCAACAACACGCTCGAATCTTGATTCGCATCTGTTCATCTAACCCGCTACTACTGACCTTTACACTTGTACTCGCACTCGGTGTATCGTCGCTTGACTGCTGATAAACCTTGGCACTTGGTCGTCTTGGCTGCTCACCTTTGTCCATACCTCTCGCACAGCCGCGCAAGCCAGCCGCACATCCTCTTGCAAAGCGCACAGCCGCCGTCATAGCAGCAGCGCACCATTGGTCCGAGTCCTTCGTCATGGCGGCTGCGAAGAGACCCCACGATGTCATCTCCATTCATTCAGATTCCAGTGATGAAGACCTGGTCACTTTGGCGCGACCACCCAAGAAGGCTCGCCGGACCCAGTCTACTTTGGTACCTGATCCTTACTACGCCAACCTCTTGGACCACGAGAGAATGCTTCAATCCACGACTACCGGAGCTTACGTCAAGGCCGAGGGCGACGGCGACGGCGACGGCTCTCAGCTGGCTGGACTCGGCGCAGACGCAGCCTCGCCTCAGATTGTCAGCAGCGACCATGACTTTGGCCCTCCTGGCTTTGGCCCTCCTGACTTTGGCCCCCCTTTGGACTTTGACTTCCCCTTCGAGGGCTTCCCGCTCCCCAATGCTCAGGACGAACCAATTGTCCTGACAGACTCGCCTCCTACCCCTGAGCGCAGCTTACTCGATCAAGTGCTAGATGTTGTGCCCGACGTTTCTCATGACCATGTGCTCACGCTCATAGCCGAACACAACGGCAACATTGAGCAGATGATGGAGGCACTGCTTGACGGCGAATATCCCAAGGAAAGTGACAAGCATGCCGCCGAAGAGGCCGCCAGAGAGGCAGCTCTGCGCCAAGCCAAGGCCGAGCAAGAGGCCGAGCAGGAGAGTCTGCATAACCCCAAGTGCGTGTGGTCAGGCAAGATGAGGCATCTCATCATCGAGATCCTCAAGGACGAGTTCAACACGGTTCCCGTCAAATACATCAGGGAGGTGCAAAAGGAGAAGAAACACCTCTACGCCACCTATCTTGCCATCAACCAAGCAAAGCACGCCGAGCCTCGACCTTACGGCAGCACTCCCTGGAGGCCGCTCAGAGACATCGATTTCGTCAATCTCAGACAGTCCAAAAGCTGGCAGGCCAACGTCGACATAGTCGAACAACAGCTCCTGGCCGCCAGGAAAGCTGCCGCCGACTGGAATGCACAGCTCCGCAAGACGCTCGCGCAGAAGCACAGAGACCAACAGGAAGCCGCCGCCAAAGCCCGCGACGACGAGCTGAATCTGGAGCATGCCAAAGCCAATGGCACCATGGCCGAATGGTGAGTGCTGCGCCCATGTCAATCGATTTCATGACTGACTCTTGACAGTCTTGTTTGCTATGATGAGTATCCTCTCAACAGAATGATCCAATGCAATGCAGCCGACGCCCATCCAACCTGCCTTGACTGTATGAAGACATATCTGTCATGCGAGCTTGGACAATCCAGCTCCAAACTTGTCTGTCCTGGCGGTTGCCATGACACTTTCGGCGAATCTCAGCTTCGTCTGCTCCCGGACTCGGACAAACTGGTCGACAAGCTCATGCGCCTCCGTCTGGAACACGACATGCGCGCCGCTGGTATTGACGATGTTGAAGAGTGTCCCTTTTGCGATTACCGCACCGTCTGTCCTCCCGTCGAGGTTGACTTTGAGTTTCACTGCCAGAACCAGTCTTGCAACATCGCCAGCTGCCGCAAGTGCAAGCAAAAGTCTCACATTCCCGAATCCTGCGACGAATATCAGCGCAAGCGATCCAAGGACACCGCCCTCGACCACCGACACAAGATTGAGGAGGCCAGAAGTATGGCTCTCATTCGTTACTGCAACAAATGCAAGAATCCCTTTGTAAAGGTCGATGGTTGCAACAAGATGACCTGTACTGCTTGCGGCAACCGACAGTGCTATCTTTGTCATCAAGACGTGGGTGCTAACTACTCTCACTTTAACAAACCTGATGGTTGTCCCAGCTTTGACCCAACAAAGTCTCTTGAAGCCCAGCATACTGAGCAAGTCAACGCCGCTGCAGAGGCTGCTGAAGCCCAGCTTTTGCGTGACCATCCCGAGGTCGACAGACAGTACCTCAGTATCAACTTCTCCGAGGCCGTAATCACTGACGAGGAGCGTCAGCACGCCGCACCGGACAACGGACCTTTGCCTGTTCCTCTTTATCCCGATCTTCATCATCTTCCTATCCATGATCCTCTCGGAATTTTGCTCCGTGGGCAGCAAGCCCAACAACGTCGTCATCGTCTCCCGCCTCTCCCACCCCAAATGATGCTTGCTCCACCCGACTTTTACGTTCCTCTCGACTTTGATCTTCATGTCCAACAACCCAACGGCTACCGGGCTCACAGAAGACAACCTGCTCAAGGTGCCGTCGACCACGCAATGCTTCCTCGACCCTACCATGAGAATGACCAGTTCAGATTTGACGATTTCGATTTTGGACAAGAACAGATTGGCCGTCTGAATGTGGCTCAGGGTTGGGCTGAATTTGGTCCGCACAATGTAGCTCGTCCTGCGGCTGGCAACGACCCTTAGAAAGAAATCCCTCAAGTTCTTCGTGCCCCGCTCTTGCTACCATTGGCGACTGCCCTATTCAAGACATGGGCCATGGCTATGCTTGATAACTCGTCTTTCAACATGCGAAGGCGTTTCTCTGATTGACGCTTCGTCTTGATTGTCGCTGGGCCTCTTGTTTTCTTCTTCCTTCTCTTCTCTATCATGAGCATTTTTTTCATGGCGGCTCTTTTCTATCACGAGCATTATCTGCATCATGGCCCCTTTGTTTCTTTCTTTTTTGTCCTTCTTTTTCTTTTATCGGCATAGCGAAGGAGGGTGTGATAACCTTGCAAATCTTCAGTCTCTCACTGCGCGTTCGACGAGGAGGGAGGTCATTACTGTGCATTTTCGGCATCATAGACTTTGGTGCCTCTTTTCTTTTTTTTTTTTTTTGTTTTCTTCATGCTTTTCCGTAGAATCGAAATCAGACGTTGCCTCGTTTTTTTGTTTCTCTTCTCCACTACAATGACTTTGAAATCTTTTTGCATCAAAGCACTTCTCCCCAGCTCAATCTCAATTGCTTTTGTATCTCTTCAGTCGGCCAACCACGCCCTTGACATTTTTCCAAAATGTCGAAACACGCTTTTCGTTCTTTTGCCTCGTGGAACAAAGCACCGGCGAGTAAGATGGCCATTGATGCGTTGACGAATGCGGGTCCGATTTCGTCTTGACAAACTCGTCAGCGCGGAAAAAAAAACCTTTTTTCTTCAATCAAGGAATATCATGGTTGGAAAAGAAAGAGAAAAGTGGACAATCGGAAGAGAAAGACAATAGGGAATGAGGGAAAGAAAGACAAGAGGGAAAGGAAGGGGGGGAAAAAGGGGGCGGCTAAAAAAGAATAACACTCACCATTACCAACAGCGAGCCCGCAGACCATCCTCGCATGCACCTTCAACTCGTCATCTACAGTCTCTGAAGCAGATATGCGTGCGAGACCTACACGAGGGATCTCGGGATCATGCGCGCAAAGCAACATACTGGCCAAATGATGATGCTGCAAGCCCACAACGCACGCTCGCTCCAGATACACGACTTGGGGCCACGGACCGGTATCTCTGAAGACAAGTGGGGTGTAGGAAGACGGCAAGGCGGCGATCCAAGCATCGCAGTATCGCCGCAAAGAAGCGTGTTCGGCGGCACTCTGCAGCGCGCCGAAACAAAAATTGACGACCCTTACGCAGTGCATCACCATCCTATTCGCCCACGCGCCGTCGGTCGTGCCGTCCAGCTTTTCATCACACTCGTCAGGAGTAAAGTGCAAGAGGGTGGGTTTCTGATTCGCAATCGCGTAATACACTTCTTGTCTCACGCCCAACCAAAACGCGGCGGATCGCAAATCTCTGGTGCGGGAATTGTGGGTTTGGAGGTTTATAAATGCGCGTGTGCCGATGCGGTGCCAAGTGTTGATGGCCATGGATGCGTCGATTTCTTCCAAATAGCGCAGGATGACTATTGTGGAGAGAAGAGTTTCGCTCAAGACTGCGGTCGCGGAGTTGAGAAAGGGGATCAGAAGTTCGAGGCATTTCTGGTGGTAGCGGTCTGCGATCAAAGCAGAAAAGGAACTGGTTTGGCTTAGGTGGCGGGCTGATGCTGCCATCAAGGCATAGGCGAGGACCGGGCTGTCTTGAGCACGAAGCGGTGCTTCATTCGCAAAGTGGCATGCTGGATCGGTGATGTCGAGGTTGCGGGCGACTGCTTCTCTGAAGTGGCGGAAGAGGTGGACTTGTTCTTGGGTGTTGATACAAGTGGTTTGGCGTGGTGTGTATAGGTTTCGAAGGGCTGGTGGTAGGTCCTTTGGTTCGTTTCTATCAGCAAGAGGTGTTTCTCTGGATGGCAGGGCTGCCTGTTGTTCTACTATTGCAAAGCCTGGATTCGCTTCATATGCGACAGTGTTTGCATCATCACCATCTCCTATCCATGCATGTGCTGAGAGAGCAGGAGTGCAAGAATTCGTCAACGAGATCGAGAAATCATTAGTGCTAGAGGATAATCGTGTCGGTCGATGTGAGCTAGAGGCAACATTGTTCACAGTCGAGTCGTTGCCTGAGGTATGGACTTTTGTAGATTCCGAAGCCTCGATATAGTCATTCCGTACCTCGGGGTTCTCATTTACAAAGGTCAAGTTCAAAGGAGGAGTGATCCAGGTCTGAGATGGCGAAAACTTGTCCTCATCATGATTGTGGAACTCTGACGCTCTCACACAGGGTACACCTCGCCTCGAACATCTTGAACAATTCCCGGCAGCTGTATCGCCTGTTATACAATCACATCAGCACGCAGTCTCTCACCCAGCTTGTCCGGGGTCAACTACATTTGACATGTTTCTCCCTGCAACTCTATAGCACGTCAGCAATATCGAGCCAAATTGTATCAATTCCTGATGACCAGCAGAGTAAACGCACCTGACAACCGGTCTTGACACGGGCAGCTTTTGGCATGTCGCTCGGACATTTGCAGACGTCGTTGCTTCGGTATTCGATCCAGATCAAGACGATATGCAGAAGAGGTCAACGAAGCGAGGTCGGCTGCTACCCCGCATCCTCGCTTCTCGTTCCAGTTTCGGTTATATTGCTCTTTCGAGAAGCGGACCTGCCTTGTGACCTCCACAGATTCAGCGAGCTCCACAGTCCTCATCTTCTTGCGCCAGACATCGGAATTCGTCTAATGTTTGAGCTCGAAGTCTGGCTCAATGATTGACTTGTTTGTGTCAAATGGGCAATGAACCGCGTCATCTTGTCTTTGACGACGTTAAGTTCGAACATGGACATAATCCCCGAGTAAAGCAGTATAAAGAAGACCTGTCGCTCGGAGCAGGTAGGTAATCATTCTCATCATCTCAAACCTCTCCCTTCTCCAGCAGACAATACCGAGAACAAACCGATCATCACCATGGACTCCCTACACAACATGCCAGCCAAGGCCCCCAACACCAAGCTCAACATTGCAGTTGTAGGCCTGGGCAGAATGGGAAAACGTCATGCAAAGACCTTGATGTACCGCGTCCCTCACGCCAACCTTGTTGCTGTATGCTCCAACGACGAGACCGAGCTCAAATGGGCACGCGAATTCTTCAATAACAGCAGCATTGAAGTCTTTTCATCTTTTGACACTATGATTGAGATGCAAGGATTACAGGCTGTTTGGGTATCCACCAGCACAAACGTCCATGCTTCCATGACTAGTACATGCATCAAGAGGAACCTGCATGTCTTGTGTGAGAAGCCCGTCTCTCAAGACTTGGAAGAGGTATATTTCCACTTTCCTCCAAAAGAAAAAAGAATAGCAAGTTGAAAGAGCGACCACTAACTCACATGTCAAAGGCCCGCGCCGTCTGCGCCCTCGCAAAACAGAACCCGCATCTCAAAGTGATGGCCGGCTACTCACGCCGCTTTGACGCCTCCTATCGTGCAGCCAAATCCGCCATCCTCGCCAACAAAATCGGGAAACCCTTTCTCATCCGCTCGCAGACCACCGACTTACTAGACACGACTGGCTTTTTCGTGCGCTACGCTGCAAAGAACGGTGGTATCTTCTATGACTGCGCTATCCATGATATCGATCTGACTTTGTGGTTGTTGGGTGATGCCGACATCAAACCAAAGGCTTGTTGGGCTGTGGGCACCATCACCCATCATCCCGAGTTGAAAGATCTGAATGATGTTGATAACGGCGTTGGTGTTGTAGAATATACGAATGGGTGCATCGGATACTACTATGTTTCCAGGACTCAGGCGCATGGTCACGACGTCTGCACGGAGATTACAGGCTCGGATGGAAAGCTGTCTGTCAATGTTCACCCCCGCAGCAATGCTGTTGAACTTGCTTCAGACACTGGTATCTCGCACGAGGTGCAGCCCGAGTATTGGGAGAGATTCGAAGACGCTTTCGCCACAGAGGCCATCGAGTTTTGCGAGAGCGTCATTGATGATAAGCCGGTGCCTGTGGCTTTGGCTATCGGCATCCAGAGTCTGGAGATTGGATTGGCTCTGCAGGATGCATTGCTCAGCGGCCAGGTTCAAAGGTTTGACGAGCGAGGCCACAGAGTCTAAAGTCGGTCTCTGCCGTATATAGCGGTTTAGTACGTGGCGAAACCATGCTTTCATTCTGGTCAAACCAAAAGACTCTAGTACCCTAATTGTTTTCCTTTATTGTCAATTGCTCTTATTGTCGAGTCCACCGAATTTGCTACTCGGTACTCGGAAGGTACTATCAATGGAGCTGGAGGAGAGCCCTTGTTCTGTATGATGCTCCTGAGCCAGAGCTCCATCGTGACGGCCAAATTTTCAGGTCCTCCTAGGACGAATAGAAGAGAAATCAGCATCAGTGTTTGCTCGTCGTGCTCGGAGAAACACCGACGTCGACTGTCTCCCGAGTCAAGAGGCCTCAGCGGTCCAAGCTTCCCCCACACATAATATCATTATAACTGCGTCCACCTCCTAACTACGACATCTACACGTCCGCTTGGTATTAGATAAGACTTGTGGCTTAAAAGACGCGCACGGCTTTGCGAAACTTATTGGCAGGGGCAAAAAGAGTGTGTGTCGTCGTGACGAGCAAAATGCTCGACGCCTAAGAGATTCGAACTCTTGCTCCCGAAGGAAATGCCTTAGCAGGGCATCGCGTTAACCACTCCGCCAAAGCGCCTTGAAACTGATTCCGAAGTTGGTCAGACCTCGTTGGACAGGATGCGGGGTAAATTCGTCAATTGATATCCATCCAGTCTTCACTTTCAAGCCGAGCACTCAATGTTCTCGCGCACGATTAATGGCGTATCAACTTTAGTGAATACAATCAGATCAACACTGAGCTACTCCTCTAACGTGGATGCACAAGATTCAGCATCCAAACGGGAAGATCTGTGACCAATCAACATTAAAAAATTCTACGAAGAGTTATGAAATCTCGGATGAAGGCTTGCATCTCCCGAGAAACGTTCGACACGCTTTTCTGAGCTCGCCCATCAGATATATCTTCTTCCATGATCCCTGGAAGTTATGTCGAACACGAGCATCTGGGTGCGAAAAGGCTTTGGAGCCCATATTTGCGTGACGCCCTCGTCCTGGACTGTACGAAATGGTTGGTCAGCTACCTTTTGCATTTCAGGTGACAAATGTGTCAATGGTGTTGGTTGCCTTACCTGAATCCAGTGATGGGCAAAATCAGCGTGTCCTCTACTATTTTGCTTCGACCACCGTCCTCAATCCCAGACAGCGCTTGCCATCGTAGGCCTTTCCTCTCTTCTAAATGATCCTTTGTCGCCGCTGTCACGGCAGCAGGGCCGGTGAGTAGGATGGGGTTCAACTCTTCAAGGGCACCATTCAGAGAACCTCCATTGGGATCTTGTTGTATGCGCGTAACGACAGTTTTCATCTGTGCTTGGAAGTTGCGAAGGACTCTCCCTAGCACGGCATGGTTGGCGGTGCTAGCCAATGCCCACTGCGTCAATTGCACGGGATACAGGTAACCCATGCGCCAGAACGAATCCGAATCATCGGGATTATCTGCTTCGAGTCCGAGAATGAGTCCGACAGGATCTGATGCTCGGTCTGGGCTGTACGAGGTGTTTGTTTGGGGATCTGTCCACGGTGTGAGATCTTCGGATTGGATCCAGGTCAATGGAGGGCGCAGAGCCATTGTGTCAACGTCAGCATACTAAGCATCAAGCGAATCAGCATGATTGAAAATCCAAGTAGAGGTATAGAGCAACAGTAGCCATATACATGCAGGGCAACGTACCACGCCACCAATCATGTTACAAACTACGATCCGGAAGATGTCTGTCTTCTCAACAAACTTGGGCAACATGTCAAAGTAGCGAAGCAGGTTTGGATCCGCTTCGCTCATGAGATCCATGATGCCATCGTCGTCCCACATGAAATAGGCCATGTTGGGAAGTTCAGGATGGACGGCGTATTGTAGCCAGGTCTCCATGGCCGCGAGGGCCTCGTTGGGAAACGAATCGATATTTGTACTCTTCCATGTTTGATGAATTATTAGAGGGATTGTACTGTGGGATAGATGGCTGTGCGAAGAGTCTGCGAGCTCTGCCGCTAACCTGGCGGCGTGTGTGATATTGGTTGGTGATTGGATTGAGACATTAGAGAGCCACTCGGGTGGAATATACCAGGCTGTTTATTAGAAACAGTTAGTAGGGCTATTCAGGTGTTCTCTCATTGCACGTCGCACACTGCCGATTACTTGTTTTCTGTTGGAACTAGGACATCGAAGGAAATGAAGCAAAGGGAAAAGAGCATCGATAGATTCTCCCACACTTACCTCCACCGTGGCCTTTTGATTCGTGTACATATTTCCAAACCAAAGGGTATCTTTCTTGCTTTGACAGTGAGTGATAGCCAGAAGTGCTTCGGAGAGACCAAGCCGTGTGAACGAAGAAGAATCCGACAAGCACCGCCGCCGAAACGTAAACAAAGCGCAATTTGCAGTGCATTATGAAAGAGTGTGCTTATGCGAAACCAGTCATCCAGAAACCAAAACAACACACATGTGTAAACATGCAAACTGTATCTTGCGACGTAATTGTCGCACGCCCAATGTCGACTTGGCGTGTTCGAGGGGTCGGCGCAAAAGTCATGAAATCGCAGCTGGTGGCTCGGGTCATCTATTATAGGTTGGCAGAAGCCAAAAAGCTACACAACCGACTAGCTGCGCATTCTGCCACTGGCCGCCAGCCTCGTGTCTCAACCATCTCCTCTTCGCCAAAAAAAAAAACAACAATGCGGCATGTGAGTTTGACGGGACGACATGGGCGTTCGAGACCCCTCACAGCCAGAAATTAGACTTCGATCCGAGCCGCTGAACGCGTGCATCGTCTGGGGAATTTGATTTGCTCTGCTGCAAGATTGGGGAAAGCCAACTCGAAACGGCAAGCGCTTTAGGTCCCTGAGTTCTGCGACTTTCGAACCAGTTTGGTCGGCGGAAATAAAGCTTTATGGCCCTCTCCACAGTCGTTTTTCGCTCCACCATCTCTGTGGCTTCTGTACACATTTTGTCACTTATAGGATAGTCTACTCGGGTAGGACAATCAAAGTGGGGCCCATCTAAAGGGAAGAGCAATGCGACAAAGAGCTGGCTATTGAGTCATGGCAGCACCATGTTGAGCGTTCTCGGATTATCTCGCTGTCCGCGGGCTCGCGACATGCAAGGCACGTAGCCATCATGTGGGATGTGGCATGCCGTAAGTGCCAGCGTCTGTTTGGAGTGGGATCTCTATATGCTGACGCGTATACACCAGGGCCATTACCTACTTGGCAAGGTGAAACCTCTTGGTCTGTTCTCATGTTGGCAACTTGAAGGATTTTGGTAAGAACTTTAATGTAGGATAGGGGAATAGCCACAATTGCCTTACGTTGGCGGCCCCTTTATTGGCGTTGCAAAGCAGGTATCTTCAATTCCTTGGAAATCTGATCGCGTGCCACCATTATACAGGGAGACTTTCTAGTGCAATAATTCGATTGAGGACGATCGCTCCCTCGCTTGCTTGATATTGTCATGGTACCGGCACAAATAATAATTCGAGAAAGCAATGCCACGTACACTGGTCGGACGCGTGACCGCAAAGTATCGTCCCCTGTCGTGGGTACAGGCAGATCTCTACTACGAGAATCTTGAGAAGGAGCGTCGTCACCTTCGTATTCAAGAATATCATGCTCACGGATAGGTCTCATTTGTCTTGGTGTCTAGCGATGGCTAAAACTCTATTTTCCAGGCAACCATATTTGTCGTGAACGCTGTATGCCTGTGCCTCGTGCACGAGGGTGCCAAGGGGAGCCGAAGAAGCTTGACCAAAGGCTTGTCACGAGCCTTGAGGGTGCAGAGTAAGACCGAGAACCCTTACTGTGGGACTCGCTTACATGTAAGGGATTGTGGGCTCGACAGAGCATCTCCTCCACTAGAACGACAGTTTCGGCATCACGGCGTCGGCCCACAAACCATTAAACTGACTCGCAAGAAATCCATGATGTAGACTCGGTCCGTAACACTCTCACAAACTCGTAGAATGAATTGCTTGTTGATGTATTCGGTAGATATCAAACTGACTTGCGGTTTTGTTTACCTAAAGAGATGAGACTGATCTACGTTTATCCGCGAAATCTCCAGCTGCAAGCAGATCAAAGATGAAGACGAGTACCATTTTTCGTTTATTCCTTCTTCCGTCTGCGTCTGCTGCCTGTGACGCTAGGAGAAACAGGGCATTCTAATGCTGGAACATTGATACGACAGCATGCACAAAGATGCACATCCACGCAGACTTGCGATTATCGAGTTTGGGAAGTCAAGTCTCAGACCTCGTAGGCAGTCAAGCACAACGCGGAGTATCGATTTCATGACGAATGAGTACATTTGATCCTCTAAATACTTCCTCCGCCTCTTCCTTCTCTGATTCGAGCAATACAGAACCAAAGACAGCTGGAGGTACAGAGTCCGGCTCCTGCCCAACTGTATGCAGGCATCTTGAATTCGCTCAAGACCACAATCTGAAAAACACTTGTGGGTGATGAAACAAAATTGGCAGTTACAGGCGAGGTGGCTTTGATCAAAAGTAAAAACGAAGAGAAAACGCCGAAGCCAGCGAGAGCCGCGCTTGACATGAGAAACCAGAACCACGGAATGTCCAAGAAAAAGCAGTTTCGATGAATCTGCTTAAATTCTCCAGAGATGATGACCAAGGGAATGAGCATAGCTATTGTGAGCAGCGATGTGTAATGCAGCACCCGGCAGTACGCGCGAGTATCTTCTCTTGTACCCGTGTTAATGGTAGACGTATTGGTTGACGCGAGCAGGTCACCTTGAGGCACCAAATCAAACACAAGCTGGCGATAGCTCCGAAGGAGGACGATAGGATAGAGTGCGTCAAAGATGGAGCTGAGAACGCCGGCTACGACAGATCCCCAAGAATCGCTTTCTCTGGCACGAATGCTAGTTACAAGCAGACTCAATGTTGCAATTGTCACGGATGACATTGTCTGGATGGAATGATGTTGGCGGAGTAGAACGGCGGTCAGAACTAGAGTCAAGGGAACGACTGCAATGCGCGAGACCATGTACGTGGGCATGACGGCATATGCGAAGGATAGACTGGAGAGGACGGTTTTGGCAAGAAAGACGAAAGCGACAGGGTAAATGTGCTTGGCAGTGCGGCGTTGGAACTCGAATAGGCCACCTCCTGCGATGCCTCCTGAGCCATGGAGGAACCAAGTGGAGATGTTGGTCAAGATCCCCTTCGGTCTAGCGCCACCAGTATATCTCGTAGGTCTGTTCCCTTTGCTGTATGCTTGTGAAGGCGCAACTACAGCACTCAATCCGATGCTTGCCAGTGGCCCAGCCAGAGCTCGTGTCAAAGCCGCGAAGCCAAGCAGAAACAAGTGTGCGATACACAGTTGTAAGAGGGTCAATGTGAGCGGGTAGGGAAACTTGTATGTGCCGGTCCACATGATGGACCTGTTCATGAGCAAAGCGCCAAACTGACAGCCTCCGACCCAAAAGACCAACAGACCTACATACACCCTCCAGCCAATGACTGTGCCAAACAGAAACTGACCGATGCCACCCTTCTGAAAGATACGTACAGCGGTGCTTCCCTCTCGGCTAAGACTGTCATGTGCGAGAAAAGGCTTCCTCTGAGAGACGTTGCTCATGTTGTGTTCCTCGTCATCTTCTGATTGCGAAGGATTTCTACTTTTGGAGTATGGTGAAGGAGAGCGTGGTATGCTGGTCAAAGAAAGGGCGGGCCCAGTAAAGATTTTGGTCGAAGACTCGTTCACTTCGGCCCCGTTGATGGCGACTGCTAAGTGCTGTGGCTCGGGAGTGTGTCGTTGAGCTTCTGTGTCCGAATCGTCCAGGGACAGACTTCTGCGATGTGCAATTTCGCTCAAGCTATTAGACGAGCCAAGAAGCGATGCTGCTGGCTTGAAGAAGCTGTTGGATGCGAACAGGTTTGGTCGATTCATCATTTGAGCATGCGGCTGCTTGAGTCCTTGAGGTTGTGCTTGTGTTTAGGGGCTGTTTGCTGACGATGCTGCTCCATCGGTTGCTATTTGAATTCTCCACAGTATGGCAAGGAAGACCATACAAGATCATTCAAGGAAGGAGCGAGCCATCTCTCCTCTTACACGCCTGCTGTACTCGGCAGTCTCCTGCCCAGATTGATCGCAATTTCAGCTTCATGCCTTTCTTCACCTCCGTCACCTCCGTCCTTGTCCGCAATTTCCTTGGCGGCTCTGGTTTCAGGGTCCACGCGCTTTCCCAATCAGGCATTTACTATCTCCGGACTCTCTCATCCTTCCACTTTCTGACCACATCGTCTTTCTCTTTGAGGTATTGCGATAGCTGTTCACATCATTTGGTGTGAGCGATACGCATGTGTGCACTGTTCCCCATTTGTCTCAAAAGATACCATGTCCGCTCTAGCAGGATTTATCACCGTCTTCTCGTCCAACAACGACAGTCGCGTCGCAAAACGAAACCGTCGCCCTGTGTCTTGCTCGACGTGTCGTGCCAGAAAATTGAAATGTGATCGTCAACAGCCATGCACATCTTGTTCCAAGAAAGGAGAAGCTGCTACTTGCGATTTTAGCTCTGTTGTGCCCAAGAAGGACGTCAAACCTCGCTCCAATATGCCCAACAATGATGCTGCTGCTAAGCGCTTACAAAAACTCGAGGATATGGTCAATGACTTGATGCATGCTGCTCCAGTGAATACTGTTGCAATCACTCCCCCAAGTTCGACCATCTCTCCCCAGAATGACTCATCTGAATGTTCAGAAGGCTCTGCTGGGGGTCATCTTAGCCAGCAAGGATCGCAAGTCAATTATATCGGAGCAACACACTGGGCCTCGATACTTGAAAGCATTCATGACATTCGTTCAGTCATGGATTCGGATCTCCAGGAGGTGTCTCCAGAACCGGCTTCCAAGGCCGATCCTCTATTTGGTCAAGAACAACTCTTGACTACGGACCAGGTACTCGCAGCGCTTCCCGAACGACAAGTTGTGGATTCTCTTGTCGCAACATACTTCAAGGAGTCTTTTCTGTCATTGACATTCATTCACAGCGCCAAATTCCGGAAAGAATATGAAGCCTTCTGGAATGATCCTTCATCGGCTAGCTATTGCTGGCTAAGCATCCTCTTTTCTATCGTGTTTATGGCAGCAAAATTGGCCCTCGTTAGAGGCCAAATTGTGCCTTCGAATCCATGCGATACCAGAAGAGCTGGTGCTTTGAGGATGGCGACCAAATGTCTTGTCACAGGTCAATACCTCAAGGCCCAGCCATACTCCGTCGAAGCATTGCTTTTCCATTTCCACTGCATCTATGCTCTTCATCCAGACCCAGAAATTCAACCCTGGCCTATATTGACAATGGCGACCCGGCTGGCGCAGAAGATGGGTTATCATCGTGATCCTCGGCATCTGTCGGCCAGGCTCACGCCTTTTGAGAGTGAGATGCGAAGACGAGCGTGGTACTATATTGAGATCTTTGACATCACAATGTCGGCTCACCAAGGCATTCCTGCTATGATCAACGAAGATGAATGTGATTGCCAACTCCCAGTGAATTTGTTGGACGAAGATTTCGACGAGAAAACTATTGCCATGCCACCACCCAGATCCAACGCCAGCCATATTCCTATGCTGTTCTTTACTGGAAAAGCCGTCGCAGTTCGTCAACTACGCCCAATCATCAGGCATGCATTGTCTAATCGCCGACACGATCTGGAAGAAACCAACAGACTGCACGAAAATCTCGAAAGATGCCACCAAGATGTCCCACCATGTTTAAGAATCAGAGCTATCTCTGACACTAGCTTTGTCGATCAAGACTATTTGATCATGCAGCGGTTTATGCTCGAGCTGCAATACCTCAAAGGGCTTTGTATATTACATAGGCCTTTCATGACACACGAGAAAGATAACCCGGCGTACGACAAGTCAAGAGATATCTGTCGGAACGCCGCATTGAGAGAACTAGAAATTCAAGCTGATTATGCTCGAGCTCTTGAGCCACAAGGACGTTTGTACCAGAGCAGGTGGATGTTCACGAACATTACCATGCATGAGATGTTCTCCGCTGCGATGATCGTTTGTTTAGACCTGGCAGAGTCAAAGTTTCAGAGGTATGTTGTATGACATTATTATGACAGCAGCTTGACTGATACGGTCGCAGTTCTGAGTCGAGAGCTAGAAAATTGGACGCTTTGCAAAATTCAAAGCACGTCTGGTCAAGCAAGAAACCAGCATACAGAGACGCTGTTCGGGCAAGTCATGTTCTTGGTGTCATGATAGCAAAGTTCACCGCCGCCGACAGTGCTTCACCAGCTCTCGAAGGAGGCAGGCTCGATTTGCAGATTGACGAAGTACCTAACAGCGTACCGATGAGTCAATTGATTGAAACGACAGTTGCTCCTCGGCAAGGAGACCTTCACATGCAAGACATTCCATATGACGTGCTGGACATTGGATCATTAGAGGGAATATTCGAAAATCCTGACATGCTTGACTGGGTATGCACCAAGCCGTCAACGGACCACAAGACATGCTAATACTATTCGTAGAATGATATCGACACTTATCTGATTGACTATGACGCCGGTCTGGACTACGCAGACTCGCATCCTCTGGACATAACGAGTGCTATGACATGATGTGATCTTCACGTAACTTGGATGTGGCCAGTAACGTTAGTACAGCTGTTCCATAGGCCAAACTCTTCATTGCAGATATCTTAGAACGGCTTCATATATGCCGGACGGCCAAAAGAACATATAGCCATATCATGCTAGTGCAACATGTTCGTCAAACCTCTGAACTTTCATCAGAGTAGGTCCGAGACACTCACAGATCACGTAATCATCTCTTGCTCGGTCTGACATGATTCTGAAAATTATTGCGCCTATAACTGGCAAGGCCTGTGAATTCAGGTGTGCTTTTGTAGCTTTATATAGTTCGGTGTCCGAAAATGGTTGCGGCAAAAGAAAGTTCGCAAAGACAGTGACGGCACACGTTGATTTGGTGGGGGGGCAGGCGAAGAATCTCCGACCTTTCTTTCCTGCCCCTTCTGAAAAGCATGTCAAATGAGCAATTCGAGGAGATTGTCAGAATATTTCGCAAGTCGCTCAACCACGCGACAAGTCTTACAGAGCTTGAGCGTCACAAAGCCCTCTTTCGCCTCTCGCCAGCGGAGGAGGACGCGTTTGTTCAGCAAAAGACAGAACATTCTTCTCGCGCTTCTCTGGTGAAAGCATGCCTCGACAAAGGCGCATGGAATCTAACAGATGCCGAACTAGATGTCATAGTCAACGGCGTCTTGCATGATCCACAACTAGAATGGGATGATTTCATTATTTTCAAAGGCCAGCAATCAGCTGAAACCCAAGCTTTGATTACCCAAGTGCTTGAGAACGACAAGTTTATGGATGCTGCAGAGCTCAAGGCGATAACACGATGCTCCATGGAGCAAAATTCTCGGTGGCGAGAAAAGCGAGCGACAATAACTCTCCAGCGTTACCGTCTGGTTGAGCGATGCTATCAAGGATTGTTACAGGACAGCATACACAAGGAAACCCCTGTTCCCGAACACGTCCTAAAAAGGACAGCTTTTGAGCAAATCATGAGGGAAACAAAAGGTCATACTGAATTTCCTCGAGCGCCTACCAACGACTCTCTGGCTCGGAAAATCGAGGACTTTGCGATCAAGGCACAAAGAAGACCGTATCTGGACATTGGCGTATGGGGTTTTGTGGTTCTTCGTCTCGACTACCGAGATGATGCTGCTTGGGAGACGTTCAAATCGAGCTTGAATGCTACAGCTCAAAGGGTGATGCTGGCCAGTCAGGTACCTGAAAGAATATGCCAGATGCTGAGATTTGCCTTCCTCGAGGACGAATCCGCTCTTGCTGGGAAAGTCGATCAGATCGAGCTGGTGAAATACTGGAAAGATCGTATTTGGAGTGAGGAAGTGCATATCAACATGAACCACGACTTTTTCTTCTCGGCAGATGCAAGATCACTGCAACCAGATAACCCCATGGACCCGGCTGTTTATTTGCATGATGCCTCTGTCGACGAGATCCCCACTGATGATCAGGCGTTTCCCGGCTATATCAAGACATCTGCTGTCAATGTATTCTTGCATGACATTGCTGGTATCGAACGCAGTCGGCAACACGCAAGATCAATGTGGGAGATTTTGCATTGAAGTCCTGGAGGTCCCATACAGTACTCGCATGGTTTTGCCTGCTGTTCTGTGACACTTCGATCTATGGAGATCGTGGGTCCTCCGTTGACTCGTGTTCGAATCCTTCGAGCGTTTTCCCGAGAAAGTCGCAGTGCTTGGCAAATTCATCAGAAAAACCACAGTCGAACACCGCCGGACAAGACGCACCAAATCCCCAACCAACAGAACAACTCAACCAGAAGCATGCCGTGCATGAACGCGCTACCACCAAAAGCCATGATCGCGTTGGGCGTCATGGCCCTCATAACCCTCTGCTTCCACGCGCTCAGCACATCCACAACACCAGACCGCCAACCACCAACCGACAAAGCCCATCTCGAGCTGCTCGAAAAACAAATCGCCACGTTACGAGCAAGTATGAACCACGTCTTGCGCGAGACGGGCACAAAAGTCCCTAGTGGCGTCCAATGGCCCTCGACGACAAACTCCAGGACAAACTCTTCTTCCAACGATGGCCCAATCGTGCTTGCCTTTTTCTTTGTCATTTTTGCGAGTGTCGGTTGGATTCTTTGTTTTGCCTGCTTTTATGATGTTTTGCACAAGGCGGCGAGTGCGGTGGCGGATCGGACCGTGGCGGCTGGGGTTTGGGGTGCTTGTGTGGTGTTTGGAGGTGCGCTGTGGGTTGGCGAGGCGATGGCGTGGTATCAGTATCTGTTGACTTCTTCTTGGGGTCTGTATGCTGGATTGGTCTTTTGGGCGGTGTTTGTCGAGCAAGGGTTTGCCGCACCCGTGGATCGTCCAAAGACTTCTTGATACCGAAAAAAAAAAAATGAAGAAGAATTCACGGTATTGATCAAGCGTGTCCATTGGAGTCAGCGCAGCATATCCCGTATCGGCTAACCTCATCAAACAAAGTCAACAACAACAATACAAAAGAAGAAAAAAGAGCAATATCATGCAACGAGACATGTCAGAAACCAAAAAGAATTTTGAGAAAAAAAAATGATGATGGGATATAAGTCTCCTCGGTCAGAACGCTCACTTGTTCCCAAATCCCAATTGATCAAAACGCACCTCGGGCATCAAGCGAGACCAGTACATGAACCAGAAAAAAAAAAGACAAGAAGAAAAGAAAAAAGGAAAAGAAAAAAAAAATCTTAGAAGAAAAGAAACACAAAACGTACAGCAGCAGGGATTCCCCAGTCGTCACCGACCTGAGTACTAATCTGCCGTTCAACTGCTTATGTATGGCAGAGCGGACGGGATGCCCAGTTTTCAGCTGACTGTGGCCGTACGTGGAGGAATATCTTTTCGCAACGTATATAATCCATAATTATCTAAGCGGCAAGTCTTGGAATTCATTCTGCTTGACACAATTGGCAGACGCCAACGTATGGTGCTTCAATACAAGGCAGATGGGCCGACATGTTTGCGGCTATTACCACCGCTTCCGAAGCGCTTTACTCCCGTCCACGGCTCACATTTGATCGCCAATAATGAGAAATGTAAAAGGAAAAAAAGTCAGAAATGGTTGCATTACTCGTTATATACAGTAGCTGGGGTCGTGAATCTTTTTTTTTTCCTGCTTACATCTAGTTGGACTGGACGGTAGCGAGCTTGCTGCGAACAGGGACGTTCTCGGCTCTGCCAGGCTGAGGGAAGCCGCTGAGCTTGACGCCCTTGCGGAACAGCAAGCAGTGAGACGAACCACCAAAGTGGAACATGCCAGTCTCCTGACCCTTCTTGACGTGCTGGCCCTCCTTGACGGTGATTTCACAAGTCGAGACTTCGTCCATACCGATACCGATGAAGGCCATCAGACCGATAGCGGGATTGTCTGCTTCGATGAAGATGATGGCTCTCGTGGCGAGGGCACTCAAGTAGCCTTGACCGGTTGAGATACCGTGGGCGTCAATCTCCTTCGTGTTGGGGTCACCAAGACCTTCAAACAGAGGCTCGCTGAAGTAGGTGCCGTCTTGGACGTAGGCCTTCTTGATGGTGCCGCTGACGGGTGCGTGCCAGCGGTGGTAGGACAGAGCGGACAAAAAGGCTTGGTAGACGGTACAGTCGGCGAACTGCTCGGCCAGGCTGTCGTTGGCGAGCATGTCCCTGACGCTGTAAGGCTGACCCTTGATCCAGAATCTGTCTCTGAGCTTTGCATTCTCCTGGACCTGGAAGACCTTGGACTCGCAGGCGTTGTTGATGACATTGTCGTCGTCAGGGCTGTCGATTGGGCGGACCTCATCCCTGAAATGTCTGGTGAAGAAGTTGTCCCATGAAGTGTAGCCGTAGTGCTTCTTGGTGGTGTCACAGACGAAGAAGTCCTCAAACTTGTGGTTAGTCTTGTAGGGAGCGTTGGCAACAGCCATCATATCCGAGGTACCAGTCTCACCGAGCCAGCCAGTCTTGCCCTCATGGAGGACACCAGCCGACTCGGGCTTGAGCAAGAACTTGCCCCACTCGTTGAGAACCTTCTTGAGCATCTTGTTGACATCGGGATCGAGGAAGGCGGCATGACCAGAAGGAGTGGACATGGGATAGTCCAAGATGGCGCACATGGGAACACCGACCATACCAACAGCTTGTGCAGAGTCGGTCCAGACGGGAGCAGAACCGAAGACGTGGTTCAAGACCTCGAGCATGTGCTCGTAGTCACGGATCTGCTTGCGGCCAGTGGGGTCTCTGCGGTAGACGTGCTTGTAGGGGACTTCTTGGAACATGGCAGTGAAGTACATGTAGATTCTGGGATTGTCCTCGATGAATTCCTTGAATTCTTGGAGAACGGGGATCAAGGGCTTCTTGTTGTTGTGGGCGTTCTTGACCTGCTCACCGAGCCACTCGTGGTGGGTACGGTGGTCAGTGGGCAACCATGCTCCGGGCCTGTTCTGTTGTCAACATACTGATGTTTATTGTTGCAGAAGCAGACTGACATACCTGGAGACCTGATGCTCGTGGGGAATGTCATGGTTCTCGCCATGTTGCTGCACTTTGGTGTCGTGAGACATTTTCAAATAAATTGCCTGGGTGAGAATTGGCAAAACAAGTCAAATTGGAAGATGCAGAAGCAAACGGCAGCAGACGGACGAGTTTTGTGGCTTTTGTTGACTTCCATCATTCTCTTGCAACTATGAGATCATGGTGACCCCCGCAAAGCTGAGGCTTCTCCGGTCGAGCCCGCTCGGACTTAAGCTTTCACCAAGCTCTTTTTCCAAGAAAATCAGGGACAAGCACCCTTCACTGCCTCGCGATTCACGGGAGACGCGGCAGCCACGGCGAACGAGATGATGAAAAGCTTGCTCATGGACGCGTGTTCGTGGCACAGTGTTTTGTTTCAAGTTATCCATCTTGTACCCGTCTGCGTTGCCATAGCTTCCTGTCGATTCGTGGTGGTGCATGCATGGTATCATGATGCTCCATTCTGAGCATGATAATCATGCTACATCATGATCA
The DNA here is from genome assembly GCA_003992365.1 of Aureobasidium sp. P6. Taxonomy (NCBI): domain Eukaryota; kingdom Fungi; phylum Ascomycota; class Dothideomycetes; order Dothideales; family Saccotheciaceae; genus Aureobasidium; species Aureobasidium sp. P6. The sequence goes on from RZIQ01000018.1 coordinate 98,213, forward strand.
GTGGTCATCATGCTGATCAAGAATCGTGATCCATCATGATCATGACATGAGATCTCGAACGCAAACTGATTCTGAGTAGCACATGGAATTGTTACCGATGTGGCAGTTTCTTACCTTCGAGCTCGTATCTCCAGGTCAAGTTCACTGGTGAAGTGTCATACTTGCTAAGAAGCAAAAGTCAAGAAAAAGAGTGATTTGATGAGAGCAAAATGATGGCTGCCAGGGTCATAGTCTCGGCTTCACTTTCCAGCATCAACATCGTCATTAGGTGGCAACAACAGATATGTTCCGTTGTTTGTATGTATCACTAAGATCTGTGTTAGATCATAGATCTATCGACACAACTGGTAAGTGCATTTCTGCTGTCATCTCGTCAGAATCGCGAGTTTGAGATCAATCTCGACCGTCTGCATAAAATATTCAAGTAAATGAATAAAAAGGAGACGACAGTGTGATTCGAAGACAGACGAGAATCAAAAGACGACTTCCTCACGAGCGAGCCAGCATAGTCGCAAAACGGCAAAGCAGCGTAATTACAACGCTCAATTGAAGACTGTTGCCTTACGATGGGATGGATGGGGTCCTCTCGGGCTCGTGGATGTGAAATATTACAGACAGGGTGACACGCCTCAGCCAAAAGACTGGACGATCTCAAAAGTAAGAACGGCCTGTCGCATGCTCAACCGGCAGATGACTTTGAAATCTAGAATTCTCTCCCTTGAGCATTACAGAAACGTGAAATTTTTGTTGTTATCATCCCACCAAACACCAATATGATCGACTTTTTTTCCGGCATCCGACAATTTAACCCTTGACGATTTCGCCGGGACCACTGCTTGCTTTACCCTCCATCTCGAGCTTGACCTCGTCACGCACAATCTCTCTGACGTCCTGCCAGCCAGCACCGTTCTTCACGATAGTGACACGACGAGGCTGCTGCTCAAGACCAACGAATTGCTCTGGCTGAACGGCCTGGAAACTGAAGCCCTCCTCGTTGCCCAAGGCCGTCTCGACTGCAGACGAGAATTTCGCGGGGTGAGCGGTGGCGAGAGCAATGTGATGGGCGGTGGGTGCACGCTGGACGGAGCGCAGAGCAGCGGCGATGCCAATGGCACTGTGAGGGTCAAGGATGTACTTGCCCTGGTGAACGGTGCCCTGTGTAGCGTAGGCACCGCTGTCCTTACCAACGGGAGTCATGCCGTTGCCTGAGGTATATGTCTGAGTAATCTGATCCAGTGTCTGCTTGTCAGAGACGCGCTCGGACTCAAAGTCGTCGTGTGCGGCGTCCAAGATGGCCTTGTCAACGCCGAAACCGCCATCGGTCTTGAGTGCTTGCAGCCATGTCTTGACTTGCTCGCCAGCTGCCTTGCGGCGCTCAGTCACGCTGCCGTTTCCGTTGACGCGGTAGGACAGGTACCACAGCAGACGCTCGAAGTTGCTGCTGACCAAGATGTCCATGGCGGGCGCCAGTGTCTCCTTGACGCCATCGAGATGTGCCTTTGCGCCGTCGTGTTCAAAGCCGCCCTCAGCCTCGCGACCGTGGACGGGCTTCTTCTCGTAGTGGCCGCTGCGCCAGAAACGATGCAGGATGTCGTTCTCGTTGGTGGCGATGACGAGCTTGTCGGCAGGCAGACCCATGCGCTTGGCAAAGTAGCCGGCCAGAATGTCACCAAAGTTGCCGGTGGGGACAACGAAGCGGACTTGAGGGGTTTCCGAGTCGAGCGAGCGGGCGAGGGTGAAGTATGATTGGAAGTAGTAGGTGATTTGTGCGAGGATACGCGCCCAGTTGATCGAGTTGACGGCGGCGAGGCGGTGGGTGCTGTTCATGTCGGCGTCGCCGAAGAGAGCCTTGACAAAGTCCTGCATACCGTCAGCATTCTTCTCAGAAGCACAACAAGTCAGACACGCACCTGGCAGTCATCGAAAGTGCCGTCGACGGCCAGATTGTGGACGTTGGCGTCGAGGACAGTGGTCATCTGAGCCTCCTGCACGGGGCTGACCTTGCCCTTGGGGTGCATGATGAAGACCGAGACGTCCTTCTTACCACGCAGCCCGTAGATGGCAGCAGAGCCAGTGTCTCCGCTCGTAGCACCGACGACGGTCAGATGTTGTCTGTCGGTGCCCTTCTTGCCCTTGTTCATGCGCACAAGGAAGTACTCGAACAAGTTGCCGACGAATTGCAGAGCGACATCCTTGAAAGCAAAGGTAGGGCCGTGGAACAGTTCCATCAAGTGTAGCTTCTTGCTCTTGTCAAGCGTCACAACGGGGGTGACATCTTTGGCGCGGAACGTCGCATAACTGCGGTGGATGATGTCTTTGAGGTCGGCTGCTGGGATCTCGCTTTCTGAGATGTACAGACTGAAGATCTCAAAGGCCAACTCCTGGAATGAAAGGTTGCGCCATTTGGACTGCCAGTCTGAAGGAAGGGCGGGAACCTCTTCAGGGATAAACAGGCCACCGTCGGCTGCGAGGCCCTTGAGAACGACGTCTTCGAACGACAGCTAAAACCAGCTTCTTCTCAGTTGGACTCTCGTCGTGGGGGAATCTAGTCTTTTCATACGTCGTAGGAGCCTCCTCTGGTGCTCAAGTAGCGTTGCGATGCGGTATGCGATGCCATCTTGTAGTTGCTCGCCTCCTATTGCCCAAGCTCTTTTCGAGTTTCGTGATGCGTGAGAGGTATGCAACTACAGAATGAGTCACTCCACAGAACTATGTAATATCCAAGACCCAAGGGCCGTTCAATCGCTACTTGTTGATTCTGGCCAGAGCGTGTTCCCCACCAGATTTGCGGCGAAGTCGGAGGACCTGGAACGAAACTGGTTGCTCGATCCCTGGTATGCGTACATGTCATCACGCTGCCACTCTCAGTACCTCATCTTCACCTCGAAAATTTCTGCCAGACAAACAGTGCAAATGCTGGCAGCGCACAGGCCGCATCAGGCTGTATAAAACCGCCCTCTCCCTCGCCCTCCTCTTTCTCTCATTAGTCGACTTTACTTCAAAGAATCTCTTTTTAGTTTGTCTTCTTATCTGAACTCTTCAAAAGAGCCACAGAACTCCAACCTGGCGGATGAGTTACATCCCCGGTGCCCTAGAGTGATACCAAGTATCTTGGCTCCGGCCTCGATGGTGATGATCTCGATCCTTTTGAACGTCTGGCTTCGGTCGGTTTGACTGGGTGGGCGCTGGCGGACTTCTGACAGGCCTCTTCTTTTTTTTCATCATTGTTTTATCCTGGCCTATGGCTGGGCTTTGAGGAAGAAAATTCGCCAATCCCCGAAATTTATGCATCTGTCGATCCTGCATCAACAGTCATCGCCATCAATGTTCTGCAACAGTAGTGCTTTGTCTCATATGCATGCAAGTGGGATATTGGCTGATTTCAAAAGCGGTATCCCTGACCTGCCTTTTAGTCCTCGATAATGCTCCTACATGTAGCATCTGCAAATCGAAGAAATAAAAACCATTACTATGCTTTGCTATAGTAGTGACTCTTGACCTGTAATGTATACCAGGAACCCCAGGCATACTCTGACCCAGACAGACTAGTTCATCCTGTTTTCTTACTTCCCATCATTTTATCATGCTTTGCGATAGTGAACTATTTGCATCACATGACTGACACAAGAATCCAACAAAGCTGATGATTCAGTCACAAATCCCGGTACAGAAGCATTGATGATGGAACAGTAGTAATCTGTAGTTTGTTCTTTTCTTTTTTCCATAGAAAGGGGGGAATTATGCCATTTCGCTTCCTGCACCTACACCGGATGATAAAAGCCTTTCCAGTGTAATCAATTTATGATGATATAAAAACGCAGCAACCCCAGCACCCAATAAAAAGGGACACAAAAAACAGCTAAAAGAGGAATCCGGGACGTGTGGTGATGAAGGGGTCGACAAGAAAGAAGAAAGAAAAGAGGAAAAAAAAAAGGTTTACCCCGAAGAAAGATGGTTGTGAGTTGTGGTTGTTGATCATTTTTGGTTTCATATAACTTCGTTGCCTTTTACTCTCCCTTTATGCACCGAACTCCTTGATGTCCTTGGTGTACTTGCCAGGGACGAGAGCAAGAGGGACGATACCGGAAACGTGCATCTCGGGACCAAAGACGTGCATGTCGAGCTTGAGCTCTTGACCGACGGCCTTGATGTTCTTGAGACCTTCTTGGTAGTTGGGACCGGCACGACGGACCCAGATCTTGACGTTGTGCTCGATGAGGAGAGGGGCAACCTCACGGATGGCGCGGATGACACCCTTGAAGGTGGAGGCGACGTTGGTGAAGTTGGCAATACCACCACCGATGAACAGGACCTTGCCGTCAGGGTGCATGGGGGCACGGAGCATGAGGTCAAGGACGGTTCTGGCGTAGTGGAAGGTCTGAGTCTCTGTGGGGGCACCAGAGTACTCACCGTAGTTGGCGAGCTCACTGGCGAAACCAGCAGAGGCAATGGCATCGGCGTAGACGACCGAAGCACCACCACCAGCGACGAGAGTCCAGACACGACCGCTGCCGTTGAGGATGGTCAGCTTGAGGGAAGCACCAGTCTTGGCATCCATCTCGGCGATGTAGGCCTCCTCCTTGGACATCTCACGACCGAAAGGAGCGGGGAACTCCATGGGGGGGCCGACATCGATAGAGACCTTGGTGTCCTTCTTGTCAGCAACGTTCAAGCCAAGAGCAGTGGCAGAGCGAGCGATGGCCCACTTGGCACCACACTCGAACTCGGCAGTCTGATCGAGCTTAGCAGCCAAGTCAAGGAAGTGGACATCGGCTGAAGTGGCATCGGCGTTGGGGATGACAACGAGAGGGTTGATCTCGAGGTAGCTGGATGAGGTCAGTAAGGCATTGCTGATGAGCATGGTTGATCGACTTACGTGAACTGGCAGTCAACGTAGACGGCGTAGAGGCGGGAGATGAAGTCAACGAGGACGTTGTGGACGCCCTGAGGAACCTTCTTGAGGAGAGTGGCAGCAATCTCGTCGTTGGAGGGGTACTCCTTGAGGTCGACGGGGATCAAGAGCTTCTCAGCCTTAGCGTCGACATCGCCGACATCGACACCACCCTCGTGGGTGAAGAGGATCCAGTCACCCTATTGATGAGAGGTTAGTCCTTGTCGATGATATGATGAAGATTGCAATGTGACGATGAAGTGATGAGGGTGGTATGGCAAGACATGGACGGCGGGTAGATCCGATATCGAATCACAACGAGGATGGCCTAATGCAGGTACAGATGTTGTGCGTTGGTGTAAGGGGATAAGGGCATCTGTGCACGCTTGGGTGGGATTTTCTCCCTTCATCCGAGCAGAATAGCCGGGGGAATTGCTTCCACGGCCAGCCCAACGTGACTTTCACATGCAAAACAATCATATGAAAACTTCCCCCTGGTCGTTGGCCTTTCCCTTGCTTCTTTTTCTTCGATAAAAAAAAGAGAAGCAGGGAAACTTCGACCAGCCCGGCCGAGTTGCTTTCACACGACTGTTTCCAGGACCCGGAAGGAAAAGGAGAAAAAAATAAAAGAAAATATGCCACGTACCTCGCGGACCGAGTTGATGTTGATGTAGTACTCGGTGTCTTGGGGGTGAGGCACGAAAGGCTCGACCAGGAACTGTCTCAGGACACCATCAACCGTCTCGACTCTCTGCGACTTGCCAGCGCGCTCCTCAACCCAAGCTCTGGCCTCGGCCCAGGTCTTGTTCAGGGCCAAAAGGCCGCTCTTGCCTCGTCGCTTGATCAGCTGATCGGGCTTTGCGACGAACTTGGCACCAGGCTGGAGCAACCAGGGGTACTTGACCTCGGCCTCGTCGAGGATGTCCTTGGGAGAGTCGCCCTCGGCAAAGTAGAGCGAGCAGAGCTTGGCATGGGGGTTGTGGGTGGCAGCCGGGGGAAGAGGAGTGGGCTTGATGACGGGAGCTCTGGTAAGGTGGTAGTTGAGGATGGCCTTGCCATCGGCTTCGAGGATCGACTTTGCGGACATGACTGCCGAGAAGGAACTGACAAGACAGAAGTGAGCAATGAGAAGCGACACAAATCGGCGAGTCAAAGCGAAAGTGAGAGCAAGAGCAGAAGCTGAGGAAGAGCAAGGACAGGGACAAGAAGAGAGATGCGAGAGGAGGGAAGTGGTGAAGAGCTAGGAACAAGAATGTTGCAATCGGGCTTCAAGGCTTGCGGCAACAAGTCGTGTGCTATCGGCTCAACAAGAGTTGGGAGATACAGGCACCGCGCACGGAAGTGATATGCGAGACATGGGCCACACGAGACTTGTCAAAAGTCCGACGGGCATTGTGTCGACGAATCATCTTGGTTGGCGGCGGGACAGCCAATTTTGGATACACGCAGCTTCGAATTTCCTGGGAGCTTGCTGGATGCTTACCTAGAATCGAGGATTGAAATGTCCGAAGGGGCGGGAATCACACAATCAAGGAGACGCCAATTGGATGATGGAAAAGAGAGGGAGTCGAGGGTCAAAGAAGGTGTCGGAGACTCGATGGATTTCGGGAGAGGGCTTCTTTGAGGAGGGGAGCTGTGGACGAGATCGAGGAGAATATTGTCGCGTCTTGGCTCCAGGTGGCCGCAGAAGGGTGCAGACGGTGAGCTCTCGCTAGCGCGGGCGGGGCGTGTTAGCGCAGCCGTTGGGTCGACAAAAACCGCCGATCCCGCAACGCAAAAGCGCTGGGATTCGGTGCTGCGTGGGCTGATTGTGCTGCCAATGCTAATTTTATACAGGGGCTGTTTTGTGGAGAGAGCCACGAAACAAAGAGGACACGTCCAACACACGCAAGAGGCACGGGAAACATGCACAAGAGGCACAAATGATGATGGTCGATTTGTGGTGGTGTAGGTGGTGCAGCAGCAACAGCAGCAAGAAGCCGTGACTCGGCCCGGGGATGGAGCTCTCGTCAACAAATAATCGCCAACTCTGCTGCTGCTGACGATGATGATGATGATGCTCACTCAGCGCTTTCGCACGGCCATCGGTCAATTACCAGCGGCCATCTCTGGACGACATGGCAGTCTCAGCAAAGAATTACCGCAAGCCTTGCCCATTCCAGCAGCAGATGAAGGGGGAAATTGATGATGGTACGATTTTTGTACAGCGACGGCCGGAGTCGGGAAGTGAGAGGAGAGCCGTGCACGGCGACCAACGCGGCTGTCACAGGTCCAAAGACGCATCGCATCGGCTTGGTCGGGGAATTTCCAACCCACACAAACCCAGGAAACGCAACGGCTGCGCCAAAAAAGCGACCGGCGACCGGACCACACTAACCTCAACCGGACCCCTGCACCCCTCGGACTTTTGGCCCTGCGGTTGAAGCCTCAGCAAAGCGCGCCCTCTGCGTGCGACGAGTCGACCAATATTGCTTGTCTTGTCTCGAAGTCTCTCTCGCAACCTCTCCGATCTCTCCCCTCTGCTTCTGACCTGCTCATCTCCTTTGGTCATCTATCTTCTGCTTGTTCTCCGCTTCCTGCTTCCTCCTTCCTCTCTCTTGTTTGTCGCCTTTTGGTACAACTGTAAGTGAGCTCTGAATTATTGTTGCACAACGCCGAGCCAGCTTCGGCAAGCTTTGCAATCCCCATCTTGCACCTCAGCACACTTTCAATTGTCTTGCCCCTGTACATCTACAGCTCCATCCTTGCACAGCGTTGCTCCAGCGTCTGTTTGGCAACAATTGCACAAGCTCCAATCCGCACACGTGCTCAGGTGTCTGTTTGTTCGTCCTTTCCGGCCACCACTTTTCCTCGCACAGCTACCAGCGCGCAAACGCACCCACTTGCACACCTGCTGACACGGCCTTGCTCGCAGCTCTCACAATGGTTTCCGCAACCACATCCACCCCGGCAGCTGCCTCGACCTCGCAGGCCAACGGAACCAGCCAGCCCAACGACAACATCCAGCGCTTCGCTGCCCCCAGCAGAGCCTTGAGCCCCACCCCCTCGCACCAGCTCTTCCACCCCAAGACGAGATGTTTCGTCTACGGTCTGCAGCCCAAGGCCGTCCAGGGCATGCTTGACTTTGACTTCATCTGCAAGCGAAAGGTTCCCTCGGTCGCCGGCATCATCTACACTTTCGGTGGCCAGTTCGTCAGCAAGATGTACTGGGGCACCAGCGAGACTCTCTTGCCCGTCTACCAGAGCACCGAGAAGGCCATCGCCAAGCACACCGAGGTCGACACGGTCGTCAACTTTGCTTCTTCGCGTTCAGTCTTCCAGAGCACCATGGAGCTCATGGAGTACCCCCAGATCAAGACCATTGCCATCATTGCCGAGGGTGTCCCCGAGAGAGTGAGTCTCTACTGTTTGAGCCCGGCAACCGCAACTGGTGACTAACAACCAAACAGCGCGCCCGCGAGATCCTCCACGTCGCCGCCAAGAAGGGCGTCACCATCATCGGCCCCGCCACTGTCGGCGGCATCAAGCCCGGAGCTTTCAAGATCGGGAACACTGGTGGCATGATGGACAACATTGTTGCCTCGAAGCTGTACCGCGCCGGCTCCGTGTCTTACGTGTCCAAGTCCGGTGGCATGTCCAACGAGCTCAACAACATCATTGAGCAGACGACCAACGGCGTCTGCGAGGGTGTTGCCATCGGTGGCGACAGATACCCCGGTACCACTTTCATCGACCACTTGCTCCGTTATGAGCAGGACCCCAACACCAAGATCCTCCTCCTGCTCGGTGAGGTCGGTGGTGTCGAGGAGTACCGCGTCATCGAGGCCGTCAAGTCTGGGCAGATCAAGAAGCCCATCGTTGCGTGGGCCATTGGCACCGTTGCCAGTATGCTCAAGACCGAGGTTCAGTTCGGCCACGCCGGTTCGTTCGCCAACTCTCAGCTCGAGACTGCTGCCATGAAGAACAAGTCGATGAAGGAGGCCGGCTTCTACGTGCCCGACACTTTCGAGGACATGCCCAAGGTCCTCGCCGATCTCTACCAGAAGCTCGTTTCCGACGGCACCATCCAGCCCCAGTCCGAGCCCGCCGTGCCCAAGATCCCCATCGACTACTCGTGGGCCCAGGAGCTCGGTCTCATCCGCAAGCCCGCTGCCTTCATCTCGACCATCTCGGACGACCGTGGCCAGGAGCTCCTCTACGCCGGCATGCCCATCTCGGACGTCTTCAAAGAGAACATTGGCATCGGTGGTGTCATGTCTCTTCTGTGGTTCCGTCGCCGTCTTCCCGACTACGCCAGCAAGTTCCTCGAGATGGTTCTCATGCTTACGGCCGACCACGGTCCCGCCGTTTCTGGTGCCATGAACACCATCATCACCACCCGTGCCGGCAAGGATTTGATCTCCTCGCTTGTTGCTGGTCTCTTGACCATCGGTTCTCGTTTCGGTGGTGCCCTCGACGGAGCCGCCGAGGAGTTCACCAAGGCCTTCGACAAGGGTCTTTCTCCCCGTGACTTTGTCGACACCATGCGCAAGGAGAACAAGCTCATTCCCGGCATCGGTCACCGTGTCAAGTCGCGCAACAACCCCGATCTCCGTGTCTCGCTCGTCAAGGAGTACGTCAAGGCAAACTTCCCCCGCACTCCCCTCCTCGACTACGCTCTTGCCGTCGAGTCCGTCACCACCTCCAAGAAGGACAACCTGATTCTCAACGTTGACGGTGCCGTTGCCGTCGCTTTCGTCGACCTCGTCCGCAACTGCGGTGCCTTCACCAACGAGGAGGCCGAGGACTACCTCAGAATGGGTGTTCTCAACGGTCTGTTCGTCCTTGGTCGTTCGATCGGTCTTATTGCCCACTTCCTCGACCAGAAGAGACTGCGCACTGGTCTCTACCGTCACCCTTGGGTAAGTCTTGCTTGTACATTCCAATTCAAAATTCAGACCACTAACATGTCTTCCAGGACGACATTACCTACCTCCTCCCCAGCCTCAGCGGCGGCGCCCCCGGCAACGAGGGTCGTGTCGAGGTCTCCGTGTAAGAAGATTGAAAAAACAAAAAAATTGATACCAAAGAGAAGGGGGAAAACAACAGTTTTGGGACAACATGTGGGAAGCCTTTTTTCTTTTTTCTTCTTTCTTTTTACAAGACTGGGGTTTACGTCTTTTTCCTTCTTCGCCTTTTTCTCGCATGGACTGGGGGAGTTTTGTGTCACGTCTCCCTTTCCCCCGATCAACAAGTCCCAACAAACCAATATAATGATCATCAACGTTCCGAGCGTCTCTACTTGCACACTGGTCTTGTTTCAAGTCTAAAGTGAACTGTCTTGTGGTTTGTGGATGGGTGGCAGCGTTTCTTGGTTGAGAATCAACTGTCCTTGGAGGAGGACAAGTCAGCGACTGTTGCAAATTAAGAATGAGACTCTATCTAATGGTATTCATACACGTCTATGCTTGTGTCTATACAGTATGGTGATATCAGTTGACACCGCCCAATGCATTGCTGGCCCATTGGTAACTTCCCAGAAAGACGGCACCACCAATGCTGATCCAAGTGACCCTGGGCTCAACACCCTTGAAGAAAGCTCGCATGCCTTCCTCTCTGTAGATCTTGGCCAGCAGATATGACGCCGAGACCTTGTCCTTGGCCAGCATCATCCTCGTCTTGAGCACATCCAACGGTGTCGTCAACGCAGCAGCCACAGCACCAGACACAGAGCCGAAAACAGCAGACTGGAATGCCGTAGCCGTCTCTCTACCATCTCTTTTGGCCGCCCACCTCTTCATACCCTCCCACATGGGGAACTGAATGACGGTGAACGGCACCTCTCTCATGACCGTAATCCCCCAACCACGATACAGCTCTTTGGCCATAACCCCATACCCGGCCGTCTTTCTCAAGTCCAAAATACTCGTAAACGCCGACAAAGAGCTCGGGAACTGTTTGGCCTGTGCCCTCTGCTTGACAACTTCTGTGGGCACTCTGACCGCACACGCGGCCACTTCCCCCAAACTCGCTGCCAGCATGTGCGTTCCTGCTTCTTGGGATTTGGTGTGGAGGGGGTTGGAGAGGTTGCGCTTGATGCCGTCGTAGGTGACGAAGAAGAGGGCGGCGCCGGGGGCTGAGCCGACGATCGCGGAGCCCACGCCTGCGTAGATGCCGCGGAAGCCGCCGGCGGCGAGGAAGCCCGAGGAGGATTGCAGGCGGGTCTTGAGCGTGTCGAGCGGGTAGAGCGATGTGTCGACCGTCGTGCCTGCTACTGCGCCTGCCTTGAGAGTGTCAGCTTGGGAGATTGTATGCATGTACGCAGCTTGTGTGGTGAGAGTTTGAAACAATCATAGCATCGGGAAAGAGCGAAGAATATGCTATGAAAGTGGAATTCGCAGGTGCGAGTCGTGTGACAGTGGTGGAAGTCGCGACGAGGGGCATTTAGAGGCGGAATTCAAGCAGGAATTGGACTTACCAGAAGCGAGCGCAAGTAGGGCGACTCGACCAGCCGAGTCTTCTCTTGAACTACTCCTGTCATTGCGATATCTAGAGCAATGAAAGATCAATCGCTCGTGCTACAATCAATGTCGTCAAGCCATTGCGGTTGCTGTGAGAAGCCGCAAAGTTGACGCCATCCATACACCGAACACCCTCCGCAATCGCTCTTTTCCTCTCCCGAGCTTCACCCTTCTTTGATATGTTGTTGAGAAATCCACATCGCCGGCCTCATTAGTATAGACATTGATCTGCGCGTGCGAGTCGCCCTGTGATATTGCCATGGGATGCTGAAAAGATCGGCCGTCAGACTCGCTGCCCAGGCTATCGCCCAGGAACGATTTGATCGCATCTTGCAGCCAATATGTAAGGGAAAGCTACATCTAGGTACGTCAGTACAAATTAGAGCATTCAAACACCGTCTGAGCCGTTATCACAGGCCTCGCCATCAGCGGCGGCGTGGACTCGATGGCTCTGGCCAGTCTATGCAGTAGAATAAAAGCTTTCAAAGTGCCACCCATCACCGCTTTCATAGTCGACCATCGCCTTCGGTCTGGAAGCACAGATGAAGCACGATCAGTAGCCAAGAACCTTGCCGACCTCGATATAGCTTCTCGAGTCTTGACACTGGACTGGAAAGACACAGAAAGTCCAAGCACAAAATCAAATCTGGAAAGTGTTGCTCGCAGACTTCGCTTCCAGGCTCTTGGACGCGCTTGTGCTGATGCAGGCATCTCTGATCTTTTATTAGCTCATCATGGAGATGATCAAGCCGAGACCGTACTTTCGAGGATCTACGCTGGATATCTGGGCATCGGTCTTCAGGGCATTCAAGCCCAGGGGCCAATTCCGGAGTGTCATGGTATATACAATGTCTCCGGGTCTGGTAGGCTACGTTCTCTCGACTCCGAGGAGAAAAGCACAAACATATCTGTCGAATCTGGTGGCGTGAACATACATCGCCCACTACTGAGTTTCACCAAGGCAAACCTCATTGCCACATGCCAAACAGCAAATGTACGTTGGCATGAAGATGCCACAAATTCCGACAGAACTTTGACCGTTCGCAATGCGGTCAGATATCTACTAGAAGCTAAAGTACTGCCGATTGCCATTAGATCAGAGTCCTTGAAGAGTCTGGCGGCAACCAAGCAACAGCATCGCCAATCCTGCGAGGAGACAGCTACGGCCATGTTTAAAGCTTGCAAGGTCGAGCTCGATCACAAGTCTAGCTGCGTGGCATTCGAGATACACCCACGCATCAGAAGCTGGTTGATCAGCCAGGATGACCCTCACCTTGTAGCGGCGATGCTAATGCGAAAGTTCCTATCTCTCTCGGAAGATCAGGAGAAGCTTCAACTCAAAGATCTCAAGCGCTCCGTTCAATATGTCTTCTCCGAGATCTTCCCGCATAAATTACCAGAGAGCTCTGGCATCAACATAGGAGACGTTGTCCTCACGATGAAGCATCAGACGAGGAAGGAAACTGGAGATGACGAGACTGTCCACTCTTTAAAATACAATATCGTCCCACGACCAGTCAGAGCTGGAGAGGGGCATCAGCACGTGCTTTTCGAAGGAAGAGGAGCACATGATAATGCCAGTGAAGCTGCCTTGACGATGAGGCCACGACTTTTCCATAGTCGTTGGTGGATAAGCCTTCGAGCTTCTTCAGCCGGATTCTCACCTAATGAATATTTGGTGATCAGGTTTTTGAAGAAAGGCGATCTTGCAAAAATGCAGGATGTCAGGCCGGAACATCTCAGAAAACAGCTCAAGACTCATGCTCCAGGGAACATTCGATTCACGATTCCCGCCATCGTGTTGATCTCCAACGACTGTGATATAGATGGGTCGCCGAAGTCAACAGAGACGGTCTACGCTCTCCCGACACTCGGATGGCATCGTCCCGATTTCACCCGATGGGGTACCTCGTCTGACGAAAAACAATGCCAATATGCCTTCACTTACAAGAATATCGACTTTGAAGCGAGCAACAACCATACCATCAGACCTGACTAAAGTGTCTTGACCATTTGCCAGTTCTTACAGAGGTCGCCCTTGCAAGGTGGAAAAAAGCAAATTATCAATTGTTCTGAGGTGCACCTCTGGCCTGAAAGCTGAACGGAGATAGAGGAACATCACTTGACGGTGACGGAGAAATCGATGTCGGCCCCAGGTACATTGGTTACACAGCTCAGATTGTCACATTCCAAAGAACTATCCATCGCGCAATCCTATCGAGGTCGAGACTGCACAAGCCACCTCGACTTATCGTTGTAATTAAGCAATTGTGTGTATGATAGCATGCTCGAGCCGAGACAAGAGATTCATGCGCTGCATGCACGAACAGGCAGCGCTGCGCACTTTGCAGTAGACCTCTGCTGGTGATCCGTCGATCCTACCAAGTCGCATAGCGCACGTCAGCAACAATTCTCCGAAAGTGGTTGATTGGTCTGCAGCAGGGAGCATTTGCTGGCCCTAGAGTTATATTTAAATCTGGATAAACAAAAGCAGCCATAACAACATGTGAAAAGCAAAAGTACAAAATACATGTGTCGACCAAAGTTCGTTGGAGCTTGCATAGGGACGGCAGTGTGCGGAGTACTTGTTGTTGCGTGCCGTGCCTTGAGAGCATCCTTCGCTATTGTACTCATAGCCTGCAGTAATTAGGACTGACTCGTCGGCCTGAGTAAGCAGGAACGGCATGATCCTGGCTCAAATGAACCCGTCTCTGGTTAAATGTTGAAGTGGGATCGAGCCTTGTTGATGTGGGCATCAGACACTTGACCAGGCTTGCATCATATTGCTTTTATATTCTCGTGTGAGCCTGAAAGACTGAGCCATGTGAGAACATCGTGGCATATCTTGTGCAACATGGTCAAATATAAATATAAGGTAGATAAGGTCCGAGCCAATGACTGCGTGGCAACCAAGCTTCAGTCGTGACAGCGGGGTCTTCAACATCCACCGGGGCTTTTGATTTCAACCACCAACAAAACTTCATGCAAACCTGTAACTCATTGCGGCAGAACACGATCGGGCATCTGCTATCAACGAATAGAATCGAGATACATCAGTCTAGCATGCGATCATACATACGATCGCTGATTCTAATTCTGTCAGAAAAGTGATGGGCAGATGGGATGCATGAGCGTCATCAATGTTCGGACATTTGAAAGAGTTTCCCCATGCATGCCGCAAGCCACTGCAGCCAACGCAGTCCAGTCCAAACCATCTTTGCTGACTACCAAGAAAGCTGCCCATCTTCAACACGAGATGCATCGCCTTCTCGAATGAGGATTGAACACAGTATGTCGACCTTTGCGTGCCGAGACAATAGATCATCAGCCAAAGGCAGCCCCGACCAGGTGTCTGACATGTCGAGTGCCATCGGAGCATTGCAACATCACTGCGCAGGCACTCTCTGCCCTGCATGGCTGCTGATCTTCTTCATGAGCAATATCACGATTTTCGGCAGGAAAGCTTGACCGGGCGACTCCACCTCGCTGACCCCCCTGTAATGCTGCCCTGCCGCCTCACATTCACGCCTGCTAAGACCTTGACAACACGCCTCATGCCGCTTGATCCACTGGAAACGACCCAAAATCGCTTCTTTCCATGCACTTGGTCAACTCAAAATCTCGACCCTGCCTTATTGCCGCTGCGCCCTCGTGACGCTCTGGCTGAAGTGGCCCGGGCAAGCATCAGATCAGTGACAAAAATCCTACGATCCTTACCCACGCTATCTATTTTCTGTATCCAAAAGCGGAACGAGGTTCGTAGTCATCACTCTAGCCTCGCATCAAGCCTGCGGTAAGCGGAGAAGGTCGGCGATACTCTGGCTGTATACTGGAGGTGGGCCTTGATTGTATATAAAGGTAGGTTGTGTTCCCGAGTAGGCTCTTGAAAACATCGACTCGCTTCTTCTCTTGCTGTCCTGCATAGCCTTGCGTGCTTCAGGTTGGTGCAGTGCACTGTATAGCAGCCTGCCATCTCTCGTTCTTGCAGACTATCACTCAATACAACCTTCGTTATGTTCACACGCTCATCATTCCTGCTGCCTCTGGCATGGTCGGCCTCCTACCTGGCAGGAGTCAATGCAGGTTGCGAATCATATGGTATTGATTTCGTCAACCAGGGCAACGTAAGTTGATAGCGTCTGGTTCGTGACATAATGTTAACATATTGATCAGTACTTTATCAACTCTGCCTCCAACAGCTCGTTCACTTCGGTCACACAATTCACAGGTAAAATTATACTATACCACTCTTCTATCAAATGACTTATACTGATGGAAACCACAGGCTGCGCGAATGATGTGGCAAACGTGGAACTAGTCAACTGGGACACTGGTGACGAATACATCTGTTCAGACATTCCTTTGTTGCCAGATGGCGTGCCGGAAACATCCACTTGTGATATCGAGAAGGATCAAATGATCTCCGGCACGTGGGGTTTGATTTTGATCTCGAACAACGGCGATGACCCCAACTCGCCGCCCTTCGCAAACCAGAGGACCTTTTCATTGGACGTTGGAGTGCAAGCGACCGCGACCGTCAGTTCAATGGCGATTGGTGCTGATTTCAAGGCTGATTGTTCTTTCAGATTACACCAACCATGACCTTCAACATGACAACCACACCGACAATCACTTCTGACTCGACATCGTGGATTGTCAACACTACTACAGTCAACAACTCTATCACTGTCACCCAGCCTGCAGTAAGTATCTTTCTCGGCTTTCTGGGCGATCCCAGACTAACATACTCAGGCCACGAGATATGTGACAATTACGCCTCAGCCAATCTACACCACCAAAACAGTCAATCTCACTCGCACACTCAAGACCTGGACAAAGACAGCCGTCGTGTATACCTCGACTGCAACTGCCAAGTGCACTGTTCCACCACGCCCTCAACAGCCCGACCCGCCATGCCGCAGAGTTCCTCGCCTGATCAAGCTGCCAGCTGGTATCAACATCGGCAGCAGGAGAGATGAAGCCGAAGACTACGCAACCATCAAGAAGCGTCTTGCGGACATCCGTGCCAGACGTGCTGCTGATATCGACGCGAGAGATCTGGTCAAGAGATCTGCTGATGCACCTACCATTACGGTCACTCAGACCACCTACACTGCAAACCAGACCGTAAGCTTCCACACATCCCGTGGCGTCCTAGGGAAATGGATAGACTGACATGAGATAGAACACTTTCACTGCTGCCGCAACAACCGTGACCAACATTGTTTTGAGCAGCTCAACCGTCACAACGTAAGCTTTTAAACTTTTTTCCTAAATTTCTTCTATTTGACATACTGATGGGGTAAAATGCAGAACCCTGCCACCTGCTACAATCAAGACTGGCTATGCGAGCGCTTACATCACATTACCCCCGGTTGTAAAGACAAAGTTCACTGTCAACACTGCATATGTCTGGCAGACCAAGACCATGACGGCGAAGTTCACAAAGGTGACTACCGTCACACCTACCGGTGTCCTCACGGCTTGCAAGAGCCGAGGCGGTCACTTTGGAAATGGATGGTAAACTACAATTTATATCTTCTTCTACTTGATAGGCCTATTTTTTTTTGTTCTTTTCTTTTTTCGGGTTTTGGAATAGGGAAAAAGGTGTGGCGTTATTGTTCGGGGAGTCATTTGGTGTATATAACCACCATGTTTTCTTGGTTGCTGGTATGATGTTCAGCTTATTACGATATCCAATTTACGAGTGAAGCGCATCAAATACTCCTTCTTTTTCTTGTTTTTTTACACATCACTCATCCTCTACAAAACCGAGTCTTTGGCACTTGAAGGCACTCTACCAACAAGCCCTTTCAGTGCACCGACAGTGTGTGCCTCGCACACTGCCATTTCAATCGCTTCAATGGCGAGTCGAGATATTAGCGGCGACGGACGACACGGAAACGAAACGAGTTCCGGTCCAGGAACTCGATGGGACACCATGCTGTTCGTCGAACCTGAGATCATAATCTGTGTGCCACGGAAAGCTTGCACGATGGTTTTGCGATAGAGTATGGTAATGGGCAAAGACCTAATAGTTTGTCGTGGTATATGGGCTTTTCAAACGATGCATTATAGGCCGAATGATGTTTTGCTTGCCTTTTTATTGACAAAGATGTGTATTTGCAAGAGACACTGTTTTGCCAACATTTAGGATACGTCTGCAGAGAAGCGTTCATATTGTCGCTCTCATGGATGCTAATCATGTTCTGAAAATCATTGTGCAGTTGACAACAAAGGAAGTAACCCTAATTCTGCACAAAAGCTTGTGCAAAGCCATGTATCTTTTGTATACTTATGCTGCAGCAACTCTCCCTGCATCGGCACTCCACCCCCTCATTCTCCGGAGGATTGCCAGAACCATTGAATGAGGATTGCATTTACGAGAAAAAAGAGAGAAGCTGCAATGTATTTTTGTTCACCTTGTGACCTTTTTTTTTTTCTTTTCCCCCAGCCGAGATTCTTTCTTCCTTTTTTTCTGTTTTGCCCAGTAATGCTGTGTTGTTGTTGTTGTCTTGAGTCTGGTTCAAACAAGAAAAAAAAAGTTGCTTGGAGATAATCGATTCCAGCCTGGCGGAGACTTTGGGCCAAAGTTGTAACGTCGTTGCTTGGCGTTTGTCAAAATGTTGTGGTTTGTATTTTCTGCCCGTTGTTTCTTTTTCATCTCTTTCTATACAGGATGCTAGAGTTGAAATCTTGCAATCAATCTGTAATGGTGCTTAGGCAGAAATGTAATCAAGATCACCCTGTGCACATTGAGCGAGAGAGACCACCACTAGGTAGGTCAGGATGTAAGCTTTGAATTCTCATAAAACTGGCATCCCAACGCTCCGAGGGAAACTTCCTGCGAACATGAGCCGGAAGCGTTGGCTAGCTATGCCTGTTCAGGAATATGCTTCGTTCCAGAGATGACATCGATTTGACTTTCAGATCTAAACGTCGAGGTCCCTTGCTCTGGACTCTGGACGATGATTGAGAAGAGGGCATGTCCATGTACACACCGACTACTGATCAAAGATATTTAGTTTACTTTTGTATCCATCTGAACCGCGTATTCGGATCTATGCCCTGAGACAACGCTATACAGCCCTCTCAAAAGACAACTCGAGTGCCGAAGCATCGGCCGTGAACGTTGACCGTTGCCCCTCGATCTGGTATCGAATTCTTTCTGGAAGAGGTATTTTTGCAACGGTCTTCCATCACAGAGAGTTCCAATCTCAGTCAGGACCCTCAAAGACGATAGAAACCTTGTGAGCTCTGATGGCTTTTTCCAACAAATACATGTCTCTTTCGTCTGCCATGATGCTTACCTCTGTAACACCTTCTTGCCGCTGGTTCGGCCTCAGTATTCTCTCCACGCTGTGAGAGCGGGCACATCGTCAAGTTGACCACAGTCATATATACCCACATAGTCATGACGAAATCGTTCCTACCACCGCCAGAGATCTTTGCGACATACCCGGAACCGAACCATGTGAATCCAGAAACTCGAGGACGAGACACATGCCTCGCCGCCATGACCTGCGCAGTCCTCAGCACACTGTTCGTCTGCCTCCGCCTCTTCGGCCGCCTCAGGATGAAACGCGGCCTCGGCTGGGACGACTTTTGGATCGTTTTCGGTCTCGTCTTTGGCATCTGCTTCTACCTCAACATCATCCTCGGCACCCAGCTCTGGGGCTACAAATACCACATCTGGGATCTACCGCCTCGACTGTACAAAGGAGCGGCCATCATTGAAATCACGGCGGTTCTGTTCTTTTTGCTGTCGACTTCGGGAATTAGAATGTCGTTGTTGAGTTTTTATTTGCATCTCGTGAGGGATGCGGGCAGTGTTGGGTGGAAGAGGACGATTTATGGATTTGTCGCTGTCACGATTACCATTTCGCTGGCTTTTGGGTTCACGGCTGTGTTTCGCTGCACGTAAGTCTCTATTTCCTTGACGAAGCAGTTCTACAACGGGAATTCATGGTTACCATGACTCTAACATGAGACTTTTTCTCCCCCTTACAGACCCGTGTCGGCTTTCTGGACATATCCCATGCCCGAAGACGCCCGCTGTTTTGACGAATCGGTCATAACATTGATAGGCGGCATTTTGGTCGTCGTCGCCGATCTGTTCACCATGCTTTTGCCTCTTCCGGTCGTCTTGTCCATCAACATGCCGCTCCGCCAACGCATCTCCGTCGCCATCTTACTGTCGCTAGGCATCATCGTCACGATCGTCAGCACAACACGAACGGTATATCTCTGGAAAAGCCTCATCGGCACCTACGACATCACCTGGGAAAGCCATCCTCTGCTCATCTGTGGATCCGTAGAAGTCCTCTTGTCAATTGTGAGTTTTTTCCTTCGCACCACCGTCACCACAACCCCAGAGGTTTTCCTCAGATTCTGACAAATCTGGATATAGGTCTGCGCGTGCTTGCCAAGCATAAAACCCCTCTACGACAACTTCTGCAACTACCTTTCCCGCCATCGCAACACCAATGCCGGGTTCCGCAGTTTCCTGGACCACACCTCCGCAGACGGCACGACCGCCGTTTCCTCTTCTTCTCCACAGACCGCAAAAAAACCAAAACCTTTGCCTTTATCCTTTGATGTCCCAGACGCTATTACTTTCGGAGCAGCAAAGGATGCCATGTACCCTCTGTCGACATTGACGAGCATCAATGGCAAAATGATGGCCAGGGTCAGCCAAGAAGAGATCCCAGAGACGCCGTCGAGTTGGGTCGGTGAGAATGGCAAGGGGAGCAGTGGGGGTTGGTTGAGTGGGAGTTTGGGATTGCCGAGTCCCACGAGGAGTGAGCGGGATTTGCAATGCAAGGATACGGGGACGGCGAGTGTCGAATCGAGTGCCGAGGATGAGGAAATGGGGATCAAGGTTGTCAAAAGTGTTCATGTTAGGTATAGCGAAGCTTGATGGACAGTAATGTTAATGCCGATGAAAGTGTTTCTTTAAATGTGACAAGAACTAATGTGATAAGAGTGCAGGGTGTGTAGATGGGTCATGCAGTCGCTCAAACGCGAGGCTTGAGCAATCTTCTCGATCAATAATGTCTGTTCTTTCAGGCTAGGAGATTACGCCGTGTCTTAGACAGCCATAAACGCGACTCGCTGATGCTCCGCTCTCAATTCTGTACTATCAATAGAACTATCCACATCAGAATCCGCCCATCCCGTCATCCCCAAGCCCAGTCCAAATATTCTCAAAAGGATATCCCAAAGCTTCAAACGAAAAATTCAAATCGGCATTTCCCAAACCAGCATGAGCTGCAAAATCAAACGCAAAATCCTGTTGCAAAGGTTGCAAAACCACATCCTCAACGTTGATAGCAGTTTCCATTGGTTGATACTGATGAGGAGGCCTGGAAGGAGAAGCTGCAGCAGCAGTCGTGATAGTGGTTGCCGTGGTGTCAAGTTTGCCAATGACGCGTGAGATTGGCTCGTCGCACTGGTTGAGGAAAATGTCGGCAAGGTCCCAGTTATCGTCGTCGCGGGCAGATCGAAGGCGTTTTCTGAGACTTTCAAGGCTTCTTTTGCAGGTTTCCCGTGCTGTGGTGTCTGTGGTCTCGACTGTGCAGCGGAGCAATATCATCGCCGATGAAGCAAGAAGATGTGCCGTATCTGTGAACAGATTAGCCAAGGTAAGGAAAAGGTATAAAGAAGATTGACATACATGGCAGCCAGAATTCTGCGAGATGTTGGCTCGTTAGTGCACAGACAAAGTCTGCAATCTCGCGTGCTGAGCTACGAAGTACCGAGAGACGATATCGCAGGTGTTCACTGCTGTTGTCAGGTTGTTGTCCATCAGAAGAAGCGACCTAAGGGTGTCAGCTAGAAGTCATGTCAGGCGTTTGTGGGACCAACCTTCAGAGCCGTTCGTGCAAGCATGAGTTTAGTCGAAAGAAAGCAGAAGTGTAGATTGCATGCTCCCGGACCAGTGTTTTCTCCAAGAGGGTGGGTGAAGTATGGCGGTAAGCTGGCTTCCCATTGATCGAGATCGCATTCGAGTCGACGGAGTTCTCGGGGTGTTTTGGCATCGAATGGCCGACGTAGGTCGGCAGCGATACGCATGATGTCTCCCAGCAAATCGCACAGCTTGCAAAGCTGGATAAAGTGCTCTGCGCCTTGCTCACGATGAACATCGTCTTTGCCTGGTGTCAACAAAGTTGCATGTGTTGGTAATGGCACATCGTATTGACCCTTCATCAGAGTAGGTGGTGTACCATGAGCCAGAGCGGATCTTTGACTTGTTAGTATAGTAACAAACGAAGCCAGTGTCACTTTGACTCACAGCATATTGCTGATCAAGACCGCCCACCATGTACGTATTCTCAGTCTTTTCTCGTGATCCGTGCAACCCCAGTTGGTTGGGTTGCGGTTCATGCCAAAAGTATGAGCAAGTGCTATTGTACGACCTTCATTGATGATATTGCCAACAATCGAGTTGACCTTTGATATTCAGTCAGACACTGCTTCTGCAATCAACATTGCCTATACTCACCGGGCGACCGATCATGTCCAGAACACTGCAAAGTATAGTCGAGACACTAGACTCGTTAAAGTCTTCTTGCAGAGCAGCGACAGCCACATTGCAAGCGTAGATCGGATCAGGTCGAGGATGGATCCTTAGTTTGGGCGATCGTTCCCAAGATGATAAGGCGTTAGTGATGATATAAGACCACAGTGTAGATGAAACATTGGCAGCTCCATGTTTCTTGATAGCTAGTTCATCAAGAACAGGGAAGCAAGGATGAGCATATTCAAAATATCTCAAAAGAGTTAGCTACTGTGCGCGGAGTAAGATGGAGGATGACACACAGATCAATAAGCTCGCTGGCAAACGGTCCCACCAGTTGTTGTAAGATCAGCTTTTGATTAGAGCCAGGATCTTTTGCAGGCTGAAGACCGCGACGACGGCGAGGGACCGAAAGATATAGAAGTGGATTTCGACTTGGTCCTGATGTTGCGGGTTGTCGTCCGCCATTCGAAGATTGTCTTGGCTCATTTCCTTTGGTGAGATACGGTCCCAGAATTTGGATATCTTCTTGGAACACAGGCCCTACGATGACTGTTGACTCTGTACTTGGATGGTCCAGAGGTTGGGCGATCTCAGCAGAGGCCTCGGCAGGTGTGCCTATGGCAGAGCTCTGATGAGAAGGTTGCCTGACTTCGACTTGTGGTGAAGCATGATCTGCCGATCCTAGACTCTGTGCAGCACGCTTTGTAGGCCTGTCCGGCAAAGCCGATGTTGAAGCGCGGGCACGTTTCTGTGCACTGGGACCAGGAGAGGCAGTTATACACGGCCAGCCTTTTTCCCGACAGAGTGTGCACTGGGCGGCAACCTGATCGAAATGGCAGCGGATCTTGCGCTGACGACAAGCAGCACAAGCAGGGAACTTGTGTGAGCGATACGGCCTGGTTCCAGGAGGGGGATCCATTCTTTTGAAATGGTCATGGACAAACAAAAGGCAGGCACCTTCTCCGAGAGGTTTTCCGACACGTTCCCCGCCACTTTGCCGAGGTTTCTGTATGGCTTCACCAAAATTATGAATGATTTTGCTAATGAAATATCCTAGCTGTCAAGAAACGAAAACTCAGGTGCACGTCTATGAGTAAAAGCCTGTCAACTCCGTGTTCATGAAGAAGGTAATATCTATGGCTGCAAGATTATGGCTGTGAAGGAGATGCGTTTGCACCTGCCATTTGACTTGGTCACTATTTCCTCGAGCAAAGACATCTCTTGACTGTTGTAGCACTTGGAGCCCCGACCTGGAAGACATGTTTAGCGAAAGAACGTCCTTTCTGTAAGAATACATTTCGCCGTCGTAAGACAGCAAAAAGGCAACACGTGCCATATTTTGGTCAGATATAGTACAGTGCAGTCCCACATATGCACAAGAAACGCCTCGAAACTCCAGCCCAAAAATGCTCGTCGTGTGCCTTCCAAGACCAATTTTTTACTTGCTTGCAAAGCCGTAAGTATCGGCAGGCTTCCACTCCATCTTCCTCTCCAACAGCGCCTTTGCTTGCTCCCTCATGCTCATTCTTTCGCCTCTGTCCACACTTGCATCTGACAATCTTCCTCTCTGCTCGGCGTACTCATCGTTGTCTCTTCTCGCCAGGTCGTGTGTATCCTTGCTCCACTTCTCGTTCAATTCATCCTTGGACGGCAATTCAGGCCACACGAATGGACTCTCCAACTCGACAGTCATCTTCTTGATGGCGCGCGGGCGGTGCCAGCGTTTGACTTGGAACTTGGGAGCGTTGGGCTTGCCTTGTTGGACTGGTTGTTGTTCGATGTAGGAGCGGACCGAGACCACGCGCACCTGGTAGACGTGGTAGAGGTAGTCGCGCAGGTCGAGCTTGTTCATGTTGAGCGGGACGACGAATTTGGCAAAGTTGGCGGGCATGCGCGGTGTGCGGATGAAGGTGATTGTGAAGTCGGGACTGTTCAGAGCAGTGTCGTCAGTACCTTTTTCTTGCTCGTTGATGCAGGCTGGAAATTGGGGTGGATGTACAGGAAGACCTCCTTGGCTCCCACGCGGAAGGGCGCTACGGCTGCCGACACAGACATGGTTGTGTGAGGTGTGATATGTTCTCTGCTTTTGGTCTTCTCGGTGGTGCTCGCCGCATATCCAAAGTCGACCGCCAAGCCTTTGAAACATGGACTTTTGCGCCCGTCCTGCCAAGCATCTCCGACTCTGATGCCCCACAGTGTCGACTATTGTACCATCTCAACGTGATCATAATCTCTTTGCGAGAGATAGATAATGGCCACATTGACTGAAGAGCGTGTCGAGCCCTACGAGGTAGTTTCATGTGTGCCTCACTCGAAGCCTGTCTTGGTCAACCGGTACGTCCATCTTTGCACCAACTGTAGTCACAATGATCGTAATGTATCTATAGTCGGCCGACTTACGATCGCCATGTCTTCATCGAACGTCCTCTTTTAGGTGCTCTACTCTTTGACAATGTCGACTCTGACGCCCGCGACCACTGTGCAAATGAAAGAAGTAGGTGCAAGCTCTTTTCATGAGACTGCGTTCCATTCTTATGATTCGAGTCTAGCATTTCTCTCATGGCTACGTCTGGCTATCTACATGGCAGTCGTTAGCGTGGCCATCCTCATCTCTTTTCACCTCAAAAAGCAACCCTCAGAACTGGAACGTCGGATAGCTCTGCCCTTTGGCATCGTCTTCTGGCTTCTCGCTTTGGCTTGCCTTGTCAGTGGGACAGCAAATTACATCAAGACTGTCAAGCGATACTCGAAGAGACAGGCGTTGGTGCAGACAGGGTGGAAGACTCAGATCGTAAGTGTCGATTTCGTTGTTGGTGCTGACATGTTTGTTGACCCGAGCCAGGTCTTTACCATTGTCGCAACATCCATCGTGGCAGCCTGCGTGCTATTTTTGTCTACGAATGCTGGCACACGTCAGAGGACACGCTGAGAATTATGGATGTTATGATTGACGATTTATGGTTTTTACACGCCATCGCTGTAAACGTACGTACACATGATGCTGGTATCTCTAAACGAAGCCCCTAAGCAACCCATTCTCTCATTCTTGAAGCGTCAATGAAGCATCTACATCTCGAGCAGGCACCAAGTCTGATCGTCCACCGTAGGATAGATCTTGCCCATGGCTTGGAGCTCGTCCGCGCCCTTGAGGACATCGGCAACGTCCAGTCCGGTTCTGCTGGCGATGTCGTGCATGTGAAGGCCCTCGTTGATCTGAGGTGTGTTTTGCATGCACTGGAAAACCTTTCGAGCGTGGCTTGAAACCCCAGCAGGAAGAGAGCCTCCACTGCCACCTGAGTGTGCACCGTTTGTTGCGCCTTGTCCTCCTTGTTGACCTTGTTGTGCTCCAAGGGGACCGCGTGTGAAGAAGAGATGGACGTAGGTGGCTTCCAGGAGGTGGTAACTGACCTCGTTCAGGTCGGATAGGGCACGGATTTGTTGGGCGACGACGTGACGCTTGCCAAATGTCTTGAGCTTGCCCCAGACACGAGCATAGGCATTCTCAACCAGACCTCCCTTGCTACCACTCTCTTCGTCGTTCTGTGCTGTTTCCATGTCGATCCAAACCTTGACCTCGATGGTTCCAGTGCCGTCATCCAGTTTGTATGTGATGTTTGTGGTTTGCTTGCTGACGTTGCGAATCTGGCCGACAAAGCTGATGGTGGTCAATTCGGAGCCGTCGATGGCAAAGTTTTCGCTGTCGGGTTGTTCGGCTTCGAGCAGTTGTTTGATGGTGACGGGGCGAAGGGTTTCCTTGCCATATGACTGTTGCCATTAGCTGTGAGATGCGGATGTGATCTCAAGAAGACTCACTCTCTTTGCGCTGGGACTGTCCTGGCTTCCGGCCATAAAGCCACCATCTTCATTGCCACCCTGCGCACCGTATGACGTTGTTGAGTATCCGTAATCTGATATGGTCAGAGCCGCCTCTTATGTGTCTCGTTCGGAGGCGGGACAGCCTACCCATTGTGATTTTGCTCTGATGCTGTGAGATCTCGGCCAGTGAAATTGTTGATGGATCAATCTGTAGTTGTATTCGAGGCAGAGCTATCTGTTTGGCAGTTTCAGGAGGCGTATGCCGTGCTTGTTGTATGTGATCAAAAAGTCGATGGCATGCTTCAGGCGGGCGAACGCGACGGCAGCCTCAAGCGCGTCAGAGCGCGTCTGCTGGGCAAAGTGCACTTTCCCTCGGAAAGAGAAGGGCTCGATCACGTGGCGATAAGAGAAAACGTGAAAGCTTATCAGCAAAAGTCGAGGGTCGCGACTTCCTGATTTTGCGGAGAGGCTCTTTTTCTGCGACGCACCTTCTCGCACGCACTGCACGATGGGTCGACGAGCCGTTTCACCAGCCGCTTCGGAGAGTGGCTTTGATATCTCCAATGCTTTGGCCGGCGGGGCTGGTCTGGATTCCGACGACGACAACACTCTTGCTGGGTTCGAACAACCCCAAGTCGCCGCCCCCGATGCGTCTGCTGGAGCTGGGCTCGACGATGATAGCGACGGAGATGAATTGTACATTGCCGCTCAACAGGCTGCAAACAACAGAAAGACCAAGGATCTGACGGGCAAGACAATCAAGAAAGGAGGCGGTTTCCAGTCCATGGGCCTGAACGGAAACTTGCTCAAGGCCATCACTCGCAAGGGTTTCTCCGTACCCACACCCATTCAGCGCAAGACTATCCCTGTCATCCTCGACGGTCAGGACGTTGTTGGCATGGCAAGAACTGGTTCGGGAAAGACAGCTGCCTTCGTCATTCCCATGATCGAGAAGTTGAAGTCTCATAGTGCAAAGGTCGGTGCAAGAGCCGTCATCTTGTCGCCGTCTCGTGAACTGGCACTGCAGACACTCAAGGTCGTCAAGGAGATGGGCAAGGGCACAGATCTCAGGACAATTTTGCTGGTCGGTGGTGACAGTCTGGAGGAGCAGTTCTCATCCATGGCTTCGAACCCCGATATCATCATCGCCACACCTGGTCGCTTCGAGCACTTGAAGATTGAGATGAATCTGGACCTGTCTTCTATCAAGTACATTGTGTTCGATGAAGCCGATCGTTTGTTCGAAATGGGTTTCGCCGCTCAGCTGACAGAGATCATTCACGCTTTGCCTCCCAACAGACAGACTCTCTTGTTCTCTGCCACCTTGCCCAGATCATTGGTCGAATTTGCTCGTGCTGGTCTTCAAGAACCCAAGCTGATTCGTCTCGATGCCGAGACAAAGGTTTCTCCCGATCTTGAGACAGCATACTTTTCTGTTAACACTCAAGAGAAGGAGGGTGCCCTGTTGCACATCCTTAGGGATGTCATCAAGATGCCCAGCGGTCCCACTGAAAGAAGCAAGCAAGCCAAAGAAGACAACAACAATAAGTCCAAGAAACGCAAGCGTGGACCTGATGGCCCCGGTGCCAACGAAACCCCCACTGAACATTCCACAATCGTCTTCGCTGCCACAAAACACCACGTTGAATATCTTTACAACCTCCTCAAAAATCTTGGTTATGCTGTATCATATGTCTATGGTGCGCTAGACCAGACAGCTAGAAAAATTCAGATCCAGGAGTTCAGATCTGGTCTCACCAACATCCTTGTCGTCACTGATGTTGCTGCTCGTGGTGTCGATATTCCTATTCTCGCCAATGTCATCAACTACGATTTCCCCTCACAACCAAAGATCTTTGTCCATCGTGTCGGTCGTACCGCTCGTGCCGGCCGCAAGGGTTGGGCTTACAGTCTGGTCACGCAAAAAGACCTGCCCTACCTGCTCGACCTTCAGCTTTTCCTCAGTCGCAAACTCGTTCTAGGAAGAGAGCCTGTAGACGAGATCAACTATGCCGATCAAGTCGTCTTGGGATCGCTCGTCAGAGCCCCCCTCGAAATTTGCGTGGAAGAGATCGGAAAGCTTGTCGATGATGACGTTGACTTGTCCGGAATGCGTGATGTATCAGTCAAAGCTGAGAAGCAATACGTCCGTACTCGCAGTTCAGCTTCCTCCGAAAGCGCAAAGCGCGCCAAGGTTGTCGGCTCCTCTCCCCATTATTCGGAAATTCACACTCTGTTTGAGGATGACTCGGAGGCACGACAAATGGCACTCGAAAGGGAGAAGATGTTGGCCCGAGTAAGTGGTTTCCGTCCACCGGAAACAATTTTCGAAGTTGGTAAGCGAGGTACTGCCAACGAGGCTACGGAAATCATGAGAAACAGACGCGCCAAAATCAAGCCCCGTAGGCAGGAAGAAGCCGAAGAACTCGAGGAGACTGATGGTGACGCATCAGTCTTTGATACTGTTGACGATGAAGAAGACCTACCCGATGGTGATGTTGACGTCGACTTGGACGAGGCGTCTGAGGACGAACTTGAGATCACGTTCTCACAACCCGACAAGAAGAAGGCCAAACAGTCTTCGAACGCGGGACAAGACTCTGAGTTCTTCATGTCATACACGCCGCAAAACATCAATATGGCGGAAGATCGGGGCTACGGTGTTCACTCGGGCACGGAAGGAGGCAGAAACACCCACTTCTTAGACGCAGCCCGAGGAGCCACCATGGATCTTACGAATGACGACACGAAGGCTTTCGGTGCACCAAGTAAAGCTGGTGGTCTTCGTTGGGACAAGAAGAGCAGAAAATATGTATCTCGTGCCAACGATGAGGATGGCTCCAAGGGCACGAAGATGATCACGGGTGAGAGCGGTCTTAAGATTGCAGCTTCCTTCCGTAGTGGTCGCTTTGACCGATGGAGAAAAGACAACAAGCTTGACGTCCTCCCTCGTGTGGGAGAGATGGAACGATCGGGGAACAGGAATGGACTGGACAACCAGCGATTCAAGCACAAAATGGTCAAGGCACCCAAAGATGCCGATAAATACCGTGATGATTACCACAAACAAAAAGCAAAGGTCGACGCAGCCAAGGAGAAACGCATTGGCAGATTCGAAAATGGCGCTGGCAAGAACGAACTCAGAGGCAGCGACGACGTACATAAGCTCAGAAAGGAAGCGCAGAAACGCCAGGATAAGAACGGTCGACCAGCAGGATCGAGCGGTCGCGGCCGAGGTGGTGGTGGAAGAGGTGGTGCAAGTAGAGGAGGCAGTACCCGAGGCGGGTTTGGTGATCGTTCTGGCAGTCGAGGTGGCCGTGGCCGAGGTGGAGGCCGTGGCAGAGGAGGTAGAAGCTAGTATGAGCATCTGTTCTTTTTTTCCTCGACGCTAGCATGGCAGCACATACAAAGGCCCCGTGCGGGCATTCTGGTGGATCTGCGTTATATAAACACCTGCCTAATGCATTTCTTGCAGCAACGCCATGGAGGTTCTTCTGCAACTCTCTGCACTTCTCTGCATGTTAAAGAATGTATCTTCGGCGCCTGTCCGGCGACTGGTCAATAGCTGATGAGCTCATGGACGATCGCAGCATCAAGAGATTTTAGACTTAAATGCCCGTCGATCCTTGAATTTTAAAGTCGCCCCGAGAGAAAAGTTGCTCGGAAGAGAAACTCCAGGCTCGACTGAAGCTGGCCCTAACCGCACACTTATGCAAGGGAGACGGTTCAGATGCTGACTCGTGGAGAGCGGCCCGGTGCTTGAAATACCGTGATTCCGATGTTGTTTGTCCTGCCGAGCGTTCAAAAGATGAAACATTTGCTTGGTGTGTATACAAACGATCACTGTAACGAATAAGCACCGGGCCGCTAATTCATGGCAGATTGCAAGAAATGCTTACAGTTGCTTTGGTCAAGACGCTAAGTTACTTGGGCTTGCAGTGGTTTCAGCGATCTAGTAGAAGATGTTGAGTTGGTAGGTGAGTCTTCATGGGAGGTTCACACAGATATGTAGTAGCATGAGCCGTTCGCATTGGAGTCAAGTTAGATTATCTATTCTCCAGAATTGAGACGTCGGATGTCCCGACAACAACAGATGAAAACATATCCACTGACAATGGATAGTCGGCTCAGAATAGCTGCTGATGTGGTAAGGTGCATATCGGAGGCACAAGACGACGTTGGTCGTCGTCGTCGTCGGTCTTGGCGCGTTAAATAATATCAAGACATTTTCGGGCTCGGCTCTCCGCTTTCTTGACTCCAACCTCACCTCTTGCCTGCCTTTGGGTACAAACTCCGTAGCGCCCCTCGGACTTTGTGTTTCGACTGTTTGATATTTTCTGCATGATGCGGCTCTTGCATGCGAGGTGCAGCGTCTGCGGAACCTGCCCAGTACTCAACCTTGAGAATTGAACCTCACAGCGACTCGTGGATCTGGAGTGTCTTTGCGTACCAAACACGAGTGAAGGAAGAAGACCAGGGCCATGTTCTTTCTCCAGGACAACACACTTGGCAGAGGACGATCGACGCTGATCATTCGTGGTTTTTCGTTGCTCCTTCCATGCTCAACGACAACCGGAACTCCGCAAGCTATGCGCTTTTCATCCTTCGCACGGGTTGTGAGCCCGTCCATGCGTCCTTCTCTGATAAAGCTGTAACAGGAAAGAGACGTTCCACAATGCTTCTGTGGCTTCGTGGGAGAATTGACAGTTTTCCCGTCATGTTTATTTCCAGATCTTCCGTCTCGTGTTCAAAACTCCCGCCAGTAGTCTCCTACAGTTTCCGGAACATGCTTAGGAACTCGCAGGTTGACGGGATCTCAGGTTGTGGAGTCCGATTTCTCCTGGCGGAGACTTGAACAATCGTTCGTGGTTAGTCGAGGTTTTTGCAATTGCACAGAAACTAGAGAACCGACGATCTTGCCAGAAAGTTTCTCTTCAGTCTCAATTCTCGTACGAACAGCCTCCTAAGATCAAAAGCCATCGATCCAAGATCATGAATGATGGTCAAAGCTGTTGATCCGGCCCCGCGTTCCTGTCAACAACGACAGCCACTCTTTGGAAACAATCACCCGCCGCCAGCAAGCAATCGAGCTTAATTGAGGCGTTTCAGGATCTTCATCCCGGGACATGCGCCTGCATAGTTACTCATGTCTCCTAGCTCAAGACTCATCGAGCTTCTCATTGGTTGATGTGGCCCCTCTGGCCGCGCCAGCTTCTGGCTATGCACACCTTCGTGCGGCAATCGCTGCCTAGAAAGCATCCAAACACGAGTCCAGCACGGTTCGACCGTTGGAATATGCGCTATCCTGCAGGTCGTTTCGTACGCTGCGCAGTTCGGTGGTTGTTGTCACCGATGAGCTCGAGGGCGTTCAATGATCTGCTTCCCTGCACCGTCCATCTGCATCCTTTTGTAGCGACGAGACGGTGGAACCGATATGCAAAGGACCAACTCATGGGCCATCCCCAGACATGGCACGGTCACGGTGACCCGGAGGTTTTGTGTTTGGCTTGCGCAGACTTGAGAGGCCGCCCTGTCAGCACCAGAAGGGAGAGATGTGCGGTCCATATGACATGTCTGCAATCACTGTTATGCCATCGTCTTTACGGCTTCCCCATGATCCCAACCTTAGTTCACGCGCATTACGCCATGACTGTCTAGACATTTGTTACTGCCATTCTTATGTACGAGTCTGTCCAATGCCAACCCAATTCATGGGCCTGAGCGTGTCACCCTCGCCCTTCATTCTTCTGCCCTTTCTTCTCATCTAGTCTGGGTCTGCCACCTTGACCAGTGTCTTTGGTCTTTGTCACTTGTGTTATGTTGGTCAATATCAATTGCAGCAACCATTCAATCTCCATTCAACAATCGCTTCCGAACCTTTCTTATTAGTTGGATCTTGTGTTCTGGTTTTGCTGTCCACGAAGTCCGGCTTTGAAGTGTCCATACTCCGACCTCCGCAATTCTCTACAATTGTCCGTAGGCAGAGTTCAATCACTTTACACAAGGCTCTATGGAATCGAACCTCCAGAGCAGAAACAAACCTCTTACAGATTGCAATCGAGCAGCAGATCATTTTCAACTTCTTCCTCAGAACTGGATACGATCAGATCTCAGCCTGAATTCTTTGTCACTCGCTCTTCCCCCACTCGGCAAGTTGAATCTCAATCGTCTTATTTTCGGGAAAGTATGACCGGGTCATCACAGCCCAATTACTTCTACTTACCTTACGAATTTCGATCTTTGCACGATCATCCAGACCTTTCTCTCGCAAAAGGCGGGTCTCCGCCGTGGCAGTTCCTTCCGTCATACCCTTCACCGCCTATGTCCAGCCCGCCTTCCCCACAGAGGAAGGTATCTGATACACAGCCTCGACCAGCTACAACTTTCTCGGAGCTTACACTCTCTGGCACTACAACCTCTACCAGCAAATCAACAGCTGGGTCAAGTTCTACCATACCTTCCGTCTCGGGGACTTTAATCACGTCTGCACAACAAAGTACTCCTCAGTCCTTCGCTGCTCCGCCCGTTGCAAGGTCATCTGAAGTACCTCGCACGTATTCGACTTCATCGAGTGAAAGCTACCCTGTTCTTCGCCGTACGGAATCTGCATCGAGTGCGAGCAATGTACCAGACCTTCAGCCTACTGCTGGGCCGAGTACAGTTCCCCCATCGCCGCCGAACGTAGGACGCGGAGGGAAAAGAACCAAGTCTCATGTTGCCAACGCATGCAACAACTGTAAGCGGGCGCATCTTAGCTGTGATGTTGGAAGACCTTGTGGAAGATGCGTCGCTACAGGCAAAGCAGTGAGCTTACTCCGAAGATAGCAATGTTCCTAGCTGACAGTCTACAGGATACATGTCGTGATGTGCCTCATAAGAAGCGTGGCCGGCCGCGTTTGCGCGATGAAAGCCAGTTTCAATTACAGCAGGGTGGGACTGAGACGGAGGTGACAAGAAGTCCGAGGATGGTGGCTTCCTCGAGCAGACCAACGGCTCGGCCAGGACACCGGAAAACAGCTTCATTGCGGACTTTGGCCGCTTTTGCTGCCGAGCAAAGCCATCAGCCGTCACCGACCTTCGGCACGTCGACTGTGACGCATGGACAACAATACACGATGGACATGAATCCTTCTGTCGGCCTGGGGACCTCGACTAGGCATCCTCGTCTTGCGCCTTCCCCTGAGGTTCCGATAGCCTTCCTCGACACCGACTTTGTTGTACTCAAGGCTAATTCGACATTTCAACGTCTGTTCTCATGGCTGCAGGAGATTAAAGGGATGCGACTACAGGATATTGCAAAACCATTGGACGGGGATAGTTTTCAGAACGCTCGAAATCGGCTCCGGGAGGAACGAGAGAATAGGGAGCCAGCATACTTGCCCCCAATACTTCAGCCTAGGTTGGATCCTGTCGCAGGTATTGGAATCACGGATCATGATGTTGAAGAGGTGACAAGGGGGTTTGCCGACCACCAATTTGCTTGGACCTTCCGATTAGGAGGCGGCATTGACCAGACCTTGCCCGTCCGAATGCGTTTGGCCAAGACGTCAGTATACTTTGTCACCCTTTTCTTACCGCCGCTACCTCCACACGTCACCGAGCAGGTTTTCACTCCCCAGCCACCTTCGATCATGTTTCCGGCACGAGGCTCAGCACCACACCCTGTTATCTTCCAAGCCAATCCTAGTATGATGGAACAGCAACCAGGCATCTCAGAACCATTATTAGCTCACTATACCTTCTCCGCTGGGGAGTCTATTCCCCAAGATAACACACGCGTTCGGCATCATTCTTTCGGCGACCACCAAGCTGCCTACGCTCAAACTCTACATTACCAACCCCAGCATACTTTCCAACAACCATATCAACAACCGCAGCAGATGCTACCGCCGCCCCCGACGCTAGCACAAGCTTCAGATCAGAGACCAGGTACAGCAAACTCGAGCTCCAGTAGCACTATGGCTCAGCCGTCGTTCTTGCCACCACCCGTGCAGATGCGTCGACCGAGATCAGATACTGTGGACTCTCTGGGCAGGCATATTCAGACTCGATTGAGAGCGGACAGTGGGGCCACAGTACCAACGTTCCAGAGTTCGCCTATACAGCAAAGACATGCTATCGAGAGAGCAGACAGTGAAGACAACACTGAAGGCGGCGATCCATCGGGGAGCCCGAGGAAAAGAAGGAGATTTGACATCAACGAGATGTTGCAGCGTTGAAAAACATATTTGATAGCGGCAAGAAAAAGTGATCTGTTGGGAACATTTCTTCGGTTTTGTTCAATAGATTTTGTTACGATTATTGGGTCGTCTCATGACGGACATGGGTTGGTTTCATTGCTTGAAGCATTCGGATATAGCTTTAGCTGCACTTTTCGGCGGTGGAATCACAGTACGCTAGCCTCAAAAAAATATTTGACATTTTCCAAAAACTTGCTCAGATATATATCTACTTTTGTGTTTGGTGTGTCGTATTGGCACCT
Organism: Aureobasidium sp. P6; assembly: GCA_003992365.1. NCBI lineage: Eukaryota > Fungi > Ascomycota > Dothideomycetes > Dothideales > Saccotheciaceae > Aureobasidium > Aureobasidium sp. P6. The sequence continues at coordinate 132,424 of RZIQ01000018.1, forward strand.
TCTATACTGCTCCCTTCAAAGGAAAAACATTAGCAAGACTTGGATCTGAAAATATGTTCCCAGCACCGTTTCGAGAACAAGAGCCACAAAGCTCAAGAGCTAGATCGACGGGATTATACGACCTGTGACAAAAGACAAACAGAATGTGTATCCCATATTGTCGCAGATATCATTTTACCCCAAGCATACAAGACATGTCTCGCCCCTGACCAACCACGACTTGTCACTTCCATCCAGAAACTGCCACGTCCGAAAAAAAAAGACCCATCTTACACTCATACGAGTGCAAGCACCAAATATCCGCCAGCGCTGTTGACGCGTCTTTGTATCCCCCTTCCCCCTGCCCCTCCTAGAAATAACCATCCCGTTCTCCCAAGGGGGGGTCTTTTTTTCTTTTCTGCAAATAGCCAAAAGAAAAAAAAAAGAAAATAATTCAGGATCCGAGAATGTGGAATGTCCAGGCAAATTGCACGACAGCAGGAACGAACGAACAACTTACGTGGCCACCGAAGAGAAAAAGAAAAGTATTTTGGGTTAGATTGCGTTTGGCGGATACATGTCGTGGAAAACTGTGGTACCTCGCATTCAGACATCTAAACTAGCGACACTGCAAATGACGCGGTCAGGTGTTCGTGGCGGATCGCAAGGGGCATGAGAGATTGTGGTGCGTGGCTGTGGAGAGTCATGTCGTGAGATGTAAGACTGGGGGCTTATGTGGTGGGCTTGTTGGGTCTTGCTCTTTGCGGTAATTCTAATGTCTGCAGACAACCAAGATTGGAAAAAGCTTTGCGGCAAACTGATTCGGGCTGATGCTGGTTTCGATGGATGAGATGAGTTGAAGATGGGATGTATGGCCTACCTCTCGCGGATTATCCTTGCCTTGGAGTATGAACTTGAGATCAAATCTTACTTGCTTCATCATTATTCATCCATTCGCGAAAGGTTGTATCCACGCATGTGCTTGAGATGTGGACTCATTCACGGTAGAAGATTGGAGAGTGAGCAACAGAAGCAGGACTGTCTCCAATGATGGGAATGCTCTGAACAACCAAGGATCTTGTAACAACCGCCTTAAGCAAGCAACAGAACTTTATTGCAGATAGCGCAATGAAAACATCACCTGCTTTCTGGGCATGCAATTAGACCACTAAAGTTGTTTGTCATGATTGATGAATACGCAGGTTTGCATCCAAATTGGTCGTTGACAACAGCACCCTGTCGAAGTTGGGTCATATCGTAGCAGTCAGCAAGCGACGAAGACAACTCCGGCATGCCAAGTAGGTAAGTGAGCTCTGTACCCGACATCTGATGGTAAATTGATCTGATATGTTCAACATGTCATGTGTGAAGTGCCGAAAGGACGAAGTAACGTCGAAGTTCAGAAGCAGACCAAGAATTAGGGGGAGTTGGGAAAAGCTGATCGCCAAAAGAGGCATAGCGTCAAATCAAGGGCGAGAGTCACCCAAGGTTTGAACGGATCTCATCGGTCCAAGACGTGCCCATTCGGCGAAATAGGCCATGCAATTTTCGCAAATGACTGCAGATGATAGAATGACAGATAATGTCGCTATCGACTGCTCACGTGTCGATTGTACAGTGTTAACATGAGTTCGCCCGCTGTATCTGTTGCGACGCGACGGTCACAGGCAGCTGCGGATGACAGCTTGGCTTGCAAGGAATGTCGCCGACGCAAGGCCAACTGCGACCATAAGATCCCAGAGTGCTCGACTTGCAAGCGGTATAAGAGGCATTGTCTGTACGACAGGTTGGGCAAGACACCGCTTACAAGACGGTTCGTGTTGATGGAGCCTTGTCGAAAGTTTCGCGGCTGACTTTGGTTTCTAGACATCTCACCGAGGTCGAGCATCGACTGTCGCGTGCCGAAACGATATTGAAAAGGTTGTTTTCCGACCAGGAAGTTTCGTACTTACTTGATCAAGAACGCTCAGGCGATGTGCCTGTGTTGCCGTCGATCAGAAATGCATCGCAAACTCACACCCCAAGGACGGCTAGTCCAGCTGGTGGAAGCATGGATTCGCCAACCGCTTCTTATCAACAGCAGCATATAATCTCACAACCTCAGGCATCAGCACAAGCAAACGCTAGTTTGCAAGATTCCGGATCAGTGTGGAGTCTCCCTGCCACGGATTCCGAGCTGGACCCTACTCCGGCTTTATATCCAGATGGCGACGAGGAATTTGAATGGGACGAGAGAGAACATACTGGACTTTCTGGTGGTATGGCAATCACAACGGACGATGAAGATGGCGTCAGAAAGGTGATGGACGGTATGGCCACGCTTACCGTTGACGCTGCAAACTATGGCTATCTCGGAATGGCGTCTGGTGCCTCGCATTTGCGATCGATGTGGATGGAGTCTGGCAGGAGTCCATCGTGGGACACCGAAAATTCAGACGAACGTCGACGCCACTTGCAGGACCTGCTCAGACGACAGACAGAAAGCTCTTCGCTAGCATCAACCGTGCAGACCCAAACCTTGGTTACGAAAGCGATGGTTGACGCATTCGTCGATGCGTATTTTGGTCGCTACCATCCTGTCTTTCCGATCCTGCATGAGCCCACATTCCGAGCTCAGTATGCGAACAGAATGGGTCGACCTGGTCAAGGGATTTGGCTTGTGCTGGTCAATATTGTGGCAGCCTTGGGCGCTTTTGTGACCAACCCGAGCTCATCAGACGAGACAAGTCTGTCGATATTCCGGACGGCCAAGCGCTACCTTGCAGTCAATGCTCTGGAAACAGGCAACCTGACGCTGGTACAAGCATTTGGCATGTCGGCAATGTTTCTCCAGAAGATCAACAAGCCCAATACTGGATACAACTATGGCGGAGTTGCGATCAGAATGGCCATTGGACTGGGGCTTCACAAAGAGTTCGGATCCCAGCATATGAGCCCTTTCAAGCAAGAATTGAGACGTAGAATCTGGTGGTCTCTCTGTGTCTTGGACGTCGGAGCGACAATCACCTATAGTCGTCCGCTGATCTGGCCGGTGATCGGAGTCGATGCAGCTCTGCCATCTAACATCCGGGAAGAAGACCTGATAATCAATTCGCCAGTAACACCGCCGGAGGTTGATCAGGCAACTGTGAACACGTATCTTCGAGTCCAGTCATCTTATCATCTCCAGACGATGCCTATCTATAATCGTTTGATCAGCAATCCACCGCCACAGCCTGAAGAGTTGTTAGCGCTTGATTCGACAATTGTAGAGGCATGGCTAAGTCAAGTGCCTCATTATTTCCACGACAGCAGCGGGCCCATACTGGAGGATCGTTTCGCTCTCCCGCATGGCATTAATTGCTGGAGATATCGAAACCTTCGAATCGTCATCTTCCGCCCATTGCTGGTAAAGTGGGCTTTGCAGGATGGTAGCGAAGAGACGCTCACTTGGCACGAGCAAGAAGCGACAAATAGGTGCTTGCGTTCTGCTCGAGAGAGTATAACATCAATACAGGATTTTTGGAAATCGAGGTCGCAAACGAGGCTGACAGCATTCTATGTCTTGTGAGCACGATTATTTGCAGGGGCATTCGATAGAAACTGACCAATTCCCAGGTACTTCCTCTTTCAAGCAGCGCTGATCCCCATTCATTGCCTGCGATGCAAATCTCAGTCAAGGCTAGCACCCGAATGGCGTGACCAGATCAGGGCAACTCTGGACGTAGTTGAGTCTATGATTGGACTTAACCCGAGCGCTTCTAAATGCCGGGATGTTATCATCAGTCTTTGCGGGACGCTTTTGAGCAGCTTGGATGACGAGTTCGTCGACTATGAGCACGCGTTCAACTTTGAGCCAACCATGGATGCCACGGCGTGGATGGCGGGATGCGCGCCTACCTTGATCAACGAAAACCTCTGGGCCGGAAGTCTGGACAACACCAGCGCCGACCTGTCCTTCAGCACATGGGAGGGTGATTGGAACATATAGGATATTGTGGTTGGCTGATGTCTATACAAAGCAGGCTGTTGCTCAGAGGCATAAGGCACGATCAGACAGAATTGTCAAACAGAAGGTCCAAGCATGGAATGTCCAAAACGGCATGGATTGCTCTCGGCCAAGACCAGGAACCGGCTTGTTGGGTCAATTGCCCTGAGTGAAGCGCTTCGCTCCTTCCGCAAAAGCAGATGCATCTAGCCGCTGTCACTGCCGGAGCGTTTGTTCATCGCCACCACTGCCTACCACACACTCATCGAGACCACATCTATTAGTCACTCGGTTTGGGACACCTGCATCAAGAGCGGTCTTAGTCTAGTGGTTAAGACGTTGCTCCCCCAAAATGAAGCGATTCAGATGACATTGGTCAAGCAAAAATCGTGGGTTCGACTCCCACAGACCGCACTGTTCTATCTTCTCTTTGAATTCGGAAGTGATTGTCTATTGCTAAACACAAGGGCTACATTTCATTCTATCTCCTGCTGGGTTGGGAGCAATACGATGGCAGATGCCACATCTTCTTTTTTGAGCTTGACTACAACAGCTGTTTTCAGCGGGTTCCTTCTCTTCTCTTCCGATTCCTGTCTTGATTCATCCGTATCCGTTGGCCTTTGAAGTTCTACATCACCGACAGTGCTTGAGATTTCCGACGATGACCTCCTCCAGACTACCGGAAAGATGGTGTCAGATACGTCGAAGGACGGATGTAACCATTATCTCTGGTCGCGACAACCCGGTCAATCATATGCTTGACAATAGCAGCACCCTTCCGATGTGTTTCGGGATTTCTTTGACTGCAAGGAAGGCACGCAGTGTGATGTGCCACTACTTCGACCTGCAGAGTCGGAACCGCCTCGACGATATCTATCAGAGGTCCGAGGGGTGACTTGCTGAACACCACTCCTCCGCTACACAAGACTTCAATCGTGAGCTTGACTGGTTGTCCGTACCGAGCGGCTCGCTTGATTGACTGTCCTAGCCTCTTAAATTGGTCATGTTGTCTGTCTTGCCCAGGATATATGCAATCAAGACCGCTGTAGTAATCGATCGAGAGCTCGCGGACATAGAGCGAGGATGCTTCTTGACAGATTTGAAGATTGCATTGCAGCAGTGCTGGGACACCAGAGCTTTCGCCTCGGGCTGGAAGCGCATGTTTGTAGATCATCTGGCGCAATTCGAGGGGCAAGTCGAGAAAGCCTCGCGGTGATTTGATTGATGAAGTCGGTCCAGGTCGTTGGTCAGATAGAAGCGTGGTCGATGAGGTCGCGTCAGATTGCTGGCCAGATAGGAACGCGTCATCTGCCTGACAAAGGACCTTCTCTGCAGAGTCTTCACGAGTCTTGACCACGAGACCATTGTGTTCGACAAGTTCCTTCCGCTCGGAAATGCGAGATTCAGTGGGTGTAGTGGACATTGCGCGTCGCCATGAATGTACTAAGCGGTTCATGTTGGCAGATCGTATGACGAAGTGGTACGAAGTTTTCCCAAAGGCGTCCTCGAGAACGCTTAAAAGTAGAAGGGTGATGGTCGCTGAATCATGAATCTTTGTGGTAGGCAACAGGATGAGGCAGTTTGCGGTACACAGTCATCGCAACTCCAAGCATCTGAATTCTTGGTCTTCATGTCCAATTAGCATTGCGAGGTAGCAGGGATATCGAGCAAGTTTGAGGCGTGCTGCCTTTTCTGATTGCCACAGCAAGGCTCAAGGCATGACAGTCCCTCTGATGTCGACATATGCAGGGGTTTGGCTTGGAGAGGAAGAATGGCATATCACGTACATATCAGCTAGTAGGCAGGTAGCACTGCAATGAGAGCAAAAATAATTCAAAATACACAACTCTCAGAAAACTTGTCCCGGGGTGCGTCTCTGATGTAGGTAGGAACTCTTGAGATGACGACCCTTCAACCTTCAAGATATTCAGCCGAAAGAGCGAAGTATGCAATGACAAACGGGCTTGGATCTTGCATACGTTCCCTCTTACAACCCTCCTGCATGTCGCGGCAGAAGAGCCTCGATCTCTGCGATTCCACTTGCAGTCCCGGTGGCCATAGCTTGCTTAGAGTCAGATCAGGCACCACGGAAGCTGACAGTCGCGGAGCCAGGCATCCGAGCGTTCTAGATCTTCCGGTGACCAGTCTGTTATAGTGGAAAATACTGCCGGATTGGCAAGCCCAAGATGTCCATAGGCGATTTGCTAGAGTATTGCCACCACAAGGCCTGGATAGACGGCCGATGAAGAAAGCTGCACGTGCTGTTAGGCTTCCTGTAAAGAGGTCGCCGGATGGCCAACTATGTCATGTTTCTGGAATACTGGATGGCGTTCCTTGTCGCATCCGAGATACCAGATCTGACACATCCCTTCTCGAGGTCGAGGACGGCGTTGATAGTGATACCTCTAGGCACTGACATTGACTCTTTGAGAGATTCGGGAGTCATACCGCCATTCAAAAGTCCAGCAGCACTTCTCAGGCTTTGTGCTGCAAGAGCTATGGCCTGCGAGCGAGGTATTCCTTGTGCCACAGCAGCGTCCGTGATGGCGTCAACAGCAATCATGGTTAGAGCATTGCAAGTTGCGTGAGTTGCCGTGGCCTCGTTCATCAAGTCCTCTGACAGATAGTTGACGCTTCCGATGCGTCTGAAGATCCAATCACAGAGCGCTTTGTGGTCGTCGCCCGCGTTTGTTTCGTGGGCAATCATGGTGACTGAATCCAGGATCTGCGCTCCAATGCTTGGAATGACTCTTATAACATTGAATTGACTTGCTCTGGTCGAGTCATCGTTTTGGCAGAGTGCATCTATGACCTGTTTGCAGGACGTGCCGGCCAGCAAACTGATAACAAGTTTGCCTCGAAGGGACTTGCAGAGTGGCATATTCTCCGAAATGCTCTTGAGTTCTGAAGGTGGGATGCCGAGCATGATAACGTCTGACCTATCGACGGCCTGTGTCCATGCATGCAGAGAAGTTGCACTCTTGACACGATACGCCTCGTCGCCAAGAGCCTTCTGCACTCGGTCGTAGGACTCTTGGAACCTGACACAAGCAGAGATTTGCAAGTTGAAGTCGTCTGGATGCTCAGGACGAATACTGGTGAGTAGACCTTTGATGATGGCAGTGCCCATGAAACCTGTTGCTTGTTAAACTCAAGCCTCAAAATCTTGGACGTGAAAACGACGAACCGCTGCCCAGCACTGCAATGCTAAGGTTCTCATGTGGACAATCCATTTCTATTCCAATTACGATTACACTTTATCTTGCGATACGGAGGAGTGAAGTATACAAGGTCACGGGAACATTAGAAGAGATAAAAAGCCCCGCCAAGGAGTAGACTAGTTGCCTATTTCGTCATCTTGGCTCATATCTCGCCCACCAATATACAAGGAATATCCACAACAAATGAATGACTCATCCGACTCAATGATCGCTTTTGACTGTTTCGGTGTGTCTTCGTTGTTCAAGATAGATTTGTTCCTGCCTGGCCTGGTCGCGAGCTAGTGATCTTGACTTGATGATCCAGTAGCCGGCGCCTCCAACAGCAAAGATTGATAGCAAGACAGCATTTTGACGCCTTGTTTTCTTGTCAGTCTGACTTGACAGCAAAGAAAATTGATCGACATACAAGGGACCGTTAGATCCATGAGGAGAAAAAGGGTTGGGCATTGTGAGAATGCTAATGTTGGAATGACTAGTTATGGAATTGGTGGAGGAAGATGGTAGACGTTGAATGCCTAGATTTATAGCAATGCATGCTTGATCGAGTGTCATACGTGATCATCGAGAATGGATTGCTTGACTGCGAGGTGATGGACGTCACGACTCTTGGACGAGGGGAAGCTCGAGTCCAGGCTCACACAGAACGGATTCCCAGTCAGGGATCTTGCTCAAGAGGTGTAGAATTTCCTGTCAATGCGACGAATATCATGATCAAGTGTAATGCTAGTCTCCAAGGAGAATTGCTTAGGAGCAGATGGCGAATGCTGTCATGGAGAAATAGAGACTGGCTAGAAGACAAGACAGTTCGTGCCAAGCCTGGAGAGAGGCCGAGGCTGCGACAAGCGGCAGGTCGACACCAACAAGTCGAGACAGCAGGAAGAAAGGCAAAGGCCGCCGTCTTTCGACCAACCCGGACACGATGCACTAGGCGCCAGCAGGACTGGCCTCATCCACGCTCTCTTCTCTGTCCGACGCCATGTCTCTCCTTAACAACCAGGACTTCACCATCTACCAGCTGCGCGCAGGCTACCTTCAGCACATCAAGGACGGCGTGGGAGAGCGTCTCATCACCCTCAACACGGCCGTCCTGAACAATCCTGCCTTCCGAGCTGCTGGCTGGCAACCCAACCCTGCCGACATCAAGCGCACCTACTCGCCTCCCATCCCTACCGCCATTGCTTCCGAATACTTCCAAGCCCCACAACGCTCCACTGCTCCCGCATACCCTTTGCACGATGACGACGACGAGGGAGGCATGGTCACTGGCCAAGGCAGTCAGGACACAATCGCCCTCAGCACACACAACAAGAGACGCCGACGCAAGGAACAGTTGGAAGAGGATGACAGCAGTGACCTGAGTGATGACAGCGACGACGACGGCGACGACAAGAGTGCCATCTCTCAGATCAAGTTCAGTAAGATGCCCGTCCGCCTGAGAGCTGGCTCTTCGCCCACCCACAAGACTCGAGAAGCCGACGACGTCTCACTCGCCCTCGCTTCACCATCACGCACCACCGACCAGGACGCTGTACGCCGCGCCTCCCTTCCCTCTGTTTCTTTCATCAAGCAACGGCCCAGAAGAGACACGGCCACCAGTAGCGAGTTCTCATCCGAGAACGAGACAGATGCCGTCACTTTCCGAAAACAAAGGGTCCAGCACCGTGCCGTTAAGCATGGCCAGATGATGCAGGATCGCATACAAGAGGAAGGAGAGGATGTCGAGTCGGATATTGAGCTTGGCGAGGCTTCTGACATTTCCGACGACTTTGCCGGCACCGCAGGCTCCGAGTCTCTGCTGGGCTTGGGCGCGCCTTTGATCACCGTAGACACACTCGAGTCAAGCCCTGGAGAAGTGCCCAGCATGCCTCCTGCCATTACTCCTCATCTTTCAGCCTCACCCAAACGCATGAGACAGATGGCTCCACCTCCCGACTTGCCCAGACTACCTGCTGGACGGCCCATCAGCTATGTCCAGCCTGTCAGTCTCCTGTCCAAGGCTCTGAAACACACGTCGCAAAAGGCCGGCGACCCTCTTCAGCAATTCGCTCAACTTTCGGGCAAAGGCGAGTCTACACCATTGTGGATCAAGATCTACGCTCCATTCTCAAACAAAGCCTCGACACCCATCCAAGTTCCCATCAAACGCAATGCGAAAGAGGGCGTGCCCACTATCGTCGCCCAACTAATCGGTCTGAGCTTATGGAGATATGCTGAAGAGAAGGTCGAGCCACTCTTGGAGGGAGACGACCTGAACGTCAACCGATGGACACTGCGCATGGTCGAAGACGATGAGATTGATTACGACTTCCCGGCCTTGACCCGCACCAAACCTCTTGGTGATTTCACCTCAAACAACAACCGACCGCCTCGAGCCAGGGCAAGGGACAAGCCCTGGGACGAGTTTGGTCTTGTGCGAGCAACCGAAGATCAGTTCAAGGAGAATGAGGAACTCACACCACAGTTCAGCGAACCATCTGGTCTGGCTCCGTCCACTACTCCAATACCAGATACTTCTCGCACAGCGACCCCACAACCTGTCAGCATGCAGCGAACACTCTCTGATGCACCCACACTTGCACCACCCGCTGCACCGACTTTCATCCCTAATGTCAACCCCATCACACCATCCTTCGCCCCCATGGCCCGCAAGAATTCCACTATACCTTTGATGGATGCTCCTGCCGCACCTGCACCACGTTCCACTCCCAGGACTGGCTCTTCCAAGACAGTCACCATACATTACACCGACCCTCATTCCTTCCAGACAACCTTGATTCCCATCCCAACCACGTCCGATACTTATATTGCGGAGCTGTTCACCACAGCCTGTCAGAGACTGAACATCGACAAAGCGTTATACGTCCTCAAGGTACGAGGCACGCAAACGGTTGCTCCAGAAGACCGCACCGTGGAGGCTTTAGCTCAGAGACTTGCTCTTGATCTCGTCCGCCGCCGTTTCGTAGGCGTGGGTGACGGTCGTGGTATGGTGAGCGCCGTGGGCAGTCCCGGAAGTGAAAGCCCGAACGCCCCATTGTTGCTTGAGACAGCCACAACGACCAAAGCCAAATCGCGGAAACCCTTCATGGGTCTGCAAAGCGCAAAGTCTACTAATGACATCAATGCCACCGCTTTGTGGGGTCTGGCCGGAGGAGCAGGCAAGCGATACCTTGTCATCCGACGCCAGCCGCTATCCTTCGCTCCGTCGCATCCTCGTATTTTAGCACTCGATGCTGAGTTCATGCATGTCATGCCCGCCTCGTCTACAGACCCTCTCAATGCAAATGCTGATCCGGCAATGGCACCTCCTGGCGGCAAGACCACCAGCGTCCATCTCAGCAGCGTGGTTGGCTGTAAAGTCAGCAGGAAGCATCCTAAAGTTGTGCGGGTCCTCGTCTACCGTGAAAAGGAGACCAAACGGTATGATTTTGAGGCTTCCACCAGAGAAGAAGCTCAAGAAATTGCAACTGAGATCAACAAAGGCATGATGAGGTTCAGGGACGAGGAGGAATGATTTCGCCATACAGGAAACTACAGGGCGTTGCATTCGGAATTTTTGGCATTTAGAGAATTTTTTTATGATACCCCAAGATTTCTGTTTTCACCAACGCGTTGATTTCTCCAGCTGTCAAAGTGACCCTCTTTATTTCGATAACCCTAGTTAAATTGTTTCTATATGCTTGCTGTCTGAGTTTTTCGGTACAACAGATCGCTGACCATAATCGTCGCTGAAGATGCCACAGACATCTGCGTCTTGGAAGGGGTTACTCTTGCTCGAGGACTTGAGAGGGATGAAGCGAAGCTTTGGCCTCTGTATTAGACCCCACCCGTTTATATAGCCCTGGACTACACTTCTTGCCGTCTTCTCTCTGACAACGCTCACGTTTGTATCAGGATCGCTCAGGATTCGAACACATACATCTGCTACGGAGCGTCGAAAGATTTTGCGCCGTCTTGTTGCTATGCAAATTCTTTCTTCAAGGACTAATGCAAGGCCGCTGCGACCTCGAGTCTATGACAGACATCAAGCGCTCGAGATCTGCGACATTAATAACCTCAAGACTGCTGCCTGAAGCACTCTCTAAGCAACAAAAGACATGCGAATCTCAGGGTATAACAGCTTCGACTTTATCGTTCACTGCTCGGGGATTCCACAGACACCAACGTAGCAAGATCTATGCATTGATCATCGGCACCCAAAGGCTCCAGACGATCAACAATAAGTTGTTCGTGTTACTATGGGAGCTGAACATGATCCAAACCTTTCATTCTCTTCTTTTTACCAAGGTGAGTTGAGTCAGGATTGCCACATTCTCGAGTCGCAGAGTGCTCAATTAACTCATAGTGCTTTCGCCTTCTGGCCTCTTATTAATACTATCCATCTGTGCTTATGGACAGTCAGTGATCATTTGACTGGTTTCTTCGCTGATCGGCCGCTCACTCTACCTGCTCGGGATCATAGTCCCATGGTTGACCCAAGTGTATCTTCAGATACTCCGCTTCCTCTTCTGTGCCACGTTCCTTCTCGCCCTCCTCGTTCATGAATCTGTAAGACAATTTCAAGGCTAGCTCGCTAGGTCTGTATATGTGACCACCGTCAGCTTCCTCGTCCAGCTTGGAATACATGGTCAGTCCGACTGCGCCTTCCTCGTCGTGGCTCGCCTGTCTGGACTCCCACTCTCTGTCATTCTTGACTTGGTCTCTGAAGAAGACCAGACCGAAGTCAATCATCATGACTTTGTGGGTAAGAGCATCAACGATGAAGCTGCGTGTCTTGACATCGCGGTTCAGGATACCAAGGCTCTGGATACGGTTCAAAGCGGAGATGGCAGTGTCGATAGTGGTTTGCCAGTGCTCGCGGGGCATGTTCGTGATGAGGTCGGTGAGATTGAAGCCCTGTGCGTGCTGGAGAAGAAGTTCTGGGCAGGAAGAAATGTGCGGGTCACTTTCAGGGTCATCTGACATGACTGAGTCAAAATCGTCATCGACGGATGTGATGGCAGGCATATCCAGGACCACTTCACCAAGGACCTGAGGCACAATGTCTCCTTGAAGGTGCGCCATGAGCTCATACGCCTTCTTCTCGGTCTCGTAGGTCGTTGTCGATTCCCACTAGAGATACGCCTCGACCTTTGCCTGACTCCATTTGCTGCGGTTTCGGATAGAACTAGCCAGCCAGTATGGATTGGTTGAGTTGGAGACTATGCATGTTGGGAAACAAGGACGCTCGATTATTCAACTTTACTGCCAATTCTGTTTTGCTTCCACGGTGGATCCGACCTGCCAATGTTGACAGGGATGACTTCTGTTGTCGCATATCACCAAGCCTGCCTGCGTACAGTTGTCTTCCCACTTGTTCTTGCAATTCTTGCTCGCTACGAGTATCGACATGGACCGACCGACCATTTAATCCGTGAAGACGAAGTCTTTATGCTCCTTCACGTACTCATCTTCCTCCTGGGTTCCGCCTTCATTCTCGCCGCCCTCCATTCTGAAACGCCAGGACAGCCTGTGAGAACGCTCGCTAGGCTTGTAAGTGTAACCACCACCTCGTCTCTGCAGATACATTAGCATGACTTGTCCTACAGCGCCCTCTTCATCTTCGCATGACTGCAGTCTTTCCCATTCTCTTTGGTCATCGGCGTCTTCGCGGAATGAGACGATACCATAGTCAATCATCGTAACCTTGCGGGTAACGGGATCGACCATGAAGCTGCGAGTGTTGACATCACCATTGAGTATGCCGCAGTCTTGGATGCGATGCAGAGCTTCAATCGCCGCGTCAACGGTAGACTGCCAGTGTTCGACTGGCAGATGCTCGTGTAGATCTGTCAGGTGGAAGCCGTTGATGTACTGAATGAGAAGTCCGGGGATCTCGATGATGTGAGGGTTGTCATCTGAACCGGATTCGGCCGCACAGCTCGAATTATCAGCATCTCCACAATTAATATTTTGACTGGTGGTTGCGCAGTGGAGAACTACTTCCCCGAAGACCTTGGGTACGTCTGTGCCTTGAAGACTGACCATGTGCTCATAGGCTTTTCTTTCTGTCTTATAAGTGCTTGTCGACTCCCACTGGAGGTAAGCCTCGAGCTTCGCTGCGGACCATCGCTCACGGTTACGAACACACGCTGCCGACCACTCTGTATCGCGTTCATTCTCTGCGTCCCAGTAGCTGAAGAATTCTTGCGCGTGGCCTTCGTCAATAAAAGTCTGGTACTCTTCTTCGAGATCAGGAGTCCAGGGAGCGGCATCCCAATCCTCGCGATGCTGAGTTGAGAAGCGGCGGTCATAGAGTTTGAGCACACACTCGGATGTACTGTTGTCGAAGATGGATGGCTCAATGAAGCGGATGACCATACAGCAGGAGGGTGTTGCAGGGAAGTACTTGACAATCGCGGCTTTGACTTGCTTGCCACCACTCATAAGGAGGATCTCATTGCCAGGACGATAAGGACAGCTGACTGGGAATTAGTTTTGCTACATCGTCCGACGGCTGATCTTGCTTACAAGGCGGACAAAATGTCATCGGAGTTGTTGCGGTCAAGCCGCTTTTCTGATGGAAAGCTCTCTTGATCTGACAAAGAGTTGGGATTGATCACGTTCTTGCTGGCGGTGGACTCCATGCTGTCGACAGTATTGGTGATTTCGCACTGCTCAACAGGCAGGATGATTCTAATCGGTCCACTGAGCTGCACAATCTTGGTGTTGTTGTTTGGATCGGAAGTTGCAGCGAACTCTGGCAAGCCTTGGTAGAGTTGGTGGCGATCTGACCTGGCGTTCTCGATGTCGTCGTAGTCTCCAACAGACAAGCGAATCTTGATGGGCCCGCTGAGGCAGACAATCCTTTCACGCTTGCCGCTGCTGTTGGGCAGCAAACGCGCGCGTGCATCGATATAATTGTCCATGTTGGCGATTTGATCAGTATGGATTGGCGTTGAAGAGTGAAAGAGAGCGGAGATATACGCGCGCGCGTAGTTGTGTCGCGTGCGGGTTGCCCTTGTTGACAAACAAAAGTGAGTCAAAAGTCCATCGAGAAGCGATGTCACCTCGCGCTTGCAGCGTGTTGTCACTCGACCAACCAATTCTCCGAGTTTCAACAAGAATTCGACGGTACTCAATGAAAGCAAAAGCATTCCGTACCACATCCCATAAGTGAACGTGTCAGGGCAAGTTATTCTGAGAGGACATTTCTTCATGTTCTCGTTCAGCACTGTCAAGTATCTGTCTGGTCTCTCTCTCTACCTGATTTCATATGTCACGCATTTCACTCCCAAGGCTTTCTGTCCTTCTCAGTTGACAGTTCTCTTGATCGCCTCTGGTAGGATCTTTTGGTACGAACAAAGCTTCGTGCTTGATCAAAGGACAGATGTCAGTAGATATTGGATGAAAATACTTGTTTGGGACGAGCTAAGAGCCATGTTGTGGTTGCGAGAAGATGCCATCGAACCGAAGCTTGTAACTTCGTCCGCTTGAAGACATGTCATTTCAGTAGCCATGATAAGGTACTAGCATCGAGCAGGTAGATATGCAGTCGGAAGTTCCTAATGTGAGCTCGTTCCTGATCACTTTCCATTCACTTCCAACTCACTCTACCATCCTCGGAACTCCACCGGCGTCTCCCTAGCGACAACGAGACGTCCCAAAATTCCGATCATTCTGTTGTCATTGTCTCTCGTCGTCGCGTCTCTTCCTCCCTGTTGACCACATCATCCATCATCCAGCACGCAACCTACTTGACTACCAATCAACACCAAGCCCTTACGCCTTCTCCGATATCATTCTCTCACCTTCAAGATGGTAATTATTGTATATCCACGCGCACATTTATCTTCTCACACGTCTTTCCAGGGTAGACTCCACTCCCAGCAGAGCATCAGCAAGTCCGAAGCCCAGAAGATCTACATTCTTTACGCAACCAACATCAACATCGAGCACCTGAAGTGCACATTCAACGGCATCGTCGGCAAGGTCTACGACGTCCACGGCGACAACAAGAGCATCAGAAGCAAGCTGGGCATCACTCTGCACTCGACCACCATGCACACCACCGACGGCAAATTCAAGGCCTGGGTCTATCGCGGCAAGGGTGAAAGATATCTGCAAGACGCCTTTGAGATCAGTGAGGGCACCAAAGAAGAGTTCCTCAAGATTATGCTTGAGCGTGCTACTGGCAAGGATGCTGCTGGTAACAAGATTGTTGAGAAGGAGGCTGATGATTGATCGTTCGAGCGCTTGGGCTACGGCATGGTAAAGACCTCCTTTTCACGATCCCTCTTTCGATCCGCGCTGATCATGTCGAACAAGTTGTAGACGCACATCGACACGACTCACCCTTACGTCGCACTTGCCCCCTTTTACCTCATCAGATTGTTTTTTTTTTTGCAAAGTCCCAGCTTCTTTTGGCATATTCGGAGATGGCGAACAAGGCGTTACGGTTGGTAGCATGGCATAGACGGATGATACCCCCATCTGGAGCGTCGTTTCTTTCTTTTCTTTTGGAGTTGGCATCACAATCACTCAAGTCTTTTTTTTTTCTTTTCTTTTTTCCGCACAAATCAATCAGATCATTCGTTGCTTCTCTGCCTTTGCTCGCACTCGGCTTTCTCGTGCGGTTGGGAAGGCAACTCTCCCAGTGGTCTCGTCGACCTGAATGACGTTCTTTGCTTGTTGCCCGTGAAGCTGTGGGTCAAACAAGCTTGCAGCATGATGTCTAAGAAGTTGAATGTGCAGTCAGAAGCAGATGAACCGGAACCAGAAAGCTGCTGCATCAGCGAGCCAGGGGTGCCTGAAAAGGTATCACGAGCCATTGGTCGGTTCGACCTTGTTCCCGTCTAGAACAGTCGTGATGCTTGTTCTATCTTGCAATTCTGCAACGACAAGTAATCAAATGCAGTGGTGAGGTTGAGACTTGCTCGAGTCTTTAGGTCAAGGACCTGTTGCAGGAAGGAAGAGGTGCCAATATCGAAAAGCTTTCTTGGTACCTCCGTCGATGGTCTTATTCCGATTGATGGCATGTTGCCTGTTCAGAGGCATGGAAAAGGATGGAAAAGGATTCGGGAAAGAGCGTCCCATTAAAAAAAAAGGTTTTGGCTTTTTCTCCATGATGATTGACATATGCACATCCTAACCCCTTTTTTCTATAGTTACATTCCCTTTTCGTCCCCATCTCAATTCCATCGACCGGCTTCCCTCTCTCGCTCAACCCTCTCGGCTCTAGCCTCCTCGCCTTCCTCGTCCTCATACCTATAACTCACTTTTCTGCTCTTGCGACTGCCACCCTTCGGACCGGTCGGCGCGTCAAACCCGGCATTGGAACCGCGACGGCCGCCATCGTCGCCTCCCCTGCCTCTCTTGCCTACAGTGGCGGATTCACGACGTTGTTGCTCTTTAGCCATGCGTTCCTTGATGCGTGCTTCGCGTTCTTGGGCGTATGGGTCTGCGACTGCGGAAGACGAGTCTTGGGGTACGGCGACGGATTGCAGGCTAGGTTGTCTGCGGTCGTCATTGGTGCGGTCTTTGCGAGGGCCGGTGGGTGGGGCAAAGGCTTTGTTGTTGTTGTTGTTGTTGTTGTTGTTGCTGTTGCTGCCCCTAGAGCCTTTGATCTTGAACCCTTGGTCGAGGTCTGAAGCTGGTGGGTCGTCACGGCGCGAGCGGCGCGAGGAGTAGTGGTCATTCCCGTTTGCCGAGGTTGAGCGGTCTCTGCGTGAGCGTTTACGGTCGCGATCAGAACGGTCCTTGTCTCTTTCACGATCACGGTCGCGACGGCTCTTGGGGCGAGAGACCTGCTCGTCGCCATTGCTGCGGTGCTCCTTGTCGCCGCGCGATCTGCTGCGGCGGCGTCGGTGGTCGCGGTCTCTGCTGGAATCGCGGGTGGAGCGGTGCTTCTCTCTGTCTCTGCGGCGGCGTGATCTTCTAGATGCATCTTCATCGCCAGAGTCAGATCTTGCCACGTCTTTTCTCTCATCGGCAGGCTCGTCGTCGTATTTTCTCTCGTGACGACGGCGTCTTTCGCGTCTGCGGTCTCTGGCTTCGCTGCTTTGCGAGTCGATGCTGTGCTTTCGTTTGCGGCTGTGGGAGCCAGATCTTGAGTGAGAAGCCGAGCGGCCACGATCCCTGTTATCACGGGCAGGCGACTGGGTGCGTTCTCTTTGCGGTGGAGGGGATTGTGCTGGGAGTGATTGCGGTTGAGGTGTAGGTTCGGCATGAGCAGCAGATCTTCCGCCCTGGAAGCCTCCTCTGCTGTAGAAGCCACTGTTGGGCAGACCTTCACGCATAGCCTTTGGACCTTTAGGAGCATCGATCGGTGGACCTTCTGCAGGACCAGCAACGACGGTGAAGTCTTCTTGAGACTGCGACGTGTGTCCATTGAAGCCGCCATGCATGTTGTTGTTGTTGAAGCCGCCTCGTCCACGGAAGCCACCTCTGCCTCTGTAGCCGCCCCTTCCCCTGCCGTTGAATCCTCCAGCAAAGTTGTTCTGCGGGAAGAAGCCATTCTGATTACCGAACGGCATCATGGACGCCATGGCTGGATTGAAACCGCCCATACCCATCATGGCGGGATTGAAGGCATTTGGGTCCACCATGTTCATGCCTATATGCATGAGTAATGAAAGCTTACGATTACACAATTGACAATCTTACCTTGGCCGCTTGTATCAATCATCTGGTTGCCTTGCTCATCTTGCATTCCTTGCATCTCATCACCGTCTTCATGAGTCTGAACGTCTGTCTGTTCTTGGCCGTCCTGAACCTGCTCGTTAGTTTCCTCATTGGTGGCATCTGGCTGTTGGTCTAGGGCAGGCGTCTCTTCTGCAAGTGTCTGAGATGTGGCATCTACAGATTGAGAGTTGCGCCTCTCGGC
This sequence comes from Aureobasidium sp. P6, assembly GCA_003992365.1. Lineage (NCBI taxonomy): Eukaryota > Fungi > Ascomycota > Dothideomycetes > Dothideales > Saccotheciaceae > Aureobasidium > Aureobasidium sp. P6. Next base: position 150,452 of record RZIQ01000018.1, read on the forward strand.
ACCGGCTTCCGCTGACTCGTCGTCAGCTTTTGAAGGACGGCGTTCGCCGTGTTCAGCATCTTGGGGCAGGGAAGAATCGTCTTGTTGCGCTGGGGGGTTAAATGGGCCACCATGTCCACCGACGAACGCACCACCGCCTCTCCCGCGGCCAGCAAACCCACCACGCTGGTTGAAGCGGTTCTGGTTCTGGTAGTTATTATGATTAGGGAACTGTTGATTGGCATAGCCTCCTTGGTGCATTTGCGGTTGATTATATCCAGCGTTGGGATAATAGCCAGCGCCAAAGTTTCCGCCCATACCCTGCTGTCCATTCCAATTGCCACCGAAACCGCCTCCAAAGCCAATACCCATGTTCATACCACTCATGTCTTGCATGCCCATTCCGCCAGGGCCAAAGCCACCGAACATGGACATGGGATTCATTCCAGGCATGCCTGTAGAGATGTGAGTAAGATTGAAGGCTGATGGAAAGTTTGGTTTATCTCACCCATCATGCCCATCATTGGGTTGAATCCGTTGGCCATGTTCATCATGGGGTTAAATCCGTTAGCAGCATTCCAGTCCATGTTTTGGAAGTTTTGTTGAGCGATGCCCTGTCCGTTCTGGTCTTGTTGACCCTCGAATGGCTCTGAGGCGTCTTTCTGGTCGGATTCGACATTCTCTGGATCGGGCTTCTCGATGGATTGTGCGATTTCGTCTTCTTCGGCACCAATGCTTTGTTCATTTTGGTTCAAGTCGGCGCTTTCTCCGCTAACTGGCTGCTCAGAAACCTGCGCACCCGTCAGAACGTTGTCTTGGTCCTCGGCTCGAGCAGACCTCACCTCTTCAACCTGATTGAGTGGATCGGTAGCCTCTGGCTCGAGCGTACCATCGGCCGCTCCCGTAGCTGGGGTTCCTTCTTCTTGCGTCTGGTCGACAGACTGAGTCTGGACTTCGTGTTCAGCCTGTGTCTGCTCGGCGGGTGGCTCAGACTCCTGGGTAGGTGTCTCTTTGGGATCGACAGCTGCTGCAGCGGCTGCAGCCTCGGCGGCGGCAGCTCTCTTCTTGTCCTCGGCCTTGATGAAAGATTTGATTGTCATGCGCAAGGACTTGTGTGGCTTGCACATGTCGGCATCCAGAGGTGAGTGGCTGCATACTGGGCAGGCTTCCGGGAGAGTTGCCTGGCAATCCTGGCAGATGGACGAGTCGCAACACTGGAGCTTGAAGGCGTTGACGGCGAGTTTACTGCAGGTGGCGCATCGAAGCTTGATGGGGATTTCGGACTCAGTGAGCGAGCTGAGGGTCTGTAAGCGAGTGGGCATGGTTCGGGTGTTTGATGGTGGCTGACCTGGCAAAGTCGATGGCCGATTGGTCCTGGACGGCTGCCATGATGCCGACTCAGTATGCGCGCCGGATCGAGTCAAGCAGGGTATTGGCGATGTGGATCAGATGGTGCTGGGTGCTGTGTCAATGATGGGCAAAGAAGATGCAACAAGAAGATTGTCCAACGCGCAGCCGCGGCTACTCCCGCTGCTTGAGACGGAAGCTTTGCCGAGTCCGACACGTGATGGTGGATATCACTTCAATCAGTTCCTCACCCTTTGCTGTATATATCTCAACATGTATCATGAGTTCAAGCGCTCAGATGATGGTTTGGCCATGTGCTGTGTGTTTGTGGGTACGTGTGTTGACAGAGATCGCTTGTCCGAAAGTCGACCTTCACAAAAACTGTCAACCACATCCGTTCTTCCACCAAGAATAGCATCAAGTTGCAAAGTCGTCTCAATTGGCAACAAGTCTTCATTTGATGGACAGATTTCCACAGATATGTCTGGACAGGCCAGAGTGAAAAATAACCATGACCCTGTTCGAGCACCTTTGAGAAAACAGATGCATACCGCCGATCATGTCCGCAAATGGTAGACCCTGACAGGTATCAACTACATCATTGCTGCGAATTCAACTTTTCCAGTCATTGTCGTACTTTCTTTCATGTATACATAGCAAAAATGATCTTGAATCAAATATCATATCTGGATTGCATAGCTTTTCTCGTCTTTCTCACCCCTCAATTGCTCATCCATGTCGGACTGATAGAAGTCGTCGTCTGTGTACTGACCGCCTTGCCTTTCTTTTGTCAGTTCTTCTCAAACCTGATACCCAATCGATAATATCCTGCTGACACATGTGGAAAAAGTGCTACAGCTACCTTACCGATTCATCAAAGATCGATTCTACACTCCCCAATCAGAAAAATCACCCTTCAACCAACACGCCACTCCCTTCCAAGACTTTGTCATCCGCTGCGTCCGCTATGCCTTTGCCAACATTCCCGCCAAAATCGGCAAAGTCTTCTTCTCAAAAGGCGTGGCATTGCCCTTTTTCTATTTCCGAATGCTCAGACACGGTCACCGCAAATCCCAAATCCCATGGCGTGAAGTCAAGCAACCCGGTCTACACGGTATCTGGATGATTTGCGACGAGACCGAGAAACCGGATATTGTGGTTTACTATTGTCACGGCGGTGGCTTTTCGATGGGCAGCAGTTTCTTCTATCTCGAGTTTTTGCTCGCGTGGGTTAGCATTCTCAAGGAATCCGGGTACGCGAACCCGGCGCTGTTTGCTCTGGAGTATACCTTGGTCCCGGAATCGACGTATCCCACTCAAGTCCACGAGACTCTGCTCGGTTACGAATACGCGCTGTCTCGAATCGAGGATTCGTCGAGGATTGTCGTCAGCGGTGACTCTGCCGGCGCGACGCTGATGCTGAGTTTGGTGCTTTACATGTCCAAGGAGCCGAAACTGCGCACGCAGTTGCCCGGATTGGGTGTCATGATTTCTCCTTGGGCCGTGATTGTGTCGTCCAAGAACAAGGATACGCCAAGTGATTATCTGAACGCGGACTCTTTGCATCTGTACGGGAGCCAATACGTCGGCAGCAAAGCCTCGGCTTCAGATCCGTTGGTCTCACCTGGAAAATGCAGGGACAAGGAGTGGTGGAGGCGTGCATCTCCAAGCAAAGGCTGGCTGTTCATCTATGGTGCTGAAGAGGTGTTTGCACCCGAGACCAGGGAACTGGTGGATTTCTTGACGGATGAGGTGAATACTGAGGTCAGTGTACACGAGGAAAAAGGGTGGATACATGCTTGGCCGGTGGTGAAGCTGTTCTTGTCCGATGGGCAAAAAGAGCGGCAGAGCGGACTCAGAAGCATGACAAAAATTATTAGAAGCAGACTTAGGTAGGTTGCGGAGATGGAAACCGTGTCCTTTGATGAGAACAATCCTTGCAGATAAGAGGGTGGATGGGGAATAGCATTGATGATATAACAAGTGTTCAAGATGCTTGCTAATTCGGATCGACGTTATGATTGCTCAATGTATTAGCGAAAGAAGACTGCTATCTATATGCAAGAAAAAAATGTAACGAAAAAGTGCTCGGGTCGCCTGTCGTTCTCTAGGTAAATACGGAATGTCGGGTATAGGTGATTAGCGAGTGTAGTATGTCCAGCCAGGAGGTATGTGCATAATCAGATAAAACATCAAACGCCCAATCAAGAACCCCTCTTGAAGAACTCCTTGAAACTCTTGCTTCGTTGCCTGCCGGTCTTGTTGTGCTTGATGTCTCCATCATCGCCGCTAAACACATTCTGCCTCTCTTGCTCTTCCATCCTCGCACGCTCCTCGTCCAATTTCTTCTGCGTTTTCTTGTCAACAGCCCAACCACCGCTCTTTTCGACATCTACGCCTTCATCCTCGGCGATGGTTTGCGGGTCAAAGATACGCTGGCCAAGAGGCGCTCTGCCAGGTGACGGGAAGTCGGGCACGGGAGGAGTCTCTGTAGCGCCCTTCTTGCCCTCCTCCTGTCTACGCAATTGGAGACGGGGAGGCGGCGGTGCACGCAAAGACTTTGAGCGCGAGGGCGCAAAGCCTGCGTTTGAGATTGTGTGTTCCTTGTGCGGCTCCCTCGTCGACAAGGCCCTTCCCAAGACCTTCTTCATTGATTTGGAGCGCGACATGCCGCCGCCGGTGGTGTTGCTGCGAGCAGGCAGTTCGCTGGGTATTTGGCCATCTCCTGTGCGGTTGTTGGGAGAGGGAGTACGGTTGGTGGTAGTGTTGTTGGGGGGAGAGCTGAGGCGGTGGATGCTGTTCTTGCGGCGGGCGGCGGCCATGTTGCCCATTTGCAGCACACGGTTGCCTTCATCGGTTGCGGTAAAGGTGCGAGCGAGAGGAGTGATCTTGTCATCACCCTCGTCGAATGAGTTTCGCGACATGCTTGCGGTTTCTGGTCCAAATTTGTTCGCCTTTGAGCGAGTGTATGTAGGTAGATATGTAGCAGATGGGCAGAGCTGACGTCTAGGATCCAAACGGTCGGTTTCAGATCCTGGAACTGGTTCGTTGACTTTGTGTGGAGACGATGATGATAATAGGTAGACGTGCGATATCTGACAGTATCGTGGTGGTAATGTGCAGAATAGAAACAAAGACTGCAAGAAAGAATTGTTGATAGTTCACCAAAAAAAAAATTAGTCGTCAGCGGCTATCTCGTATGTTTGGTAACGTCGTTGACGAAGTGGTTGAGCAAGTGGGAGGAAAACAAGAAATTCGTATCGTCCTGCAGGGCCAACTCTAAAAATAAGGGGCGCGGAAAACAGAGGGTCCTCTTCAACCAAGCAGCGGGTCGGCGCTTTTTAATCTCTGCCTTGTCGTCTTTGGCTGCTATTGTATTTTGTAAAGATTGACACTCGCTCAACCTGAAACACGGGTTTGACGAGATCTTCCTCCAGAACGAGGCCGCGCGTTAATCTGCACGTCCGAGTCTAGAAAAGGTGGTCCAGCCATCGTCAAATCACTGCCTCCGTCGGTCAAGCGAACAGCGCATCTTGAACGCTGCCTTTGACTTGTTTGGCTCAAGGTCCATCTTTTTCTTCGTATTCTGACGTGTGGATCCTGGTACGTTTGTTTTTTCTTTGATGCAGGGCTTGGAAACTGCCAGCCTATGTCGTTGGTGGCTTGCTTCGGCCTCGATCCCCAGACGCACTAAACTCTATCACTGGCCCACACCTGAGATGAGTGAACGGTCCTTGTTTGGTTTGGAGAAGATGATGGAGAGAGTGGTCGGCCTGATATCTCATCTCAAGAGCGATATGTTGCTGCAATATAAACGATTTGACATTGTCGATTCTGATTCTGCCAGCTGCCTATGATGAACATGAAATTCGAGACCCAAGATTAGTGTGGCTTCTAATCTGTGTCTATGTCCATGCGACGTGGAGAGAAAATGTATCCGAAAACAGTGAAAGATCTCGTGAGATGTCCAGAGTATACATCACCTTATATGAACAAGCATAGACTATCATATATCTTTTATGTTGGCATGGGTTCAATCCGTGGCCACAGTACTTTCACGGACCCCGAGTGCTTGGTGAGACTTGTCATCAACATTTCCAACCAGATATCCTCGAGCTGCCACCACAAAGACGTCCAGAACCCCACTCATATCTCTTTACCTGGAGAGACTGCTCACAAATTCCTGAAACGCTTGCGATCAGATGCAGTCTGCCAGAGCAAAAACAAAATAGAAAACTCTGGTTGAGCTTCGCACCCTGACCACGATGTGCAAATGGCAGAACGAAATTCGTCAGACAGACAACTGCTTGACGAGTATCCCTGAAAACCCATTTCGCCATTGGAGTCTCATGCGAAAGTATGCGCAGAGATATACCCAAGAGTCACAAGGTAGAAAGGAGAGCAACTTGAATCAATGTAAAGATAAATGCATTCAAACTCGCTAAAACTTGGGGATATCTAAACTCAGAAACACAAACCGTCCAAAACTTCGTATATTTACATGTCGTCTTCCTTTACAGGCTGGCTCTCTCGGATCCACCGACCTTCTTCGATGTGAAAGCCGAGAAGTAATCGTTCAGAGCGTCAACGGTACCATTGCCTTCAACAAGCTTGACGACACAGCCAACGTATCCATCAGGACGGACAACAACAACACCGCCCTCTTCTTGAGAAAGACCCATCTTTGCGTGAGCAGCAGCCTTGGCGTCAGGAACACGCTGGTCCCAGACATCGTCAGCGTAGACGTGGTCGAAGTAGCGAGACAAGACCTCGGGAAGCAGCGATCTGATCTCAATCTGAGGACGCTTCGCAGCGAAGATGGTGTTGATGGTGAAGAAGAGACTGTGCGGGTTGTGCTTCTCGTGGTAGGAAATTTGGTCGAGGTTGGGGTGGCCGAAGGCGCTGTAGAATGAGCCCTTCTTGGAGAGTCCCGCAGCAAAGTCTGAGACTGCACGCTTAGTCTTGCTTGGCACACCGCCGAAGAGGTAGATGCGCCAACTGCCGTTGAGAGGAATTTCTTGCTCGAGGTGAACGACGTTTGCGTCTGCGACTCGTGTGACAGTGGCAGGGGTGAGGATTCTTCCGGTGCGTTGAGTAGTGGTGCCGTCTTCGTTTGACAGGAAGAGCGGCGACTTGGCGGGGTGATCCTTTGACCAGTTGAAAATGTTGGCGTTGTAAGCTACACCGTAGCCCGAAGTGAACTCGCAGGACGATTTGAACATCTTGATGAACTCATTCTCCTCGACCTTCTTCTCACCATCCTGTTGTGTTGCGGTGCTGACCTCTCCAGCGCTGGGTTGGCGTTGCGAGAACAGCTTGGCGTATTGGTTGTCAAAGTTCAGAAGGTTCTCTGCAATCAGCTTACGCTCAGCCTCGTAAGACTTGAGGATAGAGCGGTCTGCAAAGCCGCTCTCGACGTGGTGAATCTTCCAGGCCAAGTTCTGAGCATCGAGGAAGGCAGTGTTCATGCCTTGGCCGGCCTTGGGAGAGTGGGTGTGACAGCAATCACCACCCATGAAGACACGCTCGTCGAGGGTGTAGCGGTCTGCAATGCCTTGTCCAATGGGGTACACTGAGTACCACTCAATGCGGTCCCACTCGATCTCGTAGGGCTTCATGATTCTCTTTGCCGCCTCCTGCACCTCTTCTGTTGTGGCTTGCTTACGAGGGTTCCAATCCTTGTCTGTTGACGAGGCGATCTGAATGTAAAGGCGGACCATGTTGTCCTCGCGAGGAATGACCATGATAGAACCAGAGTCGGAGTGGATAGTGCACTTCATCTTGATGTCGGGGAAGTTTGTGCGCACGACACCGTCCATGACACCCCAGACGTGTGTGATGGGGTCCTTGTGTGTGATGCCAACGCCAAGCTGTTCACGGATGAAGCTGCGAGCTCCCTCACCGCTGAACAAGTACTTTGCTCTGACTGTCTCTTGCTCGTCGCCATCGACGTGGCCAATGTTGACTTCAACCGGGTATTCCTTGTCCTTGCCATCGTTCTTGAAGCCTGTGATCCTCCAAGGTCTTTGCACCTTGACATTGTACTTCTCCATATCGGCCAAGAAAACTCGCTCGATCAATCCTTGATGGAGCAGGGTGGTGAATGGGTAGCGGGCGTCAATGAAGCTGGGGCAGGATGCCCATGTACCAGTGCGGTGAATGCCCTTGCTTTGCTCGGCAGGATCCCAGAAAGCGACCTCGTAGACTTTGGCGGGTTCATGAGCCATAATGGCGCGCTTGAGGCCCATGTTGCGGAGGAGATCGAGTGATCTCGGTTGGATACCGTCAGCTCTACCAGTGACTGTGGGCTCAGGTCGCATGTCGATGTGCTTGATCTTGTATCCCCATCGTGCAAGACAGGTTGATAGTAGGAGACCGACTGGGCCAGCACCCACTATCACGATATCGTACTTCTCAGTAGGCATGTTGCTCGTGTGATGCGAGAGGGAGTCAGAAGAGTTAGTAGGCGTAAAGCCAAGAAGGTGAGATGCAGAGATGAGCAGTAGATGATTGTCCAGACGATGGCGATCACATAGCTTATGTATGAATACCGACTTAGCTGAGTACTTAGCTACCGGCAGAGCTCTATAACATTTTCGGCTGCGTGGCGGCTCCCGATTTCACGACGCAGCTCTGCCGCAACAGACCAACATGACATGTGCGGGGCCTCCATGCTCAAAAGCACCAATCGTAATTGTTCCTGGGGCCAATCCAGGGCCAGGCTAGAGCGATTCGAGAGGCCGAAATCAAGTGCTTGGTCTGCCGTTGGTCATGATCCGGCAAAGCCGCGACCGGCACAAGTCGAAGATGTTTTCGGGAGTCCAGAGACTCGACTCGAGCCGCCCTCTCCACACTCTCCCCCATCCCTTGGCATCTCCATCCCGTACCCCACGTTCACTGTCCAGCTCTCTTCGGTCTCGGTACGAATATCATCCGTCTTCCTTTCTCTTTGACTTCATGTTTCCTGCATCGTCGAAGGCTTCTCGTTGGATGCATCTGTTTCTACTAGCCCTATCTGGCGTGATCTCAAGGTTCGGCATGCGTCCCCCCATCACAAAAAGCTTATGAGGACGACAAATCATCCTGTAGAACCCCTCCGAGTCCACTCAAAGGCTTTCGGATCACCTTTGTATAAAGTACGAGGCCAGGCCCCGCCATCGTCTCATTGATTTAAATCTGCACATTTGACTATTCGCAACCCCGTGTATCTAACAACAATGCCTGCAATACAACTTCCGAGCATCCCGCTCGCCGGACAGACCTCAAACATTCTCCTGATCTGCTTCCTCCTCGTGGGCTGTGTATCTGCATATGTTGTATATCAAAGATTCTTCCATCCACTGGCTTCTGTACCGGGGCCTTTCTGGGCCAGCGTTACCCGATTATGGATTACCAAGCACAGCTGGGACGGCGACATGCACCGAACCATGATTGCCCTTCACGAAAAACATGGCCCCATTGTTCGTAATGGCCCGAATGAAGTCAGCATAGCCGACCTGTCAGCCATCAAAACAATCTATGGTGCTGGCACAAAGTTTCGTAAAAGTGATTGGTACTCGGTATGGCAAGGTCACCGCAAGTTCGACTTGTTCGCAGAAAGAGACGAGAAGCTGCATGGCAAGCAAAGGAGTCTGATCAGTTCGGCGTACTCGATGACGAGTCTGAAAGATTTGGAGCCATACGTGGATGAAAGTGTCAAAAAATTCATTCAAGCAATGAGCGAGCGTCAGAATCAAATCGTCGATATGGGCAAATGGACACAGCTCTTTGCCTTTGGTACCTTTATCATTCCTACTGAATTCTCTCACAAGGCTAATGTAGCTTCCAGATGTCATTGGCGAGGTTACCTTCTCAAAGAGCTTCGGCTTCATGGATGCACACGCCGACGACGGATCGTTCGCACAAATAGAAAATGCTCTACAATCTGCTGCATGGATCGGTCAGGTCCCATGGCTCTACTGGCTTCACGACCGCCTCATGCCGCTGATTGGTAACCACTTGGCCCTCAACAACCGACATGGATCCCTTCGCACCCTCGCGGCCAAAGAGATCTCGGCCAGAATGGATCGTGGAAGTGAACGCAAGGACATTCTTTCCAAACTGCACAAGGCACAGAAGAAAAAGGGTAGTGAACTCGATGACAACGCTGTCATCAGTATGGCGACCTCCAATATTTTCGCAGGTAGTGATACGACTGCCATTTCGACGCGCGCCATCATATACTATCTTCTCAAGAACCCTCAGTACAAGCAGAGACTGATCGAGGAGATTGACGACTTCCGACGACATGGGAAACTCAGCGATCCTGTCAAACTGACAGAGGCAGACTCGATGCCATATTTGCAGGCTGTCATGTACGAGGCTTTGCGCTGTCATCCGGCCGTGGGCATGAGTTTGCCTCGAGTCACTCCAGATGGTGGTGTGTCCATCGCCGGTATCTTTATCCCTGCTGGAGTATGTTGCATAGCAGCCATCTGAGGTACCGAGCTGATTTGCGTTCACAGACTGTCGTGGGAGCCAACCCGTGGGTGATTCACCGAAACAAAGAAGTATATGGCGAGGACGTATCGTCTTTCCGGCCTGACCGTTGGCTGAAAGAGGACACGGGCGATATGCGTAAGTTGACTTGAGGAAGGTGTACACAGTGATTCTGATCGTCCCAGGTCGTTTCTTTTTCACGTTTGGTTCGGGAGCTCGAATGTGTCTCGGAAGAAGTAAGTATGCATCGAGCTGCGAGGTGCTGAGAAGCCACTAATCAGGTTCGCTGCAGATATCAGCTGGATGGAAATGTCGAAACTGATCCCTACGCTCTTCCTCCATTACAACATCGAGCTCGCCGACCAGGATGCGGAGTGGACGGAGACATGCTTGTGAGTTGTCGGCCGGCATCGCTGCTTGATCGTGATTCTGACCGCCTTCTAGTTGGTTTGTCATGCAGCAAGGCGTGAACGTGAGGCTTGTCAAGCGCGCCGTGCCTGCATAACTCGACTGCTGAGCCTTCTCCGCATCAAAACACCAAGAAGTGCGGATGGACTAGTAGTTGCGCCAGGTGCAGGTCAAAGTCGGGGCATAGGCGGTAGACGCGATGAGCAGAGAAGACTGACAGTAGGTCCCTAGCTTTTAAGACCAAGAGGGGTATGTAGTCTGTCACCTTCGTCATGATCAGCATTGTTTGACCCCTGAACATGTAAAGATGGGTTCTTGCCCCAGATGTTGCTCTTCCCGAAACACCCCATCCCAGTCCCAACCTCTGTAGCATGTAATGAAGCAGGCGAACAACATGATGTCGTTTGTAGAGGTCACCTCTCTAAAGACCATTGCATCATCATGTGCTCGGCGGAAGTCGATAGAACAACCTGTGAGTGAAGTCTGGGCGACCGACCGTCAGTGACCACGACTGAGCTTTGACCGTCTATACCGATCACCAGCCACCATCTTCTCTCTTGCACCTCTTTCCCTTCTCTCTGCCTCTTCCACCTTTTACCACAGCTTACACACACATTCTTCACCTCCGAGAAACCCTGAACATCATCCAGACCTTCTCCTCATTCTTCCCACACAAAACATCCTCATCCACTCAGCCCAACAAACACCCACAATGTCTTCCCCGAACTCCACCAACAACAACTCTCGCGACTCCCAGAGCTCGCACATTACCACCTTCAGCGACATCATCAACGCCCTCGACGAGTCCTACGAGCGCATCCGCAGCATGGGTGCCGAAGACATTCAGCGCGAGCGCAACGACAGCGTCAACTCTCTCGCTGCCACCCAGGCAAAGACCAATGATCGCCGCGTCGCTTTCGATCAGAAGAAGTATCTCGCCGATTATGAGGCCGGCCGCATCAGCTTGACCCAGATCCAAGTCGCCGCCAACGCTCGCAAGACGCCTGAGCAGCACATTGAGGACTACTACCGCGTCAATGGTCGTAAGTTTTCGATACTTTTGTTTTGACAGTTGCGATTGGTAGGCTGATTGGATGTGACAGCTATGCCTGAGCCTTGGTTTGGCACTGGCAAGTGCACTTACCCTCCTTACAACGGCCCCACCAAGAGTAAGAGAGAGGTTCTGTCCGACAACATCGACGACGCCATCAAGAAGGTCAAGAGTGTCTTTCAGAAGTGATTGATTTCGCCAACGGTACGTGTCAATCTTCCCTTTGAACGTGACGAACTTGTTTCCTGACGTGATTTGGCTCTCAGAACCTCGTTCGTCACATGAAGATCTCGACTTTCATCCACGACCAAAAAGTCATCTTTGCTGCGCATGACGATAAATGAAGACAACGAGATAACGAAAAAGCATTGTTATGGGCGTTATGGAGAGGTTGAAACATCACTGCCGTGCAGTTGATCATTTGTTGTTGTTTTCTCTTCTGCTGTTTTGTTTTTTTTTTCTCGCTTCTGGAGTCGTCTCGGAAAGATACCCCTACCACGCCAGTCTGGCACTCATTCGTATGCATTCTTCTTCTGATTTGAGTGGATTGTCCTTGCTTGCGTATGTGGCTTTCGATGTGTGTCTCAACGCTCTCTCTGACACCATAGGGGAAGCAGAAAATCATTGTGAATTGCTATTGCGCTCGAAAACAGCTGATGGTAAGAGATTGCACCTGCTCGTCGAGTGGTTCGTCGTGCCTGCCTCGTTAACGATGAGCGCTTGACCCGCCTTCGAGCTCGCCCACAAGCTTGATTTCTTTTCTCTCTTCTCTCGACGCAGGTCTGCACGCTGTGTCCTTCTGCATCTTCTCTGCAGACCGACTGACAACACAGAAACAATAACCGAAGGAGAAGAGAACGAGGGTTCTGGCCTGGCCACAGCCGCGAAACCACCGATACTGAGACCATGAGAAAGCTTCCTGACCTTGCCAACGGTGCGTGAGGGCTTGGGCCTCACAATCGAAGAAATCTGCTGCAGAAGTGGCTTGCCGTGAGTTGGTTCCAGTAACCTCACAATTGCTAGGGTTTGTAGTTCACGAGATGAGAAGTTGGTCGAGGCGGGTCAAGCTCGTAGGCACGAGGACTCTGCCCACGAGCAAGGGATATGTGATACCCTGCTTGCTTCTGGGATCTCAATGGCATGCTTACTGATACTTGAACAGCAACAGATCTGGCTTGTCTCGCCTCGCGGGCAACACCCGGCTCAACAACAGGGGTCAGAAGAAGGAAGAGAAGGAGGCCAAAAAGGCAGGAGACGAGCCAGAGCTTCCTTGAGTGACAACTGAAGTAAAACCATGCATTGCTTTCGCCCAGCGGTATCGTGCATCTGTCGTATACAAGGACTTGGACTCTGAAGTCCTGAAACTTGCGATACAAGTTGAAGTTTCAATGTCACCGTCCAGAATACTTGTGTAGATTGTGCCGTTGCGTGACTCGCGTATTCTCAGATACCACGCCGAGGGAGTCAAATGTTGCCTGTCGTTCGAAGCACCAGCTCGCGGGTTCAGCGGCACTTTGATTATCGATACAAATGATCATGGACTCATATTGAGTCCTTTGAGACCACCTGACGGCTTTGGAGAAGCTAGAACCCGTCGTTGCAAAGGTATCAATGATGCGCGTCTTCGATCCAACTCAAACTCAAATTCGATGCGGACTGATCAATTTTTACCAGCGCTTCGACGTACGAACATCTTCGAGACCGACAGGCTAGCACGAAACAAGACAAAGGCCGCATGACTGCACGAGCCTGGACGGCAGAGCATGTAACCTTCTAGTGGTGAGAATGAATCGCACGACGCGCTCACAGCACTTTCTAGGGAAATGTCCTTCTTACAGGCCGTGTCACTGCTTCGATGTCAAGTCTCTTGCCCCGATGTTTTCATCAGCGGCAGAGTTGCGATCGACAAGACTTCTTTGATGCCGACCTTGTTTTCTGGATGACACCGTTGCTGGCCTCGATGAAACCACGGCACTTGGATGCGATTGTGACTATCTTCTGACCAAAGACGGACATCAACGCCGCATCTTTGCAATGTGTCATCGCAAGACTATCGAACGTCAAAGCTGCTAGCATCGACACAAATCGACGAACCAATGCGAATCGTGAGAGAGTTCCCAAAACAACTCGAGTGTCTCCAAGCGGACATCACAAGACAGACGCAACCCGATTGGCATACGGCACCATTCGAGCCCGACTCTTACAGTGTTGATGCACATGGCACACATCCGAAGAAGCATCAACAATCGTGGGTGGCCCACAATCGCGAATCTGACGTTGTTCCAACAAAACAACGACTACACCAAGGAGCTTCATACGACATCCCGGATGCGCATGATGCGAAGGGTGAGCTTGATATGATCCATGCGTCGGAAGAGCATCGGGCCAGGATATTGAAGTTCAATGTTGCGCTCGGTAAAGACCGTACGCAGTGCCCAATGATGCTGAGCATTACAGAAAATTTTACAGGACGACGAGCAAGAGGGAATTCAGCGCCAAGTCTGGAATCGGAGCCTCAAGCGCGACTTGGACCAAGTTCAGGCAAGGCTCGAGCAATGACTTGTCAGGGCTTTGTGGCAAGCATTCTTCATTGTTGACGCCAATAGAGCCAGAATGCAATCCTTCTTGCTTTGACGGACTCCTATCGGCTTTCTGGATGACACTCTCGATAGATGGCCTGGACTCATTGCTTCAGAGACTTCCAGTCCAGACTGCAGGTTGTTTGGACTCTAGGACTTGTGGGCAAACTGCTGCAACATGTCGAACCGACGAGCCAGGAGATCAGGACCACGCGCCACCGTTGAACCCTGTTAGACGGCGAACCAGCGGAGGGCAATCGTTGTTGTGGGAAGCGTTGCCCATCGGTCGAGTGCAGCAAGGACTTGATTGCCGGACCAATGTGTCACCCTGTCCACGAATGGTTTCATGTCTTGGTTAAATTGGAGGAAGATTTCTGGAAGAATTTGCAGAGCGCCTCCAATCTATTCTCAGACAGCTGAAGGTCATGGCTCGAGGTTCAGCTTGGCAGGAGGTGTACAATATTGCACACTCATCAGCTGGGCGATGTATATATTGAAGCCTGTGTTTCAATAACGATGACGGCTGTGAGGGTGGCTGGACGGCTCGAGAAGACACGTAGCTCGTCGAGACGCAGGAGAAATTGGGCATCCCTGCCTCCCCGTGTGTTTTAGCCAGTCACAAGAGAGCGACTTCGTGGAAATGAGACGGAGGGCTGGGCCATAATGACGGAGATTCGCAGCGGAAGCGGGGAAAGCTCATCGGACCGACCCTTTTAGTGTCGAGGGTTAATGTTTGGCCTCGTCGCCGTCGTCTTTGTCGTGCACAACAGGCACAAGCTACACGCCCATCATCATGGACGACCTTGGACGACCTCTCAGGCGTCAAGCGTCGTCCTCGAGAAGGTCGTCGACGCAAAGAATCCGCCCTCGTGCCCGAGCATCCAACCAATCCCTTCACAGCGCCGGCCGACCCCAGGAGAACACGACCTTCACCTCGTTCGAACCATTTTCGCCCCCCAACAACGTCACCTCGAGCTACAACAGCAATGCCAGTACCATGGCCAGTGGCATTGCAGTCTCCAATGCCAACGCGTCCAGCCACAATGGCAGGGACGACGCCTCGATTCGCTCCTACTCGTCAAGCAAACGCTCTCGTTCAATCTACGCCCCAGACAGGCAGAACTCGCTTGCCGAGGACATCTACGCTGAAGTCGCTGCCAGTTCTGGAACAGAGACCGAGGCCGAGGCTGCCTCTGGCTCCGAGCAGGACATACGACCACTCGACCACGTCTCGGCCGCCTCGCATTCTCTCATAAACGTCCTGAACATGGCCCCCAAGGACGAGTCACGCCCGCCCCTCTTCAGCGACGTCAACGATCAAATCAACAACCCACACGTTCTCCAGAACGCCGACGACAGGACAATTGTGGCCTACGTCAAGCGTCAAGGAGGCGCAGGCAAGGTCATCAGACGTCTGGCGAAAGACGTCAGCGACCGCGATGCTGACATCTCGCGCCTGCGGAGAAAAGTCGAAGAGTTTGGTACAATGTTCAAGGACCATCTGATGGCCGTTCACGACATGTCAAGACTAGACGCAGACAGAACAGTGCGTGACTCGCCTGTCTTTACCAAGACGGCTACCGACACTTTGCATCAAGAGCTGGAATCTGCTTCCTCAGAAAATCTACTTGAGCACAATCATCCCCATGTGTCCAATGAATCTTTGACAATCACTGCCAACTCGAGAGACCCTCTCTCCTCTCTAGTGCAGAAAGATGCCTTGGTCAGCCCGGGCTTCCCTACCGCTTCATCGACAATCCGTCCCTCTCGCAATTCTGGAGTGAACCTGAAGGTTGACACGTAAGTCGAATATTTCTTGACTGCTATAATTAATTGTATGCTAATGGCAGCGCAGAAACAGAATGCCCAAACAACGCGGTGGCTTGTTCAATCTGTTTGGTGGTCAGGGTTCTGTGCGACAACCAGCAAAACAACAGAGCCGTCACTCAATTGCTTCAATGTTGGATCCGAGAATGTTAGCCATTCGCAGCCCAAGCATTGCTCAATCACCGCGCTCAAATTCCATGTCGTCGTACAAGCCTCTGGAGATGGAACAAAAGATCGAGAACGAAGATTTACCCCCGCCTCTGCTTGATATGAAGATCATCAAAATCATCTTCCGAGCTTTCATCGCTGACAACTATGGATTCATCATTGACGGGCCTCGGGTTCAACAATGGCTATGGACTTTGGAGAGACACCGATTCATTCCCAAGAGTCGTACGACTTCCATCGTCACTCGCGCTACCTCAAATACTCGCTCAGCATCTATCGCTTCGGTCGAAGAAGCCAACACTGAAGAGGCCATCGAAGACGATGCTCAGAGAGATGGGCACGGTGATGGCAACGCCGACACAAATGAGGAATCTCGTCCATGGCATGAGTTTTTGACACTCGAAGTCACCAAACAAGCTTTGCTTTCACGCCTTCCCATCCAATTGCATGGACCCAAGACATCCGACAGCGCTAGTATCTCTTCGGTTGACACTGATAATGGCATGCCCCGTCTGGAAGATTTGTGTGATCCGGCAGACTTTACTACTCATGCTGAACGTTTGCGTGACGAGATATCGATCGAGTACACCCAGCTACAGATCGCCAGAGATCAAGCCTATGATCGGCTGATGGCCAAGGTCGAAGACCCGAAGCTGGCTAGCAACAGGTTTTCGCGCATTTTTACCAACACGTCTGAAGTTGTGCCCAAAAACCGTGTCGAAGCTATGGGTACCAGCACAGTGGGTATCGCAAATCTCGCACAGTCTGGCGTCAGTGGTCCATTCGTCAGATTCGTCCTCGACGGCATTCCAATGAAGACGCGAGCCAAGATCTGGCTGGAGAGCGCACAATCGAGTATTCACTATTCACCCGAGGACTTCAGCATGCTGGTAGCCGAGTACAATACTTCTCCAGATGATCAACGATATCTTCATGACATTCAGATGGACACTCCTCGTACCCTAACAAACAATGTCTACTTCCGCAAAGAGAAGAACCAGGATGCGCTTGCAACATTGCTAGGCTGCTTCGCCATTAGAAACAAAGACATTGGATACTGTCAAGGCTTCAACATCATTGCGGGCTACCTATTACTTGCTATGCCGACTACAGAACAGGCCTTTTGGGTATTCTGCTTCCTCATTGAGAAAGTGCTCCCGACGTCGTACTTTACGGCCGAGCATGACTGGCAAGGACCCCGCGCTGACACGATTGTGTTGCGTCACTACATTCGCACCTTGCTGCCGCGACTGGGCGCTCATCTGGACGAGCTTGATGTGCTGGATGAGCAGACAGTACCAATCAACTGGTTCCTAACCGCCTTCGCATCAACACTGTCGGTTGAGGCACTCTTCCGTGTTTGGGATGTTGTACTCGGCATACCTGGACAGAATCAGCAGGTCTTCCTGTTGCATGTAGCAATTGCACTACTCAAGTTGAACGAAGATGAACTGTTAAGGTTGGACTCGGCGGCTGCCGTGTACGATTACATGGATCGCAAAATGGCCAGAGGCGTGGTCACCATTGACGGTTTGATCCAGGCCTCTTCGCGCCTTGGACCAATCGTGACAGCCAAGAGTGTGGAGAAGAGACGTGCTGAGGCTGCTAAGACACTGTGAACGGTGTGTGAGGACGGTCCTCGCTAGCATTTCTAGACGAGCTCTGTGTCAAGATAATATGGAGGTTGCATTTTGCTGTTCTTCGTTGTTGCTTTTTATTCTCGCTAGATACCCCCTGCCCTCCTTTTTGTCGGCTCAAAAATGCTATGTTGTTGTTTCACTCACTGTACTGTGCTTCAAAATGAACGTGACATAGATACAGATGTGTTGTCACTCAAGAACAACGAAATATCTGAGCAGAGACTGTACATGGAGAAGGTCAAAGAAAGTGATATACAGGTTTTGGTATCATATACAAACAACAAGAGGAATTAAGGAGTAGGAATGACAGCGGCTGCAGGAGCTTCGGTGCCACTTCCCATGCCAGGTGTTGCCACAGGGGGCATGAAGAGGGGCAGGTACGCAACAGCAGTCGACATGACTGTTGAAGATATCAGTAAAATATCAATGCAGGAGAGAGCAAATTCACATACGAGCCATGCCGACAGTCATGTATCCAGGAGTTGCGCCGTTCTTTGCGGACTCGGGGGTCTCCGAGAGCCAGTTCTGGACGGCGAAGATGACGGCAACCCAGCCGATCATCCTTTGATGCTCATATCAGTACATTGTTCCCATGTTGATAGATCTCTGATTCTTGATTTGAGCCTTGGATAGTCGCTTACTTGTTTCTGGTAAAGATCTGGCCTCTTTGTTAGTCGAGTCATGTGACACGAAGGATGCAAGGTGTACTTACTGCGGCCATGGGGAGAGTGCTTCCGAAGACGGCTGTCGAAGTATATGTAAGCGGCCAGTATAGAGAGATAGAATCGGAGTGTTCGTACCAGTGACATCGCCATCGCCCTTAGTATTGGCGGGCTCGATGTAGGGGACGACTGTCGCGTGGTCAGCATGATTGCGTCGAAAGGTCAGAGTAATCCCATACCGAGGTCTCCCCTGCGCATATCCTTCTTGGAGACCATTGTGATAATATTGTGATGATCAAGTGGATTGAGAGGTTACACTATTCACAATATACAGGTCCGTAATGGTCTGGCTTGGAATGGCCGTCGTCGGTCCTTCCCAAGCGGTAGATTGTCGGAGGTATCAGTGGCCAGCGCCGATTGGCCAGGAACAGTAAGCAGCAGCGTCACAGGCGGAAGAGGTGAACGCTCAGAGAAAGGGAAAGAACGAAGACTTGAATACACCTTCTTTGTTCGGCGACTTCTGAATGCGTATTGTAAGGCCAAAAGAGCGACTACTTGTTTTCAGCACGAAAGAATAGTCTTCACCACGATAAAACAAATAAGAAATAATTGCCATCCATGGTCATCGGTCGTTGCGGGTCCCCTTGAGCTTCCGCCGACTTTTGACGCCTTGACCACTTGAGTCTTTAATCGTCGTCAACCAGTTGGACATCACCGCTCGACATTCTGTGCTGCCGCCATACTCTCGCAAGCTGGCTCCTCTCACGCGTCAAACCTCAAGCCCAGCAGCGCATCTTCATTGGCCGTAGTACGTCAGACTTGATTGACGTGCCGCGACCATCTCCATTTCGTCAACCGCCGGCATGATGAACCATCATCTGCCGGCAGGGCCATCGCATATTCCGCAAACCGCTCTGCCTGCTCATTCGTCTCCCATGCAACATCATCACCAATCGCGCCGTCAGCAGGAATATCACCAGTTCCACCAGCAGCAAGCCGCCCAGAACCCTTATGCCCAGTATGCTCACCATCCCGGCGCTCAGGCCTACTATGGTCATCCCGGCGCGCACATGGGCTACCCTCCGCAGCAACGTTGGATGCCTCAGGCTTATGGTTACCCCATGCATCAGCATCACCAGCAGCATCAGTACCAGCAGCAGCACCAACAACCGCAATACCCCCCGCGCTCCCCGGTAGTCGTCAGCTCGCAACCTCAAATGGCCGGCATGCCTCAACCGATCACGCGACAAACGAGCATGCCCTACATGGCTCAACCTGCCCCCGCGCCATCTCAGTCGCCTCTTCACCAGCTTCCTGTTGCCCAGTCGCCCTTGTACCACGCTCCTCCCACCCCTGCCACTTCGATTCCGCAATCTTTGCCTTCGCCTCGTCCAGCCTCCGTCCAGACTTCAACACCGTCTCTTCCCGCATCTCGCAGGTCATCTGTCGCTCAACCTGCTGTGCGTCGCATGCCATTCTATCCTGAAGTAAGTCTCGTAACCCATTCCTTCATCTACACGATTCTGATCGCCACTTAGCTGCCCTGGTACTCCGTCCCTAGCGAGACCTTCCCCGCAAAGGCATCGAAGCGTAGAAGAAAGAGACAGGATCTTACAGCAGGCAATGATGCTGTCACCTTGCCGTCAAGAGGCGCCATTGCAGTACACGAGTCCACCGCCGACGTGGACCAATCCGATGTCTCTACCGTCGCCGCACCCTCTCAACTCCCTTCGGCTCAAGAGACTCCAGCGACCTCGCAAGCTCCTTCTGAGGCAGATATTGGAGCAGCTGCTACTTCGTCTACGTCGGCCGACGTATCAAAGCCAGCAACTCCTCAGTCCCAAGCCAAGAAGGACTCACGGCCAGCTGTTCCCCTTGTCCCTGCCGTTCCCACAGTGGCCGCCACTGCCAGACCCAAGACTGCTTCCTCCGAAACTGCGCCAATCCCTGCCAGCGCTGGTGAAAAGACTTCGTCTACAGCTGAACCAGCTGCTTCGCCGTCGAATGCCAGTACGGAGGACAAGCCTGCCGAACCTGCAGCTCCTGCAACAAAGGCTGCTCCCAAGTCATGGGCAGACCTCATGCGCTCCAAGAACACCGCTGCTGCTGCTGCCGCCGCCGCCGCAACTTCCACTGCCACTGTCAACGGTGCTGGTGCCCCCACAAGCAGCGTAACACCCTCCAGAGCTAGTACCCTTGCTGGTGCTCTCAAACAGTTTAATGTTGATGATAACGAGAAAATTGCATTTCTGGAGCCCAGAGGGCTTGTAAATACAGGAAATATGTGCTATATGAACTCGGTATGTCATGTGAGCCACCTCAGCCGTTGACAATATACTGACGTGCCTAGATTTTACAAATACTTGTATACTGTATGCCTTTCTACAACTTCTTGGACCAGGTCAGCAAGAGAGCTGCCCATTCGTTCAAGAGCGACACTCCCCTCGTTGATGCTATGTAAGATTGGTGTGACCGTCTGGGAGATTCGACGCTGACAGTCATAGGATCATGTTCATGAGAGAGTTCAAGACGATCGACAGTGCCGAGTCTGCTGAAAAGCTGCGCATGCGCCTCAAGGATCAGGAATTGGAGCAGTACGGTGACTCGATCACGCCCGAATATGTGTACGACACGATCAAGCTGTTGCCCCGTTTCTCATCGATGAGACGTGGCCATCAGCAAGACGCCGAAGAGTTTCTTGGGTTCATGCTTGATGGTATTCACGATGAGTGCATGACTGTTATGCGCAAAGCTGGCATTGACTCCGAGGACTCTGCTCGGCCCGCTTCATCCGCTGGCAATGCCACAGGCGCCAATGTCGATGCAGGTTGGCTTGAGGTCGGTCCCAAGCAGAAGTCATCTGTCACTCGTCAGAGCGGTGAATCCCTGCCCACACCCATCACTCGCATTTTCGGTGGATCTCTTCGTTCAGAGCTTCGTGTGCCTGGTCTGAAAAACTCGGTCACTATGGAGCCTTATCAGCCTTTGCAACTCGACATTGGTGCGCCAGACGTCAACAATATCATCCAGGCCTTAAAGGCTATCACGAAGCCGGAAACACTGACTGGCGACTTCGGTTCTCCTCGAGGACCTGGAACGACCGCCGTCAAGCAGGTCTACATTGAGAGCCTACCCCCTGTCCTAATTCTTCACTTGAAAAGGTTCCAATACGACAACACTGGTGGTACTCAAAAGATCTGGAAGAAGGTCGGCTACCCTCTCGAGTTGGAGATTCCTAAGGAAGTCTTCGCCCCTCAAAAGCGTGGTGGTCTTGCTGCGCAAGGGGGCGCACCAAGATATCGTCTTACCTCTGTGGTTTATCATCATGGCAAGAGTGCTGCAGGCGGTCACTACACTGTTGATATCCTTCGACAGGACGAGCGCGAATGGGTGCGTGTCGACGATACCATCATTCGTCGCATTCGCCCTGAAGACGTGGCTGAGGGTGGTGCTGAAGAGGACCCAAAGATCTTGGCACGCGCTTTGGAGCAGCATAAGGCCGACCAGGATGCTGCCAAACGCAACCTGTTCGAAGGATTGGAAGGTGATGACGACACGGACAGTCTGCGCAGTTGGAACGAAGTGAACGGCGCCAACAAGAAACCCACATGGACATCAGCTGTCGCTAATGGCTCATCATCCGGCAAGCGTACACCATTGGCCAAGGATAAGAGCGGCGTCAAGGACAACAAGGTCGCATACATTTTGCTTTACGAGAAGATCAACAGTTGAGGACAGTGTGGTTCATCGAATCATCTCATCAGACCTCGATCTTTTTGAGATTCGAGGCATGACTCCAGGGCCCTTCGAGAGAAAAGAAGAAGGATGGCCAATGTTGAGCAAGAGATTATTGGACTTCGACTCATCTCTGTGATGGCAGACAGTCGAAAGTGTTTTGCATTTGCATCAAGGCAGCGCTGATGGAGACGATCATCGCGCCTGGGGAGGATATCTGGCCTAACGAAGCAACCAACGATGGGATTGAGTGAGGGTTGTAGCATAGAAGTGTCGCAGGGGATATGGCAGTTGGTGGAAAACACTGTGTCGTCGATCCAAATGGAGGAGTTGATGTATGTGCATGGTGAGTATTGCATGATAACAGAGTTGCAGATAGCTCAGTTTCCGTATTGTAAAAGTTTTTTGGGCAATGTGAATGATGCCATTCCAATTCTTTTTTTCCCTCCTGATTCTTTCTCTTCTATATGTCTTGTTACAGAAGAGAGCATCATGGTACGAATCAGAAAATCGCTGCCGATTCTGGCCAGAGCACTTGAATGTCCGTGATCTCTCTCCCTATCAGAAACAGTTTCTACATGACCGCTAATACAAAATTGCAAACACTGCACCTTGCATTTGCCATGCAAAACCTTTGATTTGTCTTTGTGTTGCCGAAACAGAATAAGAAGAGAAAAGAAAAGAAAAGAAAAGAAAAGAAAAGAAAAGAAAAGAAAAGAAAAGAAAAGAAAAGAAAAGTCTATGGTATACGAAGAACTAGAGACTTGTCAAGACCCTTTGAGTAATAACAGTTACTTTGTATCAAACTTACTAAAACTGCTTAAGCTCTTTTGGTAGACTAGGTTGTATCTAGCTTCTTCTATACACTTTTACAATAATTAGCAAATCTCTTTAAGTTTTGATAGAGTCAAGAGCATGTTTCAGAGAAAAAAAAAAGAAGGAAAAAAAGGAGAGGTATTGTACTAGATAATCAGCTTTTGTTCTTGTGTTTACGGTTTGAACACTAATGGCATGTCGTATAATAGTACTAAGAAAAGTGGGTAGTAGACCTCATCCATGTGATAGTACCAAGGAAAAGTAGGCAGTAGACCTCATCCATGTGATTAGGCTATATACAAGTGGCTCACATGTACACGAGCTACGTGCAAGTAAGCTGCGAATGAAGGAGCACCATCCAAGAGCAACCAAAAAACAAAAACCCATTATATGTTAATTTATGAGACAGATCATCCTCTGTTCGACTCACAGTCAAGACACATGGCAGACCGGGAAAGACAGGTGGGAAGACAGCCTGCGTCCGGGATCAGGCACTTTAATCATATGTAATGGCAAACATTGTAAATCAGAAGCATTTTCATTCATAGAATGTCCGGCAGTGAAGAGGTCAGAAGGCTGTGTTCCATGAGCTGCATGCCGCAGTCTTGGGGATGGCTTTAGTCTCGCGCGGTCGTGAAACGTACGCACATCTCATTAAAAGCGCTCTGTCTGTTGCAGCACATGGATGGACTTGTTTGCAACCGAAAAAGACAAAACGAGTAAAAAGCGAAATAAGGCTGGCCTATCACTCCAGGAACGCGAATGTCCTTGATAGAAATGGTAACGGACTGCATAAAGGTCGAGAAGCAATTCCCGTGTCGTGGCTGAAATCAATCTCTCTTTCCCAGTGTTCGTGACGTCTTCTATCTCGGGTCCATCTCACTATTCGAGTGAAACTTCACTTCTTTCTTGTCGACATACGGTTGATGTCAACTTCCTTTGGCGTTTCGACGAAACCTGGTAGGCGCTGAGTTTGCTTTCGGACTCTACCACGATGACTATTTGAAATGTCAGTTGGAAAGGCTACACCCAAGGAACTAGCGTAAAGTTACCTCGTGGTCGTGTTCTCAGATACACCCCAATTGGTACCGTCCCTGTCTGATCCTACACCATGTCGAAGGCGGGACTGGGCAAGAGCAGAAGGCGGGGGCATCGGTGCATGTTCTGGTCGGATAGGAGGTATAAATTCCAACCCGTCTGTTGATGGAGCGAGATCATCTTGCATGTCCAAGGGCGATGAGGGACCGTCGGATTGTGGATCAAGTTCTGGTCTGTTGTTCTCGGCATGATGTTGCGCATACTCGCGGTGCTCGGCGAGCTGTTGAGCATGTCCGCGGATGTTAAACATGCTTGTCTGCTCAACGTCGGTAGGACTGTTCAAAAGACGTCGGCGTTTCCTTGAGATTTCTTGTCCGATGACTTCTTGTCCGGCGGTTTCTTGTCCGATAGTTTCTTGTTCGGTTATTTCTTGTCCGGTGGATTCTCGTCCGGTGGATTCTTGCCCGAAGGTTGCTTGTTTGATGGCAGCAAGAGGCTCACTGAATTCTTCGTCGACACTAGAAGATGAGATCGTGGAATGACGACGGGTTGATGGAGCGACCAGAGTTCCAGATCTGGAAAGTGAGTGTTCGGCATGGCTTTCCACTGAAATGGTAATATCGTTTGTAGCTAACGAACGAAGAATCGACTCTGGTCCCGCGCTTGTAATGCCAGCAGCATCGAGTCGAGCTTCTAGAGCCTGGAATCGAACAGTG
This sequence comes from Aureobasidium sp. P6, assembly GCA_003992365.1. Taxonomy (NCBI): domain Eukaryota; kingdom Fungi; phylum Ascomycota; class Dothideomycetes; order Dothideales; family Saccotheciaceae; genus Aureobasidium; species Aureobasidium sp. P6. The sequence goes on from RZIQ01000018.1 coordinate 174,896, forward strand.
TGGTTGCGATTCAATTCCTCGATATCTGCTTTGAAATCATTGACGGCCTGCAAGATCTCTGCTTTGAAATCATTGACAGCCTGCGAGATCTCTGCAAGGATTGGAATATTGAGGCTGATAGACATTGGATTTTGAGAAAGACTTCGGACCAGGAAAGCAGGCAGCGAGGGCGGCGAAGGCGATAAGAAGATCAAGACAACGAAGATGACTCGGCTTGTACAATGGAGACAATAAAAGGATGAAGACAAGACTGATAAGAAAGGATAACAGATGAGGTTGTTGGCGTTGGTTAATCAGGAGAGGAAGGCGGTGGCGGAAAAGTAAAAGAGTTGATCGAGTTACGATCTCGAATTTGATTTGTGTGCGCAGAGATGGTGGAAGTGACGCTAACGTGGTCGCGTCAATCACTCAGGCAGGGAAAATAAGTGTTGACATGTGGTTTTCACTAGCACTCGTGACTTTGGCGACAGGAGAATCCGAGGGAGGAGCGTAGCGCGGAGCACGAGTCCGTGTGATTGCCTAGACTCAGCTGGCTTGGTTGGATCGTGAAAGGTTTCAAACACAAAGTGACAAATGAGTATGCTTTTGAGAAGGATATTCACAAATGGTATTGATCGAAAACAGTGTAAAGAAAGTAATAGGTCATCTGCAATTCCAGAAGCCAAACCCAACTCAACCACGTACCCAAAGTGAAATAGACAGAGAGAAATGGGCACAGCAAGTGCTTGCCTTTGACGCCGGTCGTGCGTTCCCTTCGATTCATAGCCTGCGAATGTGTTTGCAGAACTTCTAAAATGCAAACAATGCTCTCCTTACCAAGACAAAGGAAAAGTCAGCGATGGTGGAAAACTTGAGAGATGTCATCTGGCCTTGCGCCCATTCTCTGAAAAGGAGAAAGACATGCTCAACTTCCAAAACATAGAGAAGAAAAGGTCGTTATTTTCTTTTGGTCGTGAGAAATGAATTCGCCTAGAATCTTGTAGGCGGTCGCGAGTCTTGTATCGAACAAGGTTGTCACAATGGCAATGTGCTCAATTCTTGTGCAACGGATGCTCTTGTTTCCATGCTTGCTCGCACATGGTCAGGAATGATTCTTTCAGGCGGGCACCCGCGATGCCAGGAAGTTCCAAGATCTGGGCTGCAATACTGTATGCCCATCGTCAGTGGTGAAGGTCATCTCTCATGTTTCATAGATGACATCAACAGGGCAAAGTGGAGGATCTTTCATGCTCTTGGAGGTAGGGAAGGTGAAAGGCAAGTTTATGTAAACTTCACCTGTGCAATTTCTCCCAGCCGTCCAAGTAATGCATGAGCGCCATGCCGACAACGACCACGATGAAACCCGAGCCTAGAGGTAGACCATGGTGGGCGAGCTGCTCCTTGAGTTTGTCCGAAGGCTGGTCAGGAATATTGCGATCTGAGCCAGGGATTCTTCGAGCTAGCAGATTTTGGATCGATGCCGCTTGCTCTGGAGACAAAGCTGCATTCGCATTGATGCCAGCCTCGGACATCAGACTGTACAAGCTACCATCGACCAAGGGCTCGGGTTTGTGGCCGTTCATAGACGTCGCAAATGGACTGTCAGATGAGGAGGATGATGCGTTTTCTTGTTGGCGTTGCAACTCAGCTTTCTCCTTGCGCTTCTGCTCCACCATCTCGGCAAGTGTCGTGCGGGCCTCGTCACGCTGGGATTCGGCAGTCTCAGCGCGCCGGCGATAGGCTTCCATTTGAGTCTTCATGTCATCCATTGCGGCACGAAGTCTGTCTAGCTGAAGCTGAAGTTCCGGGGTTTGATCCTCAACTGATTCTGAGGACTTGGTCGATTCATTCTTCTCTTGATCTTCATGATTCTTCTGAGATGTCTCCAGCAAAGAAGCTCTTTCTTCAGCGCTCTCGCGAGCGTTGCGCTCCTGCTTGAGTTCTTTTTCCAGGTTCTTCACACGATCTTCAAGGCTAGGGATCTGGTCCTTAGCTAGCTTCAGCTCATGTGTGAGGATGAGTAGTGCTTGCGAGTGATCGGCTCTCGTGGGAGACCCGTTGGGAGCGAGAATCGGACGAGCAGTCTCGGAGCGCATGAGAAGTGGTTGGATGGCAGGATCCGCCAGAGCCTTTGCAACGTCGGGCTTCTCGGGCAGTGGAGCTTGTGGTGGTGGAGCAGGGGGTTCTGAGAAGATGACAGAAGGCTTCGTGTCAGACTTTTGCGACTTCACAGGCGAAGGTCTTGGTGATTTGTCCTGCTTGCTCTTCGAGTCGGCAGCCAGCAAACCTTCAAGGCAGGATCTGCTTCGAGCCAAGTCTGAAGATTGCTTCTTGGCCAAACTCAACTCACGGTTTAGTCGCTTGACAATCGTCTCGGTCGTCACGGTTGAAGGCCATCCTCGGGTCCATTGAGGTTGTTGCAAGGCACCCGAATCCCTTGCAGCCATGACAGCAGCCATGGCGTTGGCCTTTGCACTCTGTTGCGAAGATTGACTGCCACTGCGTTTCATCTGATGCGAAGGGTCCATGTCTCCAAAGCTGAGCTCAGAGCCTTGTGTGTATATTCCGGCATGTTCGACGCGAGCAGCAACCTTGTGATGAACGATAGTCTTTTGGTCCTCGCTGACAATGTCGATTCCAAGTTCGAGGACGTCTTGCTCGCGTAGCTCATGTGGGTCTGATTCTTTGTTCTCCGGCGACAGTCTCTGACCATTGACAAAGGTGCCGTTGGAAGACTTGACATCTCGGATGTAGATTCTTCCGTTACGCTCGGCATATATCTCAGCATGTTGACGTGAGAGAACTTTAGAATCGAAGAAGCCATTGGCAGGGGTAGGAGCAGTCTTTGCGTTTGTCTGACGTCCGATGCGCAGGACGTCAGGATAGAAGGGAACGCTGATGGTCTTGCGTTCGAATGTGCCGTTCATGGGCGAAAGGTGAAGTATTGCGGGATTGTCCGAGGCAGGTGGAGCTCCACGGAGTGGGCCATTCTGAGCGGTCGAGGTCTGTTGTGAGGGGAGCATCGGTCCATGTAAGGCAGAGATGGCGGAGGCTGCGGATGGACCATTGGAGGTGGACGAGACAGGCTGAGGACGGGTGGTGGACAGACCAGCGGTCGGCTCAGCTTTTCCAGATGGCCAGATGCCTCTTGAACTCTTCTTGCGAGTGTTCCAGGTGGTGGGGTCTTGGTTGGATGGCGATGATTGAGAAGCGGTAGAGGCGGCGGAGATTGTGGATGAAGATGAAGACGAGGCGGAGACGAGGGAAGACTGCGAATTGGAGCGCTGGGCGCTCTTGCGAGGGCCGGGCATAAACATGCTGGTCATGTCGTCCTGGCTCATTGCGGGAGTGCCGTTGGTCCATGTCGCGCCGGAGCGAGTCGACGGCTGGAACTGCACGGGGGGCGCGACTGCCGTCATTTGATGGATTCACAGCTTTGAGCCAGAATGGGAAAGTGCCAGGGCTTTGATGGTCGCGTGTGAGTGTGGAGAGAGTCTGCCAGGAGGTCTTGGTAGGTCAGATCAACCTTGCGTGTCGATCATGTCCAGGGCAAATTGTGCGTGTCTCGGGAGAGGAGCAGAAAGCAACAGGACTCGAGCGAAAATAATGATAATAATATGCAGGCGTCAAGCGAGCAAGAAAGGGAGCACGTCGAGCGTCACAGATTCACAGCGCACAGACGGTCGCCGCAAGAAAGTGCAACCGGGCTGGCGATATGCTGATCTCGCGACGTTTGGTCAGATAACACGACACTCTAGCAAAACACAAAAGCAATCGACAGAGAAGACAAGACGGACGGACGGACGAGTGGGTGCAAAGTGAGCCGGACGACGACAACAAACAAGAAGTCGACTGCAGCGCCGTGCCTTGTTGCGTTCCCGCTGCCGCCGCCGCCTCGGGCACAGCAAAGTGGAGCTGTTCGGCCGTCATAGCTACCGCAGCACGTGACTCGCCAAGCATCCAGCTCTCTCCACCTTGATTGCCCGCATGCTGGAGCCCGAGAGACGAGAGACACGTCTGAAGTCGCATTCCTTGTAGCTTGTCATTCTTGATCTCGCTCGACTTCAATATGCCAGTTCCCGCAAGCGCCATGCCCGCTGGGGCTCACGGCCCTTCGACTTTTGACAAACGTATCTTGATCCTCCTCAATCTTCCCGTTGGCAAAAAGTCCCTAACAATTGTGTCTAGTCAAGATGGGTGCCATGATGGGTGGCAGTACGTCTCCTCCTCCCCCTTGATTCTTCTCTATCTCCGCCACTCACCAACCACCCAGGTGTCGGCTTGATCATCGGCTTCATCTTTGGCGCAACCAACATCATCAGATTCGGCCCTGGCCCCAATGGAATGCTCAGGACGCTCGGCCAGTACATGGCCGGTTCTGCCGCCACCTTTGGGTATGCAGTCTTTTGCATAAAGAAACAGACGTCCTTGCTGAAGACCATTTGCTCAGATTCTTCATGTCCATCGGTACCACCATTCGCACAGAGGGCACATCACCTATCGTGAACCAGGCATATGCCAACGCCTACCGCAAGCCCTTCATCATGCAAAGACAGCAGCCCGACCGCTCATGATTCGTCCATTCCACACCCTGCCACCTCGCAGCGTGACAAGACGCCCAGGGCTCATCATTCGTGTCCTGCGATGTGCAACAACTTGCCACCATGACCTGGCCACATCCTACTGCAGCATCAGCTTGACTACCCGTCAATCTTTTCTCCATAAGAACAAGCCCTTGTCTGTCCTATCATTCGAGGCTGCAGTCGTTGCCGACCATTTGCGTCGGTGCATCATGTCTGTATGTACATTATACCACTTGTTGTAGCAATATCACTTTCGTCTAAGAGACACGGAACCAGTGCACTCAGCGAAGTGGGTGCTTCATTCTGATCCTGGCACTGGACTTCATTGTGTGAGTGAAGCATTACTCTGGCCCCAGTGAGTGCACTGTCCGACATAAGCTCGAGAATCATAAAGACAGCGAGATGCATTTGAGTTTCAGTCCCGTTCAACTGCATGATGGTCTACTCGCTCGTACCCGTGCCCTCCTTGAACGTCCGCATCATATCCACGTTGAATACGCCGTAGCGAGACTCGTCGATTGGTGTGCCAGAACCTGCCAAAGAAGGAAATTCGAGAACGAGCTTGGTGCTAGTATGCCGTTTGCATACATGTACACCCCAAGATCGAATTGACCACCGAGCGATGGCTATTCTGTGAGCACGAAACACCAAAGAGGCAGAGAGGAGAGCATAGCATCAACACCGATAATGCATTCAAAAGTTGTGGACTCTGTCTGTTGCACTCCTTGACTTCGTCTCTGTGATTGAGGACATCAGCGCGCAAAGGTCGCTCAGGGGACTGACCCTTACGCCTGTCAAACGCCGACATTCGGTTAATGATGTAGTCAGTCACTCTAGAGTATCTCCGAATGCCTTGAAACATCTCACATGACCCTACCTTGAACAGAGTGCTTAGGACTGGTCAAGCTATTGCCTCGATCACTGATTTCCTACTGTAGTGGGGATGATAGCATCTATCAATGCTATGATGCGATGTATCGCGTGCGATCACTTGATTCCGGCAGAGCTAGTAATGCCGAGGTCAGCGACAACCCTGAAGGTTGTGTGCTCAAGAGGCTCGTCTGATAGGGCCTAGATTAGGTTTCCAGTAACCAGGAAGAGATTGAGCAGTTTGAGAAAGATAATTCACACTGGTACCTCGCTATCATGTCACTTTCAGTCAGTTTGGACCAGGGTGCCAGGATAAGATAAGAGTCGGCTATAGACGGCTGGCGGAATGTGGGGATGAGGCGGCAGCAACTGCCGCATCATAATAACCTCCCGGAAGTCCACCCAGAGCAGACTCGGTGGGGGCTCGACTGGTCAGGTCAATGTACAGAGACAGGAAGCTCAAGCGCACGTAGACATCGGTCGTTTTGTCGGACAAATCAGCGGATCAATGGATAGGGGACTCCAGCCATGAGCATCATGGAAGTCCGACTTGCTGCGAAGTCGGAGATGTGCTGTTGCCGGTGTGAGATGATCAACCCGCGTGGTTGACTGTCATCAGATCGACGTCTCCGAGCAATGATTCACGAGTCGAAATCGAGCTTAAGATTCGAGGCGGTCTGCAGTTCATACGGCCGGTGAGATCAGATAACAGAAAAAATCTTGATATCGAAGAAAGAGACGGCTGGATAAGAACACAAGACAAAGAGATAAAAGTCAGACAAGTGTTTCGATAGGGAAAGTGGTAGTAGACACAAGGGCTTGGTACGGGTAAGGCGGCCGTGGTGATATGTAGATGCGACGCCTCGCTTTATCTGAGTATGCAGAAGAAAGGGGAGATTCCGCGCGCGCAGTCGTGTTCAAGCAGAGCACAAGGCGTGGATTTCTGAAACGTTGAGTGAAGTACGGCATGTACAAAGAGATTTGATTTGATGCAAGGAGCAAGAGCATGGAGAGAGGGCGGAGCATCACAGCATGCACGATGCATCGCGGAGCGTTGACGGGCACTGGGTAGAAAAGGGCAAACAGATCCTCAAAGTGCGGAGAAGTGAGGCAGGAACAAAGTCTTTTTTTGCACATCAGTTGCATCAGAGCGCCGCCGAGAGGACCGAGAGAGGACCGCTTTGTTGCGGATATTACGAGAGCGAAAAGAATCATGACAGCAAAATGGTGGGAGAAGAAGCAAACATGACGAAAACGGAAGGTTTGACAGGCCGTTCCGGTGAGGCTGAAAAGCTCACAAAGAAAGATGCCGAGCTCTCGATGCACCGGGAAAGCAGCTGGGCCGGAATGGACGTAAGAAGGAACGCTTTGGGAGATTAAAGGTGAGGGAGAGAGTCAGGTCATGTCTGGAGAGGTGGCTTGGCAGACAGGTGAATGTTTGCTGCGTGTTGTGTTGGGTGCAGGCAGGTGGGTGCAGGTGAAGTCGGAAGGAGCAGGCAGCGTTCTGGGCTTCATGTCGCCGGTGGCTTGCTGGGCCAAAAGTGGGCGCGGAGTCGGCGGTGGAAGAAGGGCTACCGTATCGGCTGAAGTGGCAGACAAGAGAGTGCGGAGGAGCGAGCGTTTAGCTAGAGAATAAAGTGGCAGCCAAGTTTATCAGTACTGTACCGAGTTAGCAGACGGTAGATCGGATATGACATGTTGGTTGGCGCACTGCGTATCAGCTGCTCTGGACCGACCGACATCTCGCACCTTCCCTTATCACGCCTTCTCTTTCCATCTCGTGTGCCTGTGATCGAGCGCGCATCAAGCATGTCGTATCGCACCCTCCAGGCCAACTGCTGCTCTCACCACTCTACCTCTCCCATCCTCGCCATGGCCGTGTCTTGCTGAGGCCTCGCTATGAGCCTACCGACTCCGACTCAGCCTCCAGTGCCATGATAAGTCAACCAACACCGGGCACCCAAGTTCCTGGCCCTCGCCCTCTGAACCGCCCTGCTCTCCCCTCCAAACTCAGCAATGTCAATCTAAGCAATCAACATGACACCACCGAACAAGACGAGGCGAACCACTCGGCCTACACGGCAAACGGCATGCTTCAATACGGCCAACCCGTCACCTCGCCCGGCGAGCCCAAGCAACACATTCCGCCGCGCCTTCTTGCTCAACCTACAACCTCGTTACCTCTCCCTCGCCGTCCCCAATCCTTGACCGCTCAGTTCCAGCCTCGGCCGACTCTGTCAAAGCCGACCCTCACACCCGTCCTGGACCCTTCGACAAGGGCCAACGGCCTACAACCACCCGATGTGGCCACTGTCCTCCCACGAGAAAAGGTCGCCGACTTCTTTCCATGGACCAATATCGAGGGCAAGCATCCGGAGGATGTGCTGAACGAGCACCTCATAAAGTCCGGATACAGCGACAAGCCTGCTACTGCCTCGCAGACAGAGTCCAACATGGCTCGACCTCATCTGTGGCCTAGCTTGAAGAATAAGAATGGTTTGGGCGTGCTTTCTGCTCTCTTTGTCCAAGTGCTGGATAAGAGGTCTCAGATGCGTCTTTGTACCGCTCCCTCGACCTTCAAACCGCCGCCAAGAGTCACCCTTACCGACACTAAAAGAGAAGCCTGGCTTAAAGACCTCGCCAACCCCGAAGTCTCACTGCGAAGGCTTAGTCGCACGATCCCGCACGGAATCCGAGGCAAGGTTCTCCTCGACCACTGTATCACAAAGGATATCCCCATCGCCAGAGCTGTATGGCTTTCAAAATGCGTCGGTGCTAACGAGATTCGTGCCTTCAAAAGAAAGGGCGTATCAGGTCCTGCTGCTTTGGCTGGAGAACTTAAATGGATCAAAGAGTGGACTGTGTTCGTGGAGCAATTCGTCGACAGCATCATCTCAAACTGTGGCCAGCCAGGGTGGTCTCAGAAGATGAACTATGCCGTCCGTCTAGCCACCCATTTTTACGTCGAACATCTTCTCGATGAAGAGCACTACATGGATTGGATCCTCACCTCGCTCAAACAGACCACTTCTGAAAAACTTCCCGTCTGGATTCTGCTCACTCAAATATATTGGAAACATCTCGTTTCCCACCGAAAGCGAGGCCATCGACTTGCCGAAGCCCTCCTTGGGCATGCCAAATCTCTATCCGCCACGCCATATGGCATTAACGTACAGCTTGTTACCAGACTCAACCAACTCATCACGATATTGGCCGTGAATCACAGGGGATGTCTAGTCTTACCAAAGTGCTGGAACGAATACAAAGCTACTTTCGCCGCCGTGAAGCCTACCGGTCGATTTCCTATGGAAGCTGATGGCTTGGTAAATGTTACGAAGCGAAACGCACGACTTTGCGGCGCACTACCACACGCAACGTCTCGGAATCCCAGGCTTCGCTTGTTGGATATATTAGATTCCATTGATTTAGATGTTCAAGTTGATAGGATTGCTGCTCGATGCGAATCGCTCGGCCTTGACACGAGGGTCGTATTGGTGACAGTGTTCGAGTGGGCAACTTCCCGACATCGTTCTGGAATCTCTCGTGTCTATCTCGCCGCACAATTGATTCGCTTCTGGAGTTTTGCAGGATGCAGCGCAGATGATACGGTATTGGCGATGCTCGAAAAAGCCAGACATGATTCAAATCTGGAACCTCGTTTGATCTACAAGCTTGTTTCCGCTCTTGCTCGCTCTGGACATTTCTCGGTCGGCAGGTACCTTCAGTGGCTTATCTCGATGGGCGTTCTCTCAGGATCTGATGCTGCCGCCAGTGAAGCTCAGCTTCTTCTGGAACTACCAACGACCTACCTCTCTTCTCATATTGTAAACTTGAGGCGAACACTTCTGAATCGTGTCGGCTATCATGCCAATGCCGAAGCTCAGGAGATCGAAAATTACAAAGCGGTTCTGTCGCAGCACCTTGGAGGAATGTCTTTGCCTAGTCCTGGAGTAATCTCGCACGAGCCCAGTCTTACTGCCACGCCAGTGGGCACAGTAAGAATGGCAGTAGCGCAGTGGTTATGTGACAGAGTCATCATACAGAACTTCGAGTCCGCTGGAGATACTATCTTTGATGGCAACCTCGCTGCTTTCTGCCTGGTTCGGGATACTCTAGAGCGATTTGAGGACTACCCAAGTCTGGCGAAAGTAGTCGCTGCAGCGTCAAATTGCAGTAACCCCCAAATCCTAGCTGCGACCGCGGACACCATCAATCTGAACATGGAAATATTTGCTACGATGGGTTTCTTACCGGCGCTGGTATCCCAGATATACCAGCAACAACGTCGTCTGCGATCAAAACAACCTCTCGACCGGATGTTCTTAACGTCGTTGGCCAGACTCGTAGGCCGCGTGCCATCTGGAACAATGTACAAAAAGACCATTGACAGCGAGATTGCGATCTGTGAGATACAGAGCTCCACCGCTGCGTGTTCGCCAGCGTCTGATAGTATGGCTGTCTCACACTCTGGGAACGTAGAATCTGACAGTGACATCGACCGAGTACTCACGAGTGGCAACACGATGGACGAGCAGCTCATGAAACGTATGTTCACTACCCTCGCAGATCGCAGTGTCAAGATGGGGCCGGAAGGGCTTTCCCGCACCAGCGCTTGGTTTGCACAGTTGAGGCTGTTTGATCAGACCACGTTTGAGCAACTTGTTCAAAGACTCATCGCACATATGGCTGAATCTGCGGCACCATATGATGCTGTAGAAGGTGTCGTTGCCTCCTTGATTGGTTCCAGCTGTTTGAGGCTGGAGACCTTCCATCAAGTCTGGGAGAAGAAGCTTGGCACTGCCAAGACCACGGAGACTGCAAACTCGACTCGTCTTACTATGATCTGTGCAAGGATCCTACTCCAATCAGCATCTGTCACAAGCAGCCCGTCCGCTGAGGCTTACAGGTTCAGATTGGCACAACACCTGTTCTGCCTTGAAAACAAGAGTGAGGTTCTGCGAGTCATTGGATCTTTGCTACAAGTAAACCCACGATGCATCCTTGTAAAAGACTCCAGCCCTCTGGGCGAGAAGGTTTTCTCGACGCTTCGCCATTATGTCATCAAGGATTACAAGCTGGTTGTACAGGAGCTTGTTGGCAAGAACAATATGATGGGTACCAAAACTTCTATTCAAGCTTTACTTGACTCTCTCTTGGGCTTGTCACACCCTGAAGAGCAACTAAAGAAATCCATCGTCGACAAGGTGAATGCTATTGTCGGATTGACCACAGAGCTATCGTTACCATTTAGTCAGTTGGCACTTCAGCAAATATCTGGTACCTTTTCTGGAGGCAACAACTTGTCCGAGCATGACAAGGCGAGTTTGGTCCGCACCTTTCAGTCCGCGATTGAGCACACGTCATCTGTCTGGCCACAGCTACTCGGCGCTCTCGACAAGGATCTCATTCATCACATTCACTCATGGGCATGTGAGTGTGTCTTGGAAAAGCTTTCCTCAATTGTCACTGCAGAAGGATCTATGGACGAGCAAGCCGCGGTACAGCGTTACCTCAAAGCAGTCGAAACATCGGCACTTGCTGCTTCAGCCCAATCAGCACCATCAAATGCCTTCGTCATGCTCACAGAGCAGCTTAAACGACTTGGTCAGCTTGCAGATGGTTTGAACCCGCTCGATCCCATACAGGCAGACAGGAAAGAACGCGTGTCATTCGGCATCGATGTGGTGTTACAACTCACTACTATGCAACACCATGCTCTGCAGGATTCTAATGCTGTGGCGCAAGACCTAATTCTTCTCATGGGTGTTCTCTGTGCCTTGCTTGTTCATTCTAGACTTCAGAACCAACAATCAACACTTGAGCATATCCTCGATGTTGCTTCGATGATCTCTGACGACATGTCTGACGAGAATATGCACACCATTTTACGTAACCTCCCACCGCAAGCTCTTAGCATACCCCGCCTTCGCTATTTGTTTGGTACGCAAAGATCGCCGGATGCTTGGTTGTCTCTTGCCTCCAAGGTCATGCCTGTCACGGTGACTCAGCAAAATCCCACCTCGACACCTCTTCAAGCCTCATCTTCGCCAGCCTCAGCCACTCAATCACCCTCCATGCTTCAAAGACCTTGGCCAATTCCAGCTCGTCCTGGCGTGCCCAATCGACCACCTTCTGTGCCCAACACTCCTACTCTATCCCAAGCGCATTTGCAACAGCAACAAGCACAACAGCAAAGACTATCCATGGGCATGAGTGCAAACAGAGGACCTGCGGAATTGAAGCAAACACCTTATATGCTGAGGCGGTGGGAGCTGATGCCAGATCCTACACCTATCATGGGTGTCAACGACACCAGTCTGAGCCTTGGTCTATTCCAAGCCAGAAAGTGTGTTTAACCACACATCAAAATTTTTTCCAACCTTTGAATCGGGCCGCATCTAGACTACAATTTGTTTGACACCTTCATCGTCAGTGCAAAAGTTAGTTGTTGCATATTACTGCATTTTACTGTTTTTCATCTTTCCTATGTCCACATTTTTTTCCTCTCTCAGGAAGGGTATCTGCTTCGTCCAGGCGTTCTCATCGGTCTGAATTTCTGTTCGGCACAGCATCTTTCCCATACAGCGGCGTTGGTTTCTCTGGACAATTTCACGGGACGAATATGGCGATGGGCATACGGGGTCGTAACCATATACCCCTGGGACATCAGGCAGGTGGAGCCGACAGTACCCATGTGTGTGAAAGGGTTCAAGCGCTCATATCAGGACCCATAAGATATTGCACATTGGCATGGTACAGTAAAGATCTCGTCTTAGGAATACAAAGTCTTTGTCTAAACAAAATTCCACAAACTTGACGCTTTGCCGTCCATGAGTAGTCGGAGGTCTACATTTGTGCTTGCATACTGATGTGATGACTGTGGCAAAGGGTTGTTGTTAGATCACCGTACCAAATTTGGCGGCCCCTGATTCTTCACAGTACATGAACCATCAAGGATGCATTTCCTATGGTCGATCCATTGTTGATTTTATTGCTGCGAGAGGATTGGTGAAGGCTTAGCATACTTTCACCAGGGCAAGTGTTGAGGGACGAACAGGCCACAAGAGTACAAGATCTATGTTGAACGTTATACTTGACGCAACAGATTGCTTTGCAGAAGGTGATTAGAACCACAGCAAGGGGTACTTCGCTGACATTAGTCTTCAGTATATGTGAAGAAAACCCCGCTAGCGATTATCTTTGCAGCGTAGTTTGAGCTAGTCGTACATATCCCAGCAAACCATATTTTCCGAACATGTCTTTCAACCTCAGACGGGTGAGATCCAGGCCTTCTGACGACGCAGATACCACGGCAACATCTTTTCGAGAAACTTCTGGCACAGGACACCTTCTTTGAAGAAACACTCCAGTATCATCCTCACATCCTTGGTTTCAAAGCATGAACAACGTGTTGTAGCCTGCCAAAACACCGTGTTGATGTTTCTCCATGATGGTCTATCCACGACGAGCAGCCTCTCTCCTGGACCATGCCATCTATGCTTCTCTTCCCAGATCTTCATCGTGAGATGAGAATCTGAGCGGCAAAGATCAACGACAAAGCAGCTGATTGTGAGTCGGATATGCTTCATCGAGGCAAAGATGTCGGTGTTGGAAGATGCACATGATTCCAGAAGTGTGAGAGTACGCAGCAGGTCTGTGATGGAGTAGATGCTGATAGCAAAGATGTTGTTCTCGAAAAGCATTGGTCGAAGCTCTTGGTACACGAGACGGTTGACAGAGAGTAGAGATGGCAAGGGACAAGCCGCTTCCTGGATGGAGTACTTGCGTAAATGACGTATGTCAATCGATGTTCTCCTTATTGCGGTCATGTAGTAGATCCCGTCCATAGGAAACGTGTAGGTGTAGATTAACACACGGATTTCTGGTGGTAGTCCGAGGAAATTGAAGGATTGCTCTGGCCAGTAAAGAAGTTTGAGCTAAAGTCAAGCATGTCAGATGATGATAACCAGATCTGAGGTTGACAACTCATCAACGCACCTTTCTGAATGTGTTTTTCACAAATTGGCGGAAGTTTAGGGCACAGACATACAAGGCGCACGAGAGTACAAAGATAATCATGATGCCGATACAGAGGTAGACGAGGATGGGACATAAGATACCGGCGAGCACCACTCTGGACAACATTGTGTAGAGAAGTTGCGGGCAAAGTGATAATCAAAAGAGATACTAATTTGGAGAAAGGGACGGAATCATATGAGTGCGATTGATTGAATGAGAAGGCACGGTCGTGGCGTACCTGCTCGCTGAGAACGCTCCTGCCTTTCACATGCTTATGGTTAACCACGAAGAAAAATGCGGTCGTTGTGATCAAACTACTGTTCTGGATCGATTGTGATGTAAGAAGCGCACAGAGGGATCAGATCCAGAGCGTGGAAAGATCTAGATTTCATTTTCATTGGACACGATATCCATCCATCGCCATCCCACCCAGACACCCTCAAACTATGGGTCTTCAGACCCTTGTTGTGTCTTTGAAAAATGACTCTTGACAGGCGACGGTCTCGTATCTCCGCGCCATGTGTTCCATTTTGGGTTGGCTTGTACAGGCTATCAGATCCGCCGACCTGGATCTTCCAGCACTAGAGAAAGTGGGAGCAGCCTGTCGCTAGCTCGTTGATGCCGAAATCCTCGACGAACGAAGGCAAAATCAGACCGGAGATAGTCTAGGCTTGCACAATCTACGTCTTCTGTGATGCAACAGCCTATCGAGAAAATCATCTCCGAAAGTGCGCTCCAAGAACAAGCATTCGAGCATGGTCCTGATATAATAGGCATCCAGGTAATCTGTCGGGGGCAGGAGCCAAGTATTGTGCCTCACGGCATCTTGGATTCCACGCCTGCACAGAAATGATATCTGGTCCCAAGCAGGCACAACTCTCTGATAACAGTCGATACTCCATTCATGGCTTCTAGGCAGTCGTCTGACTTGGATGCGAAGGTATCCGGCCTCGATGCTGAGGTTCCCCACAAGATAGAACACCTCAGGGCATTGAAACAGATGTTGTGGTGTAAGCATATCTAGCAGGTGGAGAACGCTGCAAAGGTCTTTGACAGTGTCGATTACGATGGTGAGGCTGAATGTACCACGAAGTGCGTCCAGGCCTTCTCTACGCATGAGAGGGCATACGCGTAAAAGCGCTGGATATGGCAATGGGGTCAGTCCCCTACGACCTTTGAAGATGAAGGATCGTTCTTCATCCCCGAAAACGAGTTTGTATATTGTCGATCGAAGTTCTGGCGGCAGGCGTACGAATGGAAAAGGCTGTTGGGGCTGATTGAACGATTTGAGCTAGACAAAGTGGTCAACGGGATTTGATGATGCTAGTAGTGGGTAAGGCTACCTGAGAACTGGTCTTGATCGCCCAGCGAAACGTCTTGCGGGCGTGAGGAGCGAGCTTCCTGTAATAAAGTTGTGAAATAAAGTCATATGTGAATAAGATGTCAACCCTCAAGCCGCCAACAACCCAAGACATGCGGACCAGACCGGCTAGAGCGACTACGGCGTACAAGGGAATGAAAAGTAAGGCTAGCCACCACAGCTCCATGACTGTGGTAGGATGGAAAGTCCAACCAGATGCAATGAAAACAGTGATCTGGCAGTAACGCAAGATTGCTCAACGAGCCACGCTCGTCTGCCTCGAGATTAGAATGCCTTGGTTTTCACAGTATGAAGATCTATGGATGACTGTGTGTAGCGAGAGCATTGACACGTATGTCTGGCGTATCTCTCTCACGTGAACACACCTAGGATTTATTTACTCAAATTCGATCCAAAATCTTCTCCCAGTGACGTGTGCTTCTAGAGTTTGGTCATTCAGCGAAGCCCGTCGTGACCGTGATCCGAGATTTGGAGGGGTCTGGAGTAGAACAGCTCTGCGCAAGGATGGCCTTGAAGGTGACGGCGTCTCGTTCTGTGCTGGCTTTCTAGAACAACCTCGTTCGGATGCTCTGGCGGAGACGATGTGTCAAATCTTGTTCTTCTCCAATGTCAAGGCTCAGGCCATAGCAACGCCGAGCTTGGGTTCGTGGACCCTTTCATGACTCTGCAGTGGCTTCAGAACGGTCTTGCCAATTCCAGAAGATTTCATTCAAGATCTTTCCGACTGCCCCAACGGTCAGATCACCCTTCTTATCAATTTCTTTCAGCACTTGACCGACACGAGCAGGTATGTTTTCCTCGTCTCTAAGCATGCCAGTAATGACATCGGACGGCCTCGAAGCAACCAAAACTCGGCCTCCATATTTCTTCCACCTGGTCACTGGACCACAGATGTCCACCATGACGTTATTCCTAATTCTGATTCTGAAGTCCTTGAACAACTCAAAAATATCTCCGCCGTCCATTCTGCCGTGCCGAAGAATACCGAGAAGTTCGGGTGATCGATGCAGAGCTTTTATCGTGTCGATGTTCAAAACAAAAGAGTTGGTGCCGTAGAAAACCTGCTGTGCTTCTTGGCGCAGCAGATGAGAAACTTGGAGCAGTGAAGGGAAGCTCGGAGCCAGATTTTTCTGACAGGTGCATTTGTTATTGCATAATTTGAGCAGAAGCTCAGTGGTACCGAGCAGAACCGCAATAGTGCGAGAGGGATGCCTTGGTATCTTTGGTATCATACACCCTAGATCGCATGAATGGACAAGAAGGATAGTTTGGCGTTGCGGCAGAGCATGTCGGTAGATCTGAAGACGTATCTCGGGTGGAAGTCTAAGAAATGCAGAGAGAGGTTCTGTTGATGGTGTATCTTTATGGATCACGATCTTGCGACAAATATTGTTACAAAAGCGTAGAAGTGAAGATTTTGACGAAGATCGAAGTGATAGAGTGGTAAGGGCAACGCTCAAGATGGTGAGTACGAAGGTTGTGAGCCACATGTTTCGTCCGTGACACGATATGTGTCTATGCCTGTGCAATGTATACCGGCGACAAGCAGAAGGATGACAGCCGGATAATTGGTTTTTTGGAACAGAGAGGCCGAGACGAGAAGTTAAGTCTCTGTTCAAATGCTGGTGCCTTGCCAAGGGTGCAGGCAGATGAGATGAGATGAGGTGTCGATATCGCGTGGCTGACCAATGCCATATCAAGGCGGAACGTTCGTATGTATTGACGAGATAATTTTCATGTTTGCTACCGTGAAGTCGTGATTCGTTAAATTATGTACACGAGAATTGTAAAGACAAGATGCGCGATGGTGAGAAGTCAAGAAGGTGCAGCATGGTATGCACATATCCAAGCGTGCCCACAAATACGCTGCGGCGTGGATCATCCACCACCAAACAAATAGGTAATGCCTGGATTTAGTCTATGATCCAGACGCCAGCCCAGTCTTTCCAGTTTGCATTCTTCCACTGATATGTAGACATTCTGGCGTAGACGCCCGTTTTGTCGGCATAGTCTTTGGTTCCGAGCTCGACCAATCTATCGATTAATGCCTCGGTCTCATCTCGAGTCTCGCCTCGCTCCCATCCCAAGCTCTTTGCAATCTTGACCTGGCGCAAATGGGGAAACGAGCCCTCATCCATAGTCAGTAAGACGTCGATGGGCGAAAATTTGTCATCTACGCCGGGATTGCCAGAGTTGGTGAACGTGAGCATGCGCAACTTGTGGTTTGTAAAGTTGGGAGTATCTTCAGAATGCCACTCTTGAAAGTCGGGATTGAAGATTGCAGGAGTGATGTAGTCGACACTGACACTGAGTTCCTCGAGATCTGGAAACAGTCCAAGGACAGGGTCAAGAGAGCTTATGCCGAGCCGCGGTAGATGAGATAAGGACAGTGACTTGATTGGGAGATGAGCACGAGACAGCGTGGTAAGCAACTGGCGGACAGCGTGAGATTTTGCCTGTGGACAGTGCTCGATTGTCAGACGCTCCAGAGATGGCGGGAAACGAACGACACCGTAGCAGAAGTTTGCGTCGATTCCACCACTGATATGCAGTTCTTTGAGAGCCCGAGGCCAGATGATTGAGTCTGGTTCGACTGTGTTGGCGCCAAAGCCCGATGAGCGTGGAAAGCGTAGGCGTTCGAGATGATTTAAAGATCGTAGAGAGCTAAAGAGCTTATCCAAAGGTTGTGCTTCTGAAACCAAAGAAAGGTCGAGACTTTTAAGATTGTGCGACTTTGATAATGCGGCATAGCTGTTGATTGCAAAGGAAGCCTGTGGGGCGACAAATTCTTCCAAGCTGGCTTCAGTTCTTCGCAACAGTCTCGCCGTCACGCTCTTGGTGCTATGGTGGACGAGCATGCCCAGGTTCAAGACCTTGACCAGACCCGCCATTGGGCTGTCCTTGACTCGGAGATTCACAGAGGGACATATTGTGCGAACGAAGGGGTCGTAGTTCTTGCCGTAGATCTTCGGATACTGGTAGAGGTAGGGCAGAGCAGCCACATACCATTGTCGCGACAACAGGCAGCATGTGTGCAAGGACTTTTGCGCGTCCAAGGAGTGGGAGACGTAGGACAGAATCTCAAGGAGAAGCTCGTCGGGGAGGTATGCTGGCTCGGTCGAGTGATAGTTGTGCGATCTGGGGTCGTCGTCTTTGACAGGAAAAGATGGTGCTTGATCGAGGGCTTGGACGGCGGCGGCGGCGGCGGCAGACTTGTCCTTGGTGGCCTGTAGGTTCTCGGCCATGGAGATGGTCCAATTGCGCTGCTGGTCGAGCGCCATGTTGCTCTGGCCTCGATCAGCAGGGTGGTACGAGTCTTGAGTGCTCAAACAAAGTGCCTGTTCGCCGCTGTGTTTTGCACCGATGATGATGGAAGGTCGAGACTCTCGATTCGACTCTCACCCACCCCGCACTTTTTCTACGTCACTTTTGCACAAAGGAGCTCATTTTGCACACAAAACTCATCACAAGTACTCGACGTTCAAGCATCTCGTGAGAGGGGAAAGATCCATGATCTGTTGAATCGATTGACATGTGTATACACACTTGTTTCGACCGGGTAGAATTGCCTGTGTGTTCCATCCCAGCCGGCAGAGTACTTGCACGGTTTCTACTCGTACCTTTTCATCCGACACGCAATCACCCACGCCGCGCCCTGTCAATCACTGCTTATCTGTTTCAGCGTCCATGGATCTTCACTCGTCTCACAGATACAATACATAGCAAAATTCATCGCGAGCCGTCTCCTTACCCGCTTGAGGGTGCAACAAGCATGCGCACTGCCACGCTCAACCTAAATTTTCCTGCCCCATCCTGCACTATCTTTCTCCAAACACGTCGGACGCGCAATCCGAGTCAGATCTTTGTCTGCTTTGTGTCTCGTATTCGTGAGCTTACCATGCGGCAACTTTGTGGAGCACCGCAAATCACATCCTGGACTGGACCAAATCTACCCGGCCAGTGACGTAGTCATGTAGACTAAACCATCCTCGAGATAAATAAAATACTGTAGTCCCGTCTGCCCACGACTAAGTGTGTTTCCCTCTCTCCACAGATTCACATTCTTCGCCCGCAGACACACACCTTACGAAACCCTCGAAAATGTCCAAGATGTCGAGCCAAGTCGAACCCACCATTGTCACGGCCGTCGAGACGACACCTTCAGCCTCGTCCTCTTCCGAGCTCTCTCCCTCTGACAACTCTCCCATGCTCAGACGTGGATCTCGTCAGGCACCTCCAGAAGGCCTGAACCTTAGCTCCAAGAACAATCTCGCACCACCCACCACCGAGCGACAGGACTTCCCGTCTCCAGGTGCTGCTCCGGAAGGCCAACGTATCTTTGACGCCAATGCCGTTGCAGAAGACAGAGGTGTCGAGACTGTACCAGGCGGCTGGGCAGATGGCGTGCAAGAACAGGACAAGGTCGCCGAGGAATACGAAAAGCAAGACGATGCCTCGCAAAAGTCGTCACCAAGCCTGAAGCAAAAGGTCAAGGACCTGCTTCATCGCGATTAAATGCTCTTGGACGTGACGACCAACTTTCAGAATCTCCATTGAGAATTTCACCTAGGCGACTGGGCTTGTTGAGAATCCACACGCCGACATGATATATTGCTTTTCAGGACATCCGCTCAGCGACCAGCGGAGGAGTTGGTTATACGACAGGATTTGATAAGGATTCCCGGGATTGCTGCACATTGTTTCGGGCGCTTGCATTCTTCTCTTCTTTGTATCTATTCATCATCTATTCGACCTTTCATTCCTCTTTTCTTGATCCTATCACTACACATCTCGGGAATTGCTCGTACCCTGTTTGCAGACTTGAAAATCTCGTACGACATGACTCATGTGCTTATCAATCAAGGGAGTCCAGGCAGCATCTATAGCGGCAGATGGCGAGCTTACGAAGCCGCTGGTATGAATACCTCATGCTTCTATCAATACGTTCATGCGCGTCTACGAGGATCGCAAAAACAAGCCACAAAACGCGAGCCCGAGCTTGGTGACTTTCAGCGACACAACAGATGCGAAGGCAATGCCCTTCAAACCAGAGTGTTTTGTGCTGCAGTTCAATCCGCTCTTTCTACTGCTTGATGAGGCGAGAGCGGAGTAAACTATGGTGGTGTCGTTGACGCGAGCCGCGTTGTGTGTATTTCTGTGCATCAGAGTCACCGTGGGTATAGCGTGCTCTGTTGATCTGTCTTTGTCGTGCCAGAGCCATCATCTGTGGCCGAGGTGTTTGTTAAAAGACTTCTTGGAGAAACAAGTTCAAACTGCTTTTCTTTGACTTTTTCTTCGGATTGTCCTATACTGTTTCACTGCAATGTAGAACAAAGTACTGGTGGACAGAGAACACAACGATCCGGCCATATCTCACGCTTCGATCAGCATGCGCGCAAGAGTCCTCCGTCTGCTATATAGATCTGGCACTCGAGTCTCGTATCTTTTTCATTTTGGCAAATGGGAAAGAGATTGCGAGACTGATGGTGAAAAGATTGGCGTTCGAGCCTGAATGTAAGTATGCTAGCAATGACAAAGAACCTGTAAACTAGAAGGATAAGGACATGCAATTATGATTTACATCTTCTACCTTTCTTAATATGTAATGCCCGACCAATTACTCTTTCACAATGGAACCTCTAGAAGGAAGATGTATGATTCAGACCTCGAAGGTAGATCTGCAGACGCTTGTAAGACAGACATTCAGCTCCGAAGCGACATAAACATTTATAACCAAGTAAGAATACGATAGCTAGAGATCAAGAAGTTCAGGTCGCCGTAGTAGATGTTTCCAGGTTCGATAATTACCTCTCAAGCATCAAACCGCTCCGCCTCGCACCTCCGAAAGAGGCCCGTGCACCGTGTCTCGCTCTCCAAACATTTGTTCCATCCACCGGAGCAAGTCGTGTCTATACCACTGCCGCCACACCCAGGACGCCCAATGTCAACACGAACGCCACTGCAGCGCCTACTGCTGCTCCAACAGCAATCTCTGCTCCTCCAACCCCACACCCTGCAGTCATGCTCGCGACAGCAGACCCGCCTCTTTTCCAACACGACCAGCAATGCCGCCGGCGTACGCAGCAGCAAATCCTTCGGCCCTTCACAGCCGAGCATGAAGCAACCCGCCCAGAAATCCTTCGAAGTCATGAAGAAAGAGCAAATGCGGAATATCGAGCAAATGCCGAATGATGTCGGTTTGATTCCCGGTTAGACCATTTCCCTCCCTCCCTCAAGGAACAAGACGGGGACATGTGTGTGTGTGTGATAAAAAGAGAGAGAGAAAGAGAGGGACGAACCTCGCTGATTGAGGGAATATCAAAACAGGAACTTTTGTCATGCCTTCGGAACACAAACTCCCAAGGTTCCTCAAAAACTTTCCCGCGCGCTTCAAGATTGAAAAATACCGTCTCTGGCTACGTATAAAGGAAACCTTTGCGTATGTTTCCCTTCCTCTCCCCTCCTTGCTCGTCCTCCCCCCCTATGACTGACCTCCAAAAAAAAACAGCCGCCACTACATGGGCTACTTCCACGTCTCCCCCCGCGCAGACTTCCAAACCGCTCAGATCCCCTCAATCGCAAAATCCCTCTACCAACAAATGTACACCTGCTTCGCCTCGGGGAACCTCGCCCCCGTCCAACAAATCCTCTGCGAAAACATCTATGCCAACCTCGAACAGAGGATCAGCGCCCGCGGGCCCAACACAAGCGTAGAGTGGACTTTGGTCCGTTGGTTGACTGAGCCAAAGATTGTCAGTCACAAGTACATGCCCATGAGTCTCGAGGACCACAAGGACAAGACCAAGCAGACGACTGTGCAGCAGGTGGTCGTCAGGTTGCAGAGTTTGCAGACCTTGCACAAGATCAAGAGGGTCAAGCAGGGGTCCAAGGTGGTCGATGTCGTTGATGAGGCCAGCTCGGCCACTGCGAAACCCGTGACCGAGTATTTGGTCGTGCAGAGGTTGTGCAAGAGGGGAAAGATGGGTGATTGGATGGTTTGGGGCACTACTCAAGAGTCTGACCCTGACAAGGCCATGGCGTCTTGAGAAACGTCCAAAAGACACCAAAAATGTAAGATAGCATGTACAACACCTCAAAAAAGGACATATGCAAATGTGCAGCACCTCAAAAAGCAAACACCATTGTGACGTTCGTATAGTCGAGTGAGAAATGACCAACGTGTAGCAAATCAAGGTCACTTATGAAGATTCGGATTGCACAAACGTAAAAGCAATACTGAGCATTTCCATTTCATAAAGTAATCTGGCCTCAGTCAAAAAGACTGCAAAGGCATAGGAGAAACTTGACAGAAAAAGTTTAGGAAAAAGCAAATGAGCAACCAGTCCAACGAGACGATTGCTGCAGCAGTAAAGACAGCGTGGGGTATCTCGAGCAACGCCGCTGAGTCCGCGTCATGATTTCAGAAAGTTATGTCGGCAGTAACATATCATGTCTAACAAAGTTCGTAAGGGTCGTAGAGGAAAAGAAAAGCCGTGTGGATCGTGGCAATGGGCGCCTTTTATGACGATTCGAGTGATAGCAAATGTCGTGGTGATCCACCAGCTGGTCTCCCGTACCCGACGAGGGTGCATGGCGCGGTTGTTGAGCGTTTAGAAACCGTGGACCTTTTGAGTTCATGTTAGCATGATGATATGGTAGAGAAGATGGACAGAAACTGACCTTGATGGTCTTGGCATCAAGACCGAGGCCCTCCTTCTTGTCACACAAGAATTCCTGGACATCCTTTCTCTGGTCACCCTGAAGCTGGATGACTTCACCCATCTCGGTGTCGCTCACGATGGTGCCATTGCAAGCAAAGGCCTTCTTGATGACCTTGAGGATCTTCTTCTGATCGAACTTCTTGGGGAGCCCCTGAACTGTGGTCAAGGTCTTGCGTCCATTGCGCTCTGTGAGAGAGAAAGTCGTGTCAGCATACCCCGCCTTTTTCATGTGTGTATGGTGTGACCAGCCAGCGCGTTGAGCCAAGGCGGTGTGATGGGTGAAAGGGCGGTCAACATACGCTGGATACGAATGTGGATGTAGCTGCTCTGGTTCGACTGCTTTATCTCTCCGGTGTCTTCATCGGCTTCGGCGAAGGGGTCTGTTCGAGGCACACGAGTCAGCGAGTGATGGCCAAATGTGGCGGTGTCGAATGGCGCTTCGACTTGTTCGCTCTCGCAAACGATGGCCACGATGCATGTCTTGATGAGCGGCATCGCATGTGGCTCGAGTGAGGTTGAAGAGTGTCCAAGCGACCGAGTCAAGGCGGGGGGCAGGCCTGACGTAGTGGGGGAGCGCAAACATACCGAAGGACTTGAGGTTTTCGATCGAGGCGGACATAAAACGCAGTTGGTGTTCTCTTTTCCGGGGAAGGGGTTGAGGGTACAAGGGTGGTGGAAGGTGGCGGTTGATGAAAGAGTCTGGACTGTGGTGTGGTGGTTGTTTGGAGTGGAGAGTGGTTGCGTGAGAAGTTGCGATGTTGTGAGGTTCAAAAGAGGGTTGAGGGCGAGGGGCAGTCCGCCCGCCAAGCACGCTAAATTGCCGCTTACACCTCGCACGTGATTTGCTGCAGTCGTGCTTTCTCTGCTTGACGTTGCACAGAAGAGACAAGGTACTACAGCACTGCCTTGTCGCCTCGAGCCTCGTCGCTTCCTCGGATGCCTTTGTCATGCAAGCAACCTCGGCTCTACGCAACCCACACATGGCCTTCAAAGTTCAACACGCGGCACGGTTTTGGTGCTCAGAGAAGATGCAAATACATCAATTGTTTGTCGATCATGTCATGCTACTAAACTCATAGGCCGTTGACAAGGTTGGCTGTGGCCTCTGTAGGGGCAAGAACCCAGTCCTTGACGCCGCCCTTCCAGTCGGCAATTCTTCCCTCTCTTATCCTTACAACGACCACTCGTATGTCTTGGTCTTGGAGGAAGGATTGTCTGGTGGCCTCTTCATTCTCTGCACCACTCGGCGAAGAGCTCAGGACGTTCTGTGATGTGTCTGCCCTCTCGAAAGTGTTGTTCTCCAAGTGTTGCAATTTGCACCATTTCTCTTCCTCGGAACCCACGGGCAGGACGACAGCATCGCCATTGATGGTGGCACTGATTGAGCCCATTTGTGTCGTGTTCATACCCATGAGCAATGCTGCCAGAGAACTACGACCAGGAGCTCCTCTGCGACCCTCGGGCGAAGAGTTTCTGTGGTTCGTGGCGGGTCTATGCGAGACCCAGTCGTGCACGAGCAGTGAGACATTGGGATTTGCGGTGAGGTTGACGGTCTTGCGCGAGGCGGGGTTCGAAGTCATGATGATGACAGGGCCAGAGGGCATTTGCGACGACGAGGATGCAAAGGGATGTGACGGAAGGTAGGTGTAGTTCATGAGGGCAACATGGGGCTGCAACTCTGTGCAGGTGGCCAGATGGAGCTGTGGAATGGTCAGCGCATGGCCGAAGAGCAAGCGTGAAGGCGGGGTGTGGACGGACATAGCGAGCATTCTCGAGACAGTTGACAACTTGATCGGGCAGCGACGTGGCCAGCTGGGGCTGGGTGTGGGTTGACGTTTCCCAGGTCAAAGGAGCGTGGGCGTCAGACATGGTTGTGAGGTGGTGGTGATGACGATCGGAAGAGAAGCGTCAATACCGTAGCAGCAGCAGAAACATGACGATGCCCAGGCACAGCGCGCGCGGTCCAAGCCCCGATGCTCCAGATCCGAGACGCGTCCGCCGTCCCCTTCGGCCTGCTTTCTTGGAAGTTCTGTCGAACAGCACCGTCCCACCCATCGTTTCCAACTGTCTTGGACCCTTTGGACCCGTCATTCTCCACTCTCACAATGTCTTCTGATCTTCCACGCGACGGCGACCTCGCTGCTGCCAACGGCGACACAAATGGCACCCTGCACGAAACCCCCGCCTCGGCGCCCGCGACTGCCACGGCCACAACGACGCATGTGGACAATGTCATGTACTCGGATGTCCGTTTGTCGCAGCTTGAAACATGGTCTGCAAACGCTGACTTGTCCAGATTGGCATCACTACTCTGTTGAACCGTCTGAAGCAAAGCATTGCTTCTTCTCGTGTATGGCCC
This sequence comes from Aureobasidium sp. P6, assembly GCA_003992365.1. Classification (NCBI taxonomy): domain Eukaryota; kingdom Fungi; phylum Ascomycota; class Dothideomycetes; order Dothideales; family Saccotheciaceae; genus Aureobasidium; species Aureobasidium sp. P6. Next base: position 199,808 of record RZIQ01000018.1, read on the forward strand.
ACCACCACTCAACTCACACTCCTCCCACTGAACAACCACCCTAGGACTTTTCCGATTTCCTGAAGAAGCGCGGAGCAGTAGAGGAAGACCATGCCAAAGGCTTGCGCCGTCTGGTCAAGCAGACAACCGACAGCATCCACTCCAAAGAGTCGCGCCAGGGCTCCTACGTCAGCCGCCTCGACGAGGCCATGCGCCTTCATGACAGAATCGCCGACAATGGCTTGCAATTCTCTCTCGCGCTCCACCAGATGCACGAGGACCTGACCGAACTCTCGACCAACATGGAAAAGGGCAGAAAGCACTGGAAGCACGAGGGCCTGAACGCAGAGAAACGTGCCACCGACGCCGAGGCTGCCATGGAAAAGGCAAAGGCAAAGTACGACGGTCTGGCCGAAGACTACGATCGCGCCCGTACTGGCGACGCAAAGAGCTCGAGGAGAATCGGCCTGAAGGGCATGAAGAGTGCTCCCCAACACGAGGAGGACCTTTTGCGCAAGTTGCAAGTCGCAGATTCCGACTACCAGGCCAAAGTCCAAGCTGCGAGATCCCAAAGAGAGGAGCTCATCAAGACATCGAGGCCTCAGGCTGTCAAGGCCCTGCAAGAGTTGATCAACGAATGCGACTCTGGTCTGGCTCTGCAGCTGCAAAAGTTTGCTTCGTTCAACGAGAAACTTCTCCTAGGCAACGGCATTGCTGTCAGCCCTCTTCCGTCCACCGACCCCTCGGCTCCCGTCCAGCATAGTCTGCGCGACATTGTCCTTGAAATCGACAACAAGGCCGACTTTGACACTTATGTCTCTGGTCACGTCTCCAAGATTCCTGTCAGAACTTCCGACATCAAGTACGAACAGCATCCTACTCTCAGACCGAAGCAGCAAACTCCTACTCCTGCTAGTCGACAACCTTCGACGACTCTGCCACAGACACCTATCGCTGATGTACCGCTCTCAACCACCACAACACAGCAGTCGACCTATCCAACAGTAGCCCCTCCACCAGCAACGACCCAATCTCCTACTCAACCTTTCTACGGTAGCCCTGGGAACCCGCCTTACCCCACCGAGTCCTTTCAACAGTACAACTCGGCACCTTATCCTACAGCATCTGCTTCAAATCGTGGCTTCTCTGCTTCGACCTCAAGCAACAGCGCACCCTACTCTCCTGCAGCTTCGACTGTCATGGGAGCCCAGCAAAGTTTCTCTTCCCAACCTCGACCTCAGTCGCCTGTCGCCAACCAGCTCCCTCTGCCTTTGAAACCTGTCTTTGGTGTGAGCCTTGATGATCTGTACGCCAGGGACCAGACTGCTGTTCCCATGATTGTCTATCAATGTATGCAAGCGGTTGACCTCTTTGGTCTTGATGTCGAGGGCATCTATCGTCTTAGTGGCACAGCTAGCCATGTCCAACAGATCAAGGCTCTCTTCGACCATGGTATGTCTCGTTTTGTTCATTCTCTAAACCATCTTCTAAACTTTTTCAGACTCTTCTCTCGTCGACTTTCGCAATCCTGCAGCCTTCTACCACGATGTAAACAGTGTAGCTGGTCTTCTGAAGCAATTCTTCCGCGAGTTGCCCGATCCTCTCTTGACTCGTCGCTCATACAACGGCTTCATCAACGCCGCCCGCATCGACGACGACACTCAACGCCGGGACGCCGTGCACTCTGTCATCAACGAACTCCCAGATCCCAACTATGCCACCTTGCGCGCTCTTGTGCTGCACCTGAACCGCGTCCAGGAGCACTACACCAAGAACAGAATGTCGACTTCGAATCTGGCCATCTGCTTTGCACCGAGCTTGATGGGGTCGCATACAGGACCTCAGATTGCAGATGCAAGTTTGCAGGCCAGAGTGCTGGACACGATCCTGACAAACACATTCCAAATTTTCGATGAGGATTAGGCCGTCTGTTGACTTTGCAAAATGAACATGTTTATGAGCGTTTCTTTTCTTTGTTGCCTCGTTCCATTCCCACATCGAGCGTGCTTCTCTAGCTTACCGAGATACCTTTTGTTTCTTTCTTGTAGGATGAAGAGAAGTACACACCATATTTTTATACATTCTACCCTTTGATGCTTGATTCCCGTGTGTGAATCATGTGGTTGACATTGTGAACCGGAAATTATTCACTCATTGGATCAAAGCGCTGCAAGAATCATGGTATAAAAGAGGGTTCTCCCTACGATCGGACTGCTCTTTCCTTTCTCATAGGGTCACTACGACTTCTCATACCTTCGTATTGACTTCTCAAACAATCAGAATGCCCGTGCGTGCTGCGCTCCTCGTCGAACTGGTACCATCAGTCACGTCGACACGGGCAAGCAACGACGCACGTTGCGTCACCGACACTTGTAGGTTTCGGTGTCATTTTCCGTGCCTCTCTGGGGATATGGACATATTATCGCCATGCATGGTACATTTTCCAAGCTGCATAAACAAGAAGGCACTCTGAGCACCGACTAGGAGGCGGATGCAGAGAACAATGGTCGGCACGTAGTTTGGTAGTTTGCAATTACATCTCAGCGAGATCGGACACGAAAGTACAGCATACTTGCGTGACTGCACGGTATGGTGTCGATTTGGAAGTGGATGTTCTGTAGTTGATGAAGAAAAAGTCAACATGTGTACAGCAAACCAAGAGATACATGCACGCTTGACTCGTGTTCTGTCATGTTGTGTCGAATGATCTTGTCGCCATGCATAGTGAATTTCGACTCAAAAAATGCCTCGATTGAGAAAGAGATATCGTGAAGGAGTTGGGACGACAGGGTGGTACAGTTGACCAGCGTGAATGCCAAGACTCGGCGACCTCGGCCCATCGATCAACCCGAGGGCGTCATTGGCATGTGAAGAACAACGAGCAAGCAGAAGAGTAGAGGCATTCTGTGGCCATTTACCAGAGGGTGAAAGAGATGAAAGGATCAACATGGAGTTCATGACGAATCTCCAGAGCGGGCTGGACGAGCAAAAGCCTTCTCTCTTTGGTATCTGGCTATCGACTGTCGCAACAGTTATTTATACCAGACAGACACTGATATCAAGTAGAACTACTGTCCGAACAACAACTAGGCGCACTGATTCCACCTTCTCTACGATACCTACTAGCAGTGGCGACACACCGCTACCCACGCTACCTCCTGCGCATCCTCAACTCATTTGACGAACTCTACGCCTTCCTCTCGCTAATAGTCGAACGACACTACCTGCGCACCTACGGCGGCGGCTTTACAGAAAACTTCTACGGCCTCAAACGAGAAGGCGTCTTGCGAGTCAAAGGCGGCGAGATCCCCAGAGCTGCCCTGGCGGCACCCGACCAAGTCCGCGAAACACTCAAACTGCGCAATGCAGACGTCTGGAAGAACCTGGCCGTCATGGTGGCTTTGCCGTACACGAAGAGGAAACTAGACGAGCATTACGATATCCACGCCGCCTCTGCAAACATCCTAGGACCTTCGTTTCGCGGCGACGACTTGGCCGAGAATGCAACCTACCGCCAGCGCATCTTGCATTTTTATAAATGGTTTCTGCGCAAAGTATACCCCAGCGTCAATGCAGCGTATTACTTTGCTCTACTGGCGTTCAACCTCGCCTACCTCTTCGACACGTCAAAATACCACAATCCCTTTCTCTGGCTCATCGGGACGAGGATACGCAGGATGAATGCCGCAGACCACAAAGCCATCGCCGCCGCTGCCACACCCGCGAGACCAAACCCCGGCGCACCTCCTGGCCCGCGGTCACTGCTCAGTCCCAGGACTTTGACGCAAACAGTCTACCCACGCCTCCTCTCCAGCCTGAAAATCCTACTCCCGACCTCGATCTTTGCATTAAAGTTTCTGGAATGGTGGCACGCTTCGGATTTTGCGAGACAATTATCCAGAAAAGCGGCCGAGGGGTTGGAACTACCCCCTCCCACCATAACAGGCGCACCGAAACCTTGCTCCTCTTCCTCGACCACGGAAAAATCAGGCGTCACATTTGCAACCTCCTCGCCCTCCTCCTCTTCACCCCACGACGAAAAAGAACAAAACCTCCAAACCCCAAAGATTCCGCCGCTCTCGACATTGACAAATCTCCCCATCTTGACCGTCGCAGTGCCTCCCACCGATACCAGCGACATGTGTCCTATTTGCGTATCAGCCATCCAGACGCCCACGGCTGCACAGACGGGCTATGTTTTCTGCTATACCTGCATCTTCCGCTGGGTTGATGGTCAACACCCCCGTCAAATCGCTTTTATGGAGGGGAAAGCTGATGGCTGCGTCGATGCTGTCGACGGAAAAAGCAGGATTGGGAAATGGGAGGATGGGAGAGGGAGATGTGCCGTCACGGGACGAAGGCTGTTGGGCGGATTCGGCGGGTTGAGGAGGGTGATGGTTTGAGTTTATGTAAAAGTGTTGAAGTTGGAAAGGTGTCTCTTGATGTTGTATGATATTATTCTTTTTTTTCGAAACACTTTGAATCATGGATATGAGTTTTTTTACATTGACAATATGTTTTATTATGGGGATGAGCTGGCCCCTTGTTTTTGTTTCATTCCCAGTGAGACTAATCTGAAGTGGTTCAGTCCCCTTGACATGTAGTTTTCCTTCTTCCGATCGTTTTTGATGGTAGGAAGAAACAAACACTGTCGTGATGCATATGGCTTCTTCCCTGTCCTTGAGACGCACGAGAAAGGAAAAAGAGTGGATATTACAGAGTCTTCCAATATTTGACTCGAGTAACTCAAAAAAAAAGAAAGTGTTTTCTGCTTTCTTAAAGCTAACCAAAAACCGGGCAGGGTTGACATTTTGAGACACATCGACAACTCCTTTGCTGATCATATAGTCCTTGTCAAAATTCACACTCCTTTAGCGTCAGAGTGGTGACGCAAGCACCCTGACTGCCATCATGAGGCCTCTGCATCCTACCTCCATGACCCTCTGACCAATCCCCTCTGGATCCATCCACCTCATTTGTTGCAAAATCCCTCGTTTCAGTCCCCGGTATCTTGTCCTCCAAACATCTGACCGCACAACTCGCTCGCCTCCCGCAGACCCTCTGCGACTCGTCTTTTCCGGTCGGCAGATAACTCGCCGCTGCCAGAGGATGCCAAGGCCGAGTTGAAGCTTGGGCGAGTTGGCGGTCATGTTCTGCCCAGCCTCTGTGTAACCAGTCTGAAGGGCCCGCGTGGCCTATAGCTGGCACTTGTAGGCCTGGGGGAAGGTGGACGGGGTCGTCGGAGGAGAGTTGTGTGAGGGTTGAGTTGGTGGCGGGGCGGGGTTGTGTGCGCCGGGCTGGGAGGGTCGGACGTGTGGTTGGTGATGACGAAGCCGAGGAAGAGGATGAAGATGTGGATGATGAGGAAGAGGAAGAAGAGGAAGAGGTGCGGCGGGTGCGGAGCCAGGTCCTTGGGTGCCTGAAGAAGGAGGAGCTCCTATGTGGTCGTTTCTTGGAGGTATTGCTTGGTTCTGCGTCTACCGAGGCTGAGAGCGTGTCTTGACTTTGCTCGATGGTAGGCATGTGCGAGTCTTTGCGTTCCATCTGCTCGTCTATGCTGGACCGTGTTGAGTTGGCTGGAGATAGTCTGGGACTTGTCTCGCCGTGATGGGCAGAAGTTCTTGGTGACATTCGGCTCTATCTGAGGTTTGTCGGGCATGTGTGGTAATCCTGATGATGGTCGTAGTCGAAGCTCTGCGTAGACCGAGTGTCGAGATGGCAGAGAAGCATGACTCGGGAAGAGATGGGAGCTTGACCACCTATTAGAGTTTGCATGAGTTTGTTATAGGTAGTATGCTTTGACGACCCAAAGCATGACCAAAGGTTAACCCCGGCGAGAAGCTCATGAATCATCTGACCTGTCAAATTGAGCCCTCCGACACGGTTTCGACGCCGTCGATGCCTTGCAGAGAATCGGCTAGCTGCCCGACAAAGACGTCGGCAACCTCGGAAACAGAATGACCATGCACACCTTCATTCTCGAAACTCGTGGTGCGTTTTCCTTCAAGGCCGCAAGCGACAATGCGGCCAAACCATGTCAAATCGGTATTGATATTGAGACCTATACCATGGCTTGTGATGTTCCTGCGTAAATGAACACCCAAGGCAGAGATTTTGTCGTTTGGAGTGGTCCAGACTCCCGGGTGCTCTGTAGTCATTGATTTGATGCCATATGTCGCGCAGGTCTTGATAAGAGTCTTTTCCAACAGACAGACGTAATTCCGAGGCGAGAGATTGTGTCTTTTGAGGTCGATGATGGGATATGCGACCAATTGACCAGGACCGTGGAAAGTGGTTTGGCCGCCACGAAGAGCCTCGTGGAATTCAGCTTTGCCGTTGTCCTTTAGAAACTCTTGCTGCTCTGGGGATACAGTGCCGACTTCACGGCGACCGCATGTGTAAACGGGGCTGAATTCAGCAGTGATGATGGTGGGGACTGGAGCAGGGGTTGTAGGTGATGCTTTGTGAGCCAGAAATTTGGTGACGAGTTGCTGTTGAAGATGTGCCGCTTTGGAATATGGCACAATGCCAGGCAATTTGAGGTGGCGAATCAACATTTTGGATTCTGTGCAATGTCAAAGCAATACCTCGAGTTCTGTGCAATGTCAAAGCAAAATTCCAAGTTCTGTGCAATAGTGTCAATGAATGGTGGTGAAGGGTTCGTCGGTTGTGGCTTCGGTGGCTGAGACGGGTGTGGCACAGCGTGCACAGGAACCTTGATGTAAAGCCGCTCATGATTTTAACACCTACCAAACACCATGGCACCAACCGAAAATGCCTCTGCAAGGCCGCGCAAGATGTCGCGCTTACCCAAACGTCAGTCGCCAAATCTGCCATCATGGCCACCATGCGACTAACCAATACCCGCAGACTACAAGGTAGAAAAGCGCCCACTGCTCCGTCCACCAATCCCGTCCCAATACGCCAACGCTTCGATCCCCAAAACCGTCTACATTTCCTCCAAAACCCCCTTCATGTCGGCCGTCAAACGCGTCCAGAAGCTTCTGCTCCAAGCCGAAAAACGTCTCGCCCAGTCGGCCACAGACCAAGTCTCCAAACGACCCAGATACTCCCATGCCGCAAACGAAGACATTAGCGACATCGAGCGTATAGCCGCCACAATCGCCGCGCAGAAGAACGAACAAGAGGAGATTGTGCTCAAAGCTACCGGCAAAGCCATTGCCAAGGCGCTGAGCTTGGGCTTGTGGTTTCAGCAGAGGGCCGAGTACAGTGTCAGGATCGAGACGGGCACCGTGGGTGCGATTGACGATATTGTGCCAACGGAAGGTGGTGATGAGGCTATGCTGGATGAAGGCGACGAGATTCCTGAGAGTCGGATCCGCTATGCGAGTACCATTCAGATCTTTGTCTCGGCTGCGGCTTGACTTTATGATTTGCTCGACTGCACAATCTGCACCTTTCATGGCACCTCATCTCAGACTCCTCGAGACACAGACCAGCAAGATGTGCTTCTGTCAAGAGCTGCGTCGACCTTCAAATCCCGAGCGACCTCTGCTAAGGTCTGTCTATCTGCCAGAACGGCAGATGTTGACTCGGGAGATTTTGATCAAAGCCTGCAGGAATCACCTCAGGAGCGAGTTTCGCTTGATCGACTGTTCAGCATATTTCTAAATCGCTGTTTGCCGACTTTCAAGCCAAAGGACGGCAAAGCGAGATCGCATTATGTGTCCCCCGGTCTAACCTGTGAATATACAACCCATACCTTATTGCACCAGGAGATGCAAAATCGCCTGGGAATGGTCGATGCTAGGAAGAAACAGAGGTTGTTGTTTGTGCAAAGCAAAAGCTTAGGGACTATCGAGGCATGTGAAGTCTTGATTGGTTCTTATCGCTCAAGTATCTATGAAGATTTACAAGGGGTTTAGCCTCACTCACGTATTCTCCAAGAGCACTTTCAGCAGTGTGAGGAATAGTCAAGCGGATTGGTACTCAATACTACGCAAAAGGAGAGCTCGAAGTTAAGATATCAGAAAGAGAAGAGAACAAATAACAAGCAAGCAATAAAGAAGCGCTGCCTCTGTGGTCGATCTCATGAACATCGTAAAAACATTATTCACCTGGGTTTTGCCCCAGACTTTCCCAATCTTTAGGACAGCAAAAAGAAATTGCTTTTACCAGCCCCAGGTGGTCCAAGAAGTAGTGCTCTTGCACTTGCTCTGAGTGCTGTATCCCGTGCTGGTGTACGGCTTCTGTGTCGTAATCGTCTTGTACTCGGTGGTGGGGTAGTAAGTAACATACGTAGTCGGGACCTCGACAGTCTTGGTCTCGGTGACGTATTTGGTGTACGTGTATGGTACTTCGGTGACGACTGGCTTGGTCTCGGTGTAGTATTTGGTCTTGACCACTGCAGTCTTGGTGCACACCTGTTATGATGGATATTGCAGTCAGCCTGAAATCTTTGATGAAAGTTTGGCATTGAGAAGGGACTCACGTTCTCCCAGACGGTATAAGTGTTGGACTCGGTGCAAGTCGTGTAGACAGTCTTGCTCGACTTGCCCGTCTCGGGGTAGGCCGCAGTCGTGGTGTAGGCGCTCTTCGAAGTTCCAGTCTTGGTCGCTGGGTAGCTGGTCACGCAAGTCGAGACGTAACTGTCTGGCTTCGTGAAGACAGATGTCCATGGGACGGTGGTTGCTGAACAAGTCGACTTGGTGATGCAGCTTGAAGTGGTCTTGCCCCAGCCGCCGCCAGGCATGGCATTGACCATGACGCTGTCGTCCGTTAGAGCATATCCAACAAGAGTCAAACAAGATTGCTAACCTGGAAGCGAGAAGAGCAACGAGAGTGGTGATCTGCATAGTGAAGTTATAAGGTATCTGTTGGCTGAGAACGAAGGTAGAAAGTGCTTTGCTGAGCGCAAGAAGGTTGTGCTATGCTAGTTCGGACTTCTGTTGCTTGCCCTTGAAAGAGTGCACTAGGTGAGGATGGCAAGCAGCTTTTATACCTTTGCAGACAGGAAACCCCTCATTGTCTCCCCGTACATGTGTTATTCGGATGGACTAAGAAAATGAGTTTGGACGCCTGATCTAGAGAGTCAAGAGGCACTATCAAGCTGACTTACTGCGTCGACACAAACTGCAAGCCGTGAGCTGCAAAAGCAATTCCGGACTGATGGTAGGCCGCTCCGCATGGATGCCTGGAGACCGTCACTGGTATCGATTCTCTCGAATCTAAGGTATGCTGATCCTCATGGAAGGATGCGCTATTGAGCTGACTGACCCAGCTGCAGAGATCTGAACGATGCAGAGGGAGGCCACATGAACACGGTATACCCTCAATTGGCTCGATCTGTGGTGTACCGGACCAAATTTAGAAAGGGACTTGGCGAAGCGAAAGCAGTCTTCAAGTCAAGCTTCGAATGACATAGCGCTACGTTCTGATCTTCGATGCATCGCTGTTCTGACATGCATGTGAAAGGTAGGTATATGACCTAGGGTGGCAGAAGTGTCCCCAAATAGGTCATTGCTCCTCGAGCGCACGGAATGATGTACAGAGCTTAGAGTTCGAGCGCCAATCTTTGAAGCGGCTCAAGAGTGCGTTCCTGACATTCATGCCGTCGAAATTTGTCTTCGGGGATTTCTATCGGCAGCTGCTGTGTATTGATGCTGTGCGAGTCGATAGAAGTCTAGCATCTTCGGAAGATGGATCAGGTGAGCAGGCATGTAATGGGACTTCCGAAGGGACAATGAGGCTGGACAGCAAGGCTGTTGCTGACACGAACAATCTTCGAGGCGGGAGATGAGGTTGAATGGAAAGCGGAGTAGGCATGGAGGAGGGAGTGGAGGCCAATACTCTCATGCGGGGTGCATATCAGATGAGAGCTAGCAAGGATCATAATGCTTTCTCCAGACACGGCAGAGCCGTCAGGTACAGCAGCTTAGCGTACAGTACAGTACCTTGACCATGATAAATTTGGACGCTCTGGTCGATGCAGTGCGTGATGATGTCGAAAGACTAACGAAAGCTTGAACACAAACTGATAGGGAATAGATGCATGACGAGGCTTCGCTGTGCACGACATGATGGTTGGATGTTGGTTGCACCTTCGAGCACTATCGGACGGGTAGGAGCTTCGGGATATAAAGGCATTCATGAGAGCAACTTATGATATGCATGTAATAGGTATGCAGCGATTGAGACAGTCAGGTGGAGGTCGGAGAAGCGGCATCAGAAGGGCAGCATGATGAGCTGGCACAAGCGCGGCTTTCGTCACTCGCAGCAAGGTGATGGATGCAGGTGGACAGTAAGACTGCAGGTCATGGTGAGCAACGAGCGGATGGTGTTGGTGGAAGCTTGACGGGGGGGGGGGGGGGGGGGGGGGGGGGCG